>VXBB01006885.1:991309-1043641 GCA_013399915.1 Illadopsis cleaveri
TATATAAATAAATATTATATTTTATTATATAGAATTAATATGATTCAATGAAGTTAAAAATTAATGAGGAAATTAAATTTGGTTGCCTTAAGAGTTTATCTGCAGATGAGGAACATTCCTTACACCGAAGGAGCCAGCTGAGAAGAACATACTGTTGGTTAATGTCGTGGAAAAGCAATGTAAGCTGGAAATACAAAGAAAATCTGAGAGAACCTAAGAGAAAAGTGAAGATGGGCCTGTGGGAGAGACACAGAGAAGGTGATACAGAGAAAAAGTATGGTTCTACTGCCTCCAAAACAGAGAATCCATCCTGCATTAGTTGGGTGTCATTTCTGTGCACAGTGGTCCAAAAAATTTTGTGTCACTGTTTAAGTTACTCCTTGCAGGTTTTCAGTCATGCACATGCATTTAATTTGCAAAGCCTTTTACCTGTACAGTTTCACTGTGCTTCTTGAAATATCCCATCTCATTTAATGAATTTGCCCACAAGACCTCCTCTTTTTCAAGTTCACCCTTCTGTTTCCCCGTCAAAGCCCAAAATGCTGTGATTTCCTTTTCTTCCCCAATTCCCAGCTTAAATGCCTGATATCTCCACCTCTCTCCAAATTCATAGGGCAGCTGGTCTGCATGGCTTTTGGGGCAGTGGGTGTATGCTTCAGAGAGAGGCCATGTGTTGGGCAAGAGACCCTCCAAATCTGAAACTCCTCACTTGAATCCCAGCTGCTGACACCCTGGTAAAGCAATGGATTTAGGAGAAGCAGCACCTAACCAGTTATGTATTTCACTGCATAGTTCTGAGGCTATTCTGAAAGGCTTTCCTGCATATCTCCTGGGCTGGAGATTTCCAAACTTTTGGCTTGGAAATTCCTCTGATGATCCTCCAGTGCATATAGGATCACAAAGATATGTTATGCTGTGCTATTTAAGCATGTGAGTTTAATTTGGACAATAATTGTGAAGTAGAATTCTGAATCGGGGGAGGATTTTAAAATCATTTGTAATTGATATTGCCTACCCTATCATTTGTAATTTATATTGCCTACCCTACATTTTGAATTTATTCATATTGTTTATCTAGGAAAAAAAATCCCAACCAAGGAAATGTTGCTGAGTTTTCCTTTTTTTTTTTTTTTCCCCTTTCAGCCTAATTATTGTAATCTGGGAAAAACTTGCATTTTTCTTTGTAGTGAAGAGAGAAATTTCTTGTGCATCTTATTTTTCTGATTTCTTAATTCTAGCACTTGATGACCTGAAATATATTCCATGAAAGACCATTTTACTCACAGAGTCATAGGACCATTAAGGTTAGAAAAGACCTCTAAGATCATTAAGTCCAACCATTAACTTGACACTGTCAAGTCCACCACCAAACCATGTCTCTAAGCACCACATCTATGTGTTTTTTGAACACTTCTAGGGGTGGTGATTTCACCACTTTCCTGGGAAGACTGTTTCAATGCTTGGAAATATTTTCAATGAATAATTTTTTCCTGATACCTAATGTGAACCTGCCGTGGCACCACTTGAGCCTGTATTCTCATCTTGTCATTTTTTACCTGTAGGTAACCTCCTTTCAGGTAGTTGTGGAAAGTGGTAAGGTACCCTCTGAAACATCTTTTCTCTAGGCTAAACAACCCCCACTCACTCAGCAACTCCTTGTAAGATTTATGTTCCAGGATGTTCACCAGCTCCCCTGCCCTTCTCTGGACTTGCTTCAGCAACTCAATGTCCTTCTCGTAGTGAGGGGCCCAGAACTGAACACAGGCTTTGAGATGTGCCCTCACCAGTGTCAGGGGGGTCACCACTGCCCTTGTCCTGCTGGCCACACTATTTCTGATACAGGCCAGGTGCCATTGGCCNCTAATTATTGTAATCTGGGAAAAACTTGCATTTTTCTTTGTAGTGAAGAGAGAAATTTCTTGTGCATCTTATTTTTCTGATTTCTTAATTCTAGCACTTGATGACCTGAAATATATTCCATGAAAGACCATTTTACTCACAGAGTCATAGGACCATTAAGGTTAGAAAAGACCTCTAAGATCATTAAGTCCAACCATTAACTTGACACTGTCAAGTCCACCACCAAACCATGTCTCTAAGCACCACATCTATGTGTTTTTTGAACACTTCTAGGGGTGGTGATTTCACCACTTTCCTGGGAAGACTGTTTCAATGCTTGGAAATATTTTCAATGAATAATTTTTTCCTGATATCTAATGTGAACCTGCCCTGGCACCACTTGAGCCTGTATTCTCATCTTGTCATTTTTTACCTGTAAGTAACCTCCTTTCAGGTAGTTGTGGAAAGTGGTAAGGTACCCTCTGAACCATCTTTTCTCTAGGCTAAACAACCCCCACTCACTCAGCAACTCCTTGTAAGATTTATGTTCCAGGATGTTCACCAGCTCCCCTGCCCTTCTCTGGACTTGCTTCAGCAACTCAATGTCCTTCTCGTAGTGAGGGGCCCAGAACTGAACACAGGCTTTGAGATGTGCCCTCACCAGTGTCAGGGGGGTCACCACTGCCCTTGTCCTGCTGGCCACACTATTTCTGATACAGGCCAGGTGCCATTGGCCTTCTTGGCCACTTGAGCACAGCAAACTCGTGTTAAGCCAGCTGTTGACCAGCATCTCCAGATCCTTTTCTGCTGAGCAGCTTTACAGCCTCTCTTCCCCAAGTCAGTAGTTCTGCAGGGGATTGTCACCCAAATATTGGACCTGGCACTTCACCTTGTTAAGCCTTGTACAATTGGTTTCAGCCCATCAATCCAGCCTTTCCAGATCCCTCTGTAGACCCTTCCTACCTTCCAGCAGATCAAGCGTGCCACCCAGTTTGGTGTCATTGGCAAACTGACTGAGTATACCCTTGAGACCACCATCCAGATCATCAGTGAAGATATTGAACAGGACTGGCCCCAACACTGAGCCCTGGGGTACAACCCTCATGATTGACTGCCGGCTGGATTTAACTCCATTCACCACAAGCTCTGGCCCAGCCATCCAGACAGTTTTTACCTGGTGAACAGTGCACCCATCGAAGCCGTGAGCAGTTTCTCCAGGAGAATTCTGTGGGAAATGGTGTCAGAGGGTTTACTAGAGTCCAGGTAGACAGCATGTACAGCCTTTCCTCATGCACTGAGTTTTTCACCTTGTCATAGAAGGAGATCAGGCTGGTCAAGCAGAACCTGCCTTTCATGAGGTCGTGCTGGCTGGACCTGATCCACCAGGTGTCCTGTATGTGCCATGTGATCTCCTGTAGCCTCTTACAGCAGTCAGCTGCTGTGTCCTGACACTTGCACGGAAGGCACTTTTTGAAAACTTCTCCTCAAAATCTGTCATTTATTTCCCTCTTCTTATCTGTCTAACTCTTCAGCTAGTAAGGTGCAGTACCATGTAATACCTATGAAACCAAAGATATTTGATTGACCATCTGAGGGTGCATGGTGTTTTTTGCACCTGAAACAGCTCTGTCATTTCTTTAGGAGTTTGAAGGCTTCAGGGAACACATGTATTTGCATACAGGAGGAAAACATTCTTTGGCATCAGATGTATAATGTACTACACTGTCAAGAACTAGGATTAAAGAGTTTGCCCTACCATCTGTCAGACTGTCATTTTCAATAAATGCTATGTCACTGTGATATTACTATGGCAGAGACACTGCCATAGCAATACCACAGTGACACAATATCTATGTATTATCACAGTAAAAGTACAATGCACACATCATCCTAGGAGGATATTTCTGAAGTAAGAAGAAAAGGTAAAGTGTGGCAATAAAAAAAGAGGAGGGTTTGTTTGTTTGTTTGTTTGTTTTTTCACAGCTGTTGGAGAGAAAAATGACCAGAACTTGAGAATCTCTGGGGAAGCCAAATACTGGACAATGAGGAAAAAAACTTTCTCCTTGACCCAGTTTCATATCATACACAATATGTCATAGTCATTTGTGACTATCACATATAACATAATTGATCCAAGGCTTGGCCTTTTTTCCATGTTTACCTATGCTCCTAGCTGGGAAGGCCATGGCCCAGTGAAAACAGGCATGTAATCACACAGCACTGTTACTGCTGCTTTGCAGGTAGGAAGGCAAAAGCATTCCAGACACTGTTTCTGGAGGGTTATTTCTCATGGGAACTTACTCAGACTCCTTGAAATTATGGGCAAGTTCATATTGGTGTATTTGGCCGTGTGTTGGAGATGCAGCAGAAATTCTAGGATAAGACCTTAATTGATAAAGTAATTTTTTCATTGAAAAATGTCCAGAAGGAAATTACAGAGGCTGTTGTGGGTAGTTCTTCTCAAACTGTCCAGTGACCTGTGCAAGGCAGTTCAGGATTTTTACCAAGACTTGACCTGATGTGCCCTCATGGTCTGGGATAATCTCTTAAAAATATCCTCTGCTCCTTCCTACAGGTGGGTAAAATTATAGCACCTTTATGCAAGATAATCCCTTAGTTGTTGGTCTCAAAAGAAGCCAAGTGGGCTTTTCTCTGTGTGTTAATGCTGGTCAAGAGTCCATCAGCAATGCAAAATGAGGACAGATGTCTGCCCAGCAAACTGGGAACTTAGGAGATACAGCTTCTGAATGCTGACTCTCTGGTTCCAGCCAGAAAATACACACCAAAGTATTAGAGAGCTGTGCTTGGCAGTTCCTGAGAACCAAGGCAAGAATTCCAGAGATTCATGTTGCTCTTGAGAATATAGGGGGTTTTGTTCTCCTAAAATGCTTTTTCTACCTGCAATTTTTTTGTACTATCTCAGTGTATGAAAGCTGTGCATTTCTCTTTCAGAATTTTTTAGTTCAATGTTTTCTGCTGCCAGGGCTAGCTTACGTAACTTGCAGCATGATAAGGATCCCTTCACAGACAACAGCAACTCAACCATGAAATCAAGATATTTTGATCATGTTTAAAGGAAAAGCTTGTTTTTCTTCTTTTGCCATTGTATTGGCCTATCCTTTCTCTTCTGGTGTCATTGAAGTTAGGCAGTCATAAGTACAGTTGCATGATATATGAGATGAAACACTTGTATAGTCATTAATAAAATGACTAAATTGTTGACAGTTCTGCTGCTGTCTCTGCCAATTACCTCATTTCCATTCTAAGAACAATTTTGGACCACTTTGGGCTAAATGAGATGTTCTGCAAAACATGATGGTAAGTCTTTGTGCCAGAAGAACACAGCAGACTGTGCTACAGGTGCTACAGGTGAGCAGCAAGAGGAAGGGTGCTTGCTGGTACTTCCAGATGCAAAACATGGACCAAAGTTTCTCACTTACATTTTGGATCAGGAGCAAAAATTTCAGTACCTGTTATTTTATTATAAAATATAGATTAATCAATTCTTTGTGTTTATTTTTATTTCCAGGGAATAGTTCAGGGCATGAATAGGCCATAAATCTACAGGGAATCACCAAGTCATTAAAAAGCACTGGTCTATAGGAGAGCATTTTGTCTCTTACTCAGCTTCAATTGTATCCATACCTTTCCAGACTGTTTCTTGTCTAGACTGTTTTTTAAAATCTTCTCCGGTGGTTATTTCATAGTCTCCTCCAGTGTTCAATTATCCTTGCTGTTGTAATGTCTGTTCTGATGTCTAACCCAAATTTCCAGCTTGTGTAAGATGATACAATTACATTTTCTTCTTACACAGAGGTCATGGCATCAAGGATTCCTTTTGTCATTGCAGATGCCTTTCTTCTTTCTGAAGAGCACTCTGATGTTTCCTCTCAGTTCTCCCATCCCTAGACAAAACAGCCCACAGTCTTTCCGTCTTGATAGATCTGTTTTCTCCTTGCTTCTGTGTAAGAGAAGAAAACAACTTGTTTTTCCCATTTTTCTGGCTAACTGCATGTTTAGAATATTAATCATGTTTCACCTTTTCTATTCAATTCTATTCTTCTGGTATAATTTTCTGAGTGGGTCTGAAACCCATCTAACAAAGACAGGATAGAGGCAGAAACTGCTCAAAAGTTGTAATAAAAGAAAGTAGAACATACAAGCTTTGGATATAGGGTTTAGTTTAACATCTAAGAAGTTGTGTGTGAAATGAAAAGAAGTGCATGGGATATCTGAGAGGGAAATAACTACAGCCTCAGCACTCAGGTTCTCTTCCCCATCCCTCTCCTGTCTTCTGTGGGAACCATTCTGGTTCTTGCAACATTTCTTCAAGAGTTGTGATTAAACTACAGAAAGTTACAGTCACAAAATTACTTGCAAATCTCTTACAAAGAATAGGAGAAATATAGGGCTTTTGACCTTGTAGTGAAAAACCACTCTTCCTCTCCAACTGTTGAAAAGTTAATAAGTGTACATCAGAAAGACAACAAAGCCAGAGGTGGGGGGAAGGAAGAGAGAGAAGCTTTAGTGCCACTTCCTGACAAAAAGAATTTTCTGTGAGTGCCAATTAGATAGGAAAGTTGTTTTCCCAAGCTTTGTAACAGCAAGTGTCAGTGCAAGTGTGTTTAAGTTTGATCCTTCAAAGCATTTCAATTTCTCTAATTTTGGTGAGAGCACAGAACAGAAGGAAATGATTCGGGATAGCTACAAAGCTAGGGAAAGTAATGGGTGATACTCAGATAAGATGAAATCACTCTTTTGCACCATCAAAAAAGGAAGCAGAACCCTTTTCCAGGTCTTTCCACTTCACTAGCAGTGAAGATGATCATGAGTACTGAAAAGATGGAGCAAGTGTTTTATTTCTACACAGATATATCAGAGTGCATTTTCAACTGTGTTCTTCTGAAGGGCAGAGAGCTGAGGTTTCTGATGGAAACCTTTGCCATTTAATTGTCCTTTGCTAACAAAACTGCATTGAACTGAGTTTGAGATCTATCTAGAAATAAGCAAATTATAGTATTTCTAGTATATTGATAGAAATGAATCATCCTGGAAAACTTAAAATGTGAACTGCATGTACATATTGGAGAACTGGTCAGGGATTTGTTCTAAAATACAAAATTGGTAGACCACTGACTACTGAAAAAAAGGAAAGTAATATGTGCCAGTTTTTCCTACAAATCTACCAATCCTTTTCTCTCAGCTTGCATATCTAAATAAAGAAGTTGAAGAATTAACTCTTCTGTGCCCTAAAAATGATGGATTGAATGCAAGCTGCACTGGATGAAACTTCTATTCCTTCTGATGGAGGTATTTCAACTTGTACTTCTAGTGGAGTCCTTTCTGTTTAAAAAAAATAGAAAAATCCAATATTTAAAGTAAGAGTAGTATACCAAACAGTTGGTAGTGTGTCACAGAGGATGCATTAGGCAATGGAATGACCTGTGTTCAGTTATATGAGAATTGTTTTGATCTGGGGATTTTATTTTCTCCTTTTTCAGCAATGAAGTGTGTGCCAGCAGCTGCCCTGGGTGCACACCATGTGTTTCCACGTTACAAGCAATACAGAGCAGTCATCTGTGTGCCTTGCTCAGAGGCAGTCAGCCTCTGACTCATGTCTCTCCAGCCAGAGCTTGTTTTCCTTTCTGGTGTGTTCTGCAGCCTGGTTAGTCTCTTGAGCATTAGCAAAACTCACCTTTGCTGTCTTCCTCACTTTGATCTTACTGTGTAGATATTTAATTGCTCCCATGTGCTCAGGACAGTGCTGTGATTAGAGAGTAATCCTCAAGACTCAGAACTCTGTTTTAGGAACACTGGCAAGAGTTTTTAATCAAATGTCATGAATAATATTATGGCTTTATGCAAACTTATGTCTTGGAGTGAGGACTCCATATGGTTTGAATATATGGCCATACAGCTTACTTAATCTCATGTGAACAGAAAAATCTGGGCCAGAGCTTCCAGTCTGTACAATGCTTAGGGCAGGAGGTGGGGAGCACCAGCTCCAGAATTCAGAATGAGAGGGTAATACATGCTGTTGTCAGGACAGTCTGCTCCATGGCAGCACCTACATATCCACATCCATGCTGGATGATACGGCTGTATTTGGACAGTGGCAGACTGTTTGAAACCATTTGACAGTGTTTCTCCATCACGATGCTGCAAGGTGCAGCATAAACTTCTCAAGCTATCAGCAGCAGGGAGCTACTGCTGAGATGCCAATGGACAGGGACTTTTGACAAGGGTGTGTAGTGATACAACAAGGCGTAATGACTTTAAAATGGAAGAGAGTAGGTTTAGATTAGATATTAGGAAGGAAAGATTTACTGTGGGAGTGGTGAGACGCTGGAACAGGTTCCCCAGAGAAGCTGTGAATTCCCCAACCCTGGAAATGTTCAAGGCCAGGTTGCATGGGTCCCTGAGCAGCCTGGTCTAGTGAAAGGTGTCCTTGCCCATGTCAGTGGGGCTGGAATGACACCTCTAAGATCTCTTCTAACCCAAGCTATTCTATGATTTGGTTTTGGTTTAAGTTCAATGAGCCACTGCCTGATCATGACAAAGGATGAGACATTTTACCAATCTCTTTGTTATAAGTCAAAGCTATTAAACAAGTGACTGCAGAACATTAAAGCCTGTAATAGAAGCCAGAAATAAGGCACTATTTTTGCTACCTTTCTACCAGGAAAACCCCCTGTATTCTGAAAGAAAGAAAACAAAGTAAATTGGAAGCTTCTGAGATCAGTGGAAGATTCAGCACTGGTGTGTCATCATCTCTAGATATGGGGGTCGTACTGATGTGTTGAACAGAGATTTCCTCAGGAATGGCCACCCTGTGGTAGTGATTCAATGCCAGCCCTGGATCTGGCTGGGGAAAACCCAATCTGAGTGTAACATTGCTGTGCAAAAGCTTAATTACTTGGCTGCTCACATCAACAAAGTTGTGTGTGGGAAGAATCCCCAGCATGGTGTATCACTGCAGATACCAAGGTAATCTGGGTAAACCAGCAAGGCTGGCCTTCCTTGAGTCCTACTCTGTGGATATGTCTCGTGCCTAGGGGCTTAATTATTTACAATTTTTAGCATTTTAAATGCTAATTTTTGGTTTTGAAAGCTTAAATAAGAACCAGACAATGAAAGAGTATGCCAGAAGATTTACTCTTAGTGTCTAATGAAATCTAGTTGTGACTTCCAATAGGAACTGAAGCACTGCACTAAATCAACTCCTAGTTCTATATTCATCTATCCTACCTTTATGCTAATGAAGGTCCAGGCATGGAGCAAAAACATATTACAAAGCACTGCAGGAGCATTATTTTTTAGAAACATTCAAGATGAAGACATCATGGATGAGAGCCAAACTGAAGAATGAAGTAATACATTATGTGGCTAGCGGTTTGTGTAAAGCAGGAAAGAAAACAAAGGAACAAATGGGACTAAGAATGTAAGGGACAACTTTGGAAGTCTGGTTCCAGAGCAGCAACCTACATAGCAACAGCAGTTGAGAAGGATTGAAAGGGTAGCAAAATAAGACCTCAGAAAATTTTTGAGAAAGAGGATTTTTGAGAAAGTAAAAAAACACCTGAAGATTTTTTTACTTACAGGGACTGCATACAATTGAGGAGCTAAGAAAAATATTGTATAGCTGCTGTTACGCCTTCCCATTCTGTCAGCTATGCCAATTCTAAATTATAGTTCAGTTAGCATTGAGAAGCACTGTACACACTCGCACTCTCCCCAGAGTTATTCAGGTTACGTCTTAACTTCAGGCCTTAATGACTACCTCTACCTTGCTGGAGAGATCATGCCATAGACCCCATTTCATAGTACTTGGTTTGGGGCTTCAGTACTTTAGTTTGGGGATTCATGCAGTTACTGGGATTCTTCCTCTCTGACTTGATTGGACTTTCTGGCACTTGAACAAAGTGTATTTCTAAGCCAGACACCTGAGTTCAGCTCACAGGCATTTCTATACTGTTTTATCACATACTGAAGAAGAAAACTGCATAGAAATATTTTGTATTATGAAGGATCTTTAGAGAGCAGCTTGCCATTTCATGTGATCTTTTAGAGTTATTGCTGTGTAAAGCTCACAATTTTACAGCACAGGGTGGGCAGTGTTGTGCTGCATCCAAAACTAGGCTCTCTGGCCTCTTTTGGTAGCCAGGTTGTGATCTGGGCTCACCTGAAAATAATGGCCTATAAACAGTAATGTTATGAATGAAGATGTTTTGGAACGGTTAATCACAGGTTAGGTACAACATACATGTTCTGGGTGAAAGGGCAGATTGTGAAATATGACCAAGAAGAATCTCCACTTCCAGGTACAGGTCCTAAGAGGGTAGCAGTAATGTGAGGGAAAGGAGTTCGGACCAGCTCTGGGTGCCTGAGTTAGGCAGCTGTATCCTTGTCACTTGGAGTCTGCAGAGGGGCAATTCCACACCAATATATATGATAACACTGCCTTTTAGCAGGAAATAAGAGCATTCTGGTGTTTCTATGGGATTGTTCAGGTTAATCTCATGGTATACACAGCAGAATAAACAGAAGATATTTTCAGACTGCTGGGAGATGTCATTCTAGTAAAAGAATATTTACATTTAAATCTCAAAATAGAAATTGTTCAATTTGTTCTTTTGCATTTTTCTAGCTCTCAGCCACAGCAATCTAACACATCTTTGCATGTAGAGGTACATAATATTACAGTTAAAAAGCAGTGATTTCTTTAGTAATAGCTTCCTTACTTGCTTCACTTAATGCCATTTGTAAGCCCAAGTCACCCTAGGACAGCTGTGCTACTAGTTCCCCTTAGAGAACTTATTTGCATGCCCAACTGCTTTTTGAAATGTAATTTACAGGGATCAGTGAGTGACTGACACACATCTACAAAGACATAATAAAGCCCTATGAATATAAATTACTGTTTTATCCATGATTTTCGTCCAAGGCACAGTTTCATTTTGTATTACAGAAGCATTAAAGAAACTGCAGATATATGTTACAACCCTTTTGGTGACCAACCTAGTTTAAGAAGTTCCAAAGCTTTTTTCATCATCGCTCCTGAGAGGTTATCAGTTCCCTCAATTGGGCTAATTCAAGTCTTTGATTGTACCCAGATTGCTAAATGATCAATTTGGAAAGTAAAAACAAACATTGCTGCTTCCTGGCTCACTTGCTCTTGTAACAGGTTTCATTAACAGTATTACCAGAGAATCATTCCCATAAAAATGATGAATCTGCTGTGTAAATCAGGAATGAGTGATGGGGATAAAATGTGCTAAGAAAATAATAAACATGGAGCTTGAGTTTTAGTGTGGAAATTGTCTTTAAAAGGCAAGAGTTTAGGTATATGTTTGTTAGGTCTTTGCTTCAGAAAACAGCCCTGGTACTCTGCAGATTTGCATTAGATCAGTAAAGACAACAGACCTTCAATACTTGAAAAAAAATATTCCCAAGAAATGTGGGCAGAGATGTGAGTCTAGACCTGACTGGGAGCTCAGAGCAGTTGCAGCAGTGTGAGCCTGATGCTGTCTTCCCCTCTCTACAGCTGAGCACAGAGAAAAGCAGGGCTGACATGGAGCCTCCCTCCTGCTCTCATGGGCCCAGTTTGGGCAGCATCTGCTTGGCAATCTCCCATCCACCTGCCTGCAGCAGGGGCAGGACAGGGAACATGGCAGTGGCTGCAGTTGAGGGGCAGTAGCTGCTTGCACGGAAGACAGGTACACAACACAGAAAGAAGGTGATTTAGAGCTCAGGTCCAGTCTCTTCAGTTGCCAGGCTCAGATAATCTTAAAGTCCTTCTTCAAGTAGGATTTCTAAAGCAGTAGGGTCATAAATGACAAAGAGAGAACTATAAATGTATGGAGTAGAAGAGTGTTCAAAAATTCAGAGTTGTGAAATCAGATGAGTTGTTAGAATTTCTGCCTAGAAATTCTATTTAAGGTCACATATCAGAATATAATGACTGTGTAACATGGAGAGGAAAAGCCATTAAATTTGAAGGACTTTCCCTTGAATTAGGAATTGTACAAGGGGGAAGGTGTGGCACACAGTTTAATAAAGGTGCAAAGAACAAATTCTGCCTTATGATAAGACCAGAAAATTTGTTATTGCCTGGTACTTTACACAGTGATGCAACTTTATTTTAGAAACTCAAACTACAAAAGTGCTTTGACATCTAGAAGAGATTTTTTTTTTTCTTATTTTCTGTTAATCAAATGATACACAGGAACTCTATAATCCTAAATTTCTTAGACCTCTCCGATTTAGGCCTAAAAATACATTAAGCTTTGGCTGTCCTGAGTAACCAAGTTCCCAGGTCCTGCTGAAATTCTCACGGATTTTGCATGTGGGGCTATTGTAGCAGCCCTCTTGTTAGAGGGTAGAAATGAGCCAAGACACAGATTCCTTGTTTATCACAGCATGAAAAGGGTCCTGCTTTATTCCTCTTTACAGCTCAGCCATCCTGACTCCAGCTATTCACTGACTCTGGCTGCAGCAAGCTCCTATTGTAGGTTTCCCTTGCAGCCTCTGACTGCTGGTTATTTCCTGATAAACTGTGACTGCATGTATTAGTTTGCAGACTCTGAATGCAGGCTTTTACCTGGCTAGACTGTGACTGCAGGTTCCAACAACAGGCTCTGACTGCAGACACAGACTGACCTCACAGCAGTGATTCTCTCCCCTCAGGCATCTTCTTCATGGTTCCCCTCACCAGGTAACCCACTCCCTTTTACCACACTTATCTTTATTGGATATAGCTGTGACTCATCAGGGGCAAGGCTGTATTGGGTAATTAACACAGCTATTACTTATCAGGGATGAGGTCACCTGTATTCCCTTCTCCTACATGGGACTATATGGTACAAATGCCCACAAACATGTTATATAGGGATTATGATCAGAAAACTGCTAATGAAACTGATACGTGCTTCTTTAGTTTTAACAGCAGCCAGACAAACAGTGATTGTAGAGATCCATTTCTCCTGCCTGCTATAGTACCTTCTGCAGTATCCATTCAGTCTTTTTGGAGACAGAAAACCTCAATTTACCACGTCTATAATAAATGGGGCCCAAATCATACTCCCAAAGTTACTTCTCTGGGTTTCCCTTCTTGGCTATGTTGGCTGAATACATTGAATATAGATAGAAATTCAAAGTCTCCCATATGCTACTTGAGTGAAATCCTAAAAATGGTACAGTCCCACTAGTATTTTGAGTATCACACATGTATGGCTCTGCTTTCTCTGTCACAAGTATTATGTGACATCTGAGGCTTTTCTTATTCACAATATTGCAGGCTAGCATTTTTTTTTAGTTCTCTAGACTTCTAGAAATACTGTCACTATTCAAAAATTCCTTTACCAGATGAAGTTCGAAGGGGATGACTTCGCGTCTTCCCCTGCAACCTTAAATTAATTTATATAGTTTTCTTCTGATAGCATAAGCATTAAAAAATGAGAGGTATGGCAACAAAAATCTATGGTTTTTTAAAATGGTTTGTTGGAAAACAGTAAGCCGCTGAATTCTGACCAGTGCACAGAAGGGCAACATATACTTTTTAATGTGAGCAGAATCAGGAGATTTCAATTTGTGCTGTCCTCATTAGAGGCTTAAGTGAGTCTTGTAACAGCACTCTGCTCTTGCAAAGTCACAGAATGGGTCAGGCTGGGAGGGACCACAGCAGTCACCATGTCCAACCCCCCTGCTAAAGCAGGGTCTTCCTAGAGCACAGGGCACAGGGTTGTGTTCAGATGGTTCCTGAATGTCTCCTGTGATGGAGACTCTACAGCCTCTCTAAGCAACCTGTTCCAGTGCTCAGTCACCTGCACAGTAAAGAAGTTCTTCCTTATACTCAGGAGGAGCTTCCTGCGCATCAGTTTCTGCCCATTGCCTCTTTCCTACTGCTTGGCAGCACTGCAAGAGCCTGGATCCATCCCTGACATCCACTTTTGAGATATTTCTGCATATTGATGAGGTCTTCTCTGTCTTTTCCAGACTGCAGGCTCAGCTGCCTCAACTTTTGCTTGTAAGAGAGATGCTCAGGTTACAGTAGACACCTCCAAGCGAGAACACACTTGTGTCTGAACTTCAGTTTGGGAAATGAAATAGTTCACATCCCTCTAATTCTTTGCAATTCAAGATTGAAAAAATGTGACATACAAAGGGAGAATGGAACATCTAATTTATTACGCAAAGTAATCATAAGTATTGAGATATTACCAATGTAAAATTTCAAGGCCTGGTAATGTATGTATTGATAAAGTTACGATATAGTTATAGGACATAAAGTTAGGAATAGTATTAGAATATTTGTATATATGTATATGTGTGCAAAACAATGACTTGTTTCTAATTCTTTCACCTTTATATTTTGATACAAGTACTGATTTTGTGGATGGCTTTAATCCTGTTTTTAGGTTTTTGGGTTTTTTAAATCAATATAACATATCTTTTAAAACTGAACAGTCATATTGTTATGCCAGTTGGCAGGGAAAGAAATCAAATCACTTAAAAAATCATGCCAAATCTGTGAAGGAAGAGTCATCTAAGAAGTCATAAAACATAGGTTAATCCCCTCATGACTGAGCATGAAGAAGCACTTTTGAGAACCTGGTAGTAGTTTGAACAATGAGAATTCAACCTGCACCACTAAGAAGAGAAAGTTCCAGGAGGGAATGGACCCCTGTTTCCCTGCACTGTGTCACTGTCAAAATTCCTGGGAGTCAAGCATTGATTTATGCTGTTGATTTTGAGCATAGGGTAATGCTCTTTCATCTTAGTTTTGGAATGAACTTGACTAAGCAATCTCTAGATGTACCTGTAGGTATCCCTGGACATCTGGTAAGTGCTTGCTCTAATGACTTGCATGGGCTTTCTCTAGCACTGGTAAGCAGGTGAATGATTAGCTTATTATTGATGACCACAGGGAAATGGTTTAGAAATTGATATCCTTTTATAATGTATTGTTTTAAAAGCAAAACTGGTTTCTTTTTTTCTTTAGTTCATACAAGATCTACACTCCTGCATAGATTGCTTGTATATGAACAATCCGTAATGTAAATTCAGTTGTTTAGAGCAAGAGTTCAGATGCTGTCTAGAAGAAGACAGTATGTCTTTCCTTAGTATTTCAGTGCAAATATTTTTATTGTCATTCAAAGTCCAGCAATGTGTGCTTTTAATTTAGCTGGTAAATCTACTACAGCCTGTGAAGTAAGAAATTACTATGCCCATTAGAGGCGTTGAAAAATGAAGCATTTCATTTGGGGACCATAAAGTTTCAATGCCACTGATTCACTTCCTGGATTTTCAACTTAACAGATTTGATTTATCGAGACAGAACTATGATCTTTTTTTTTTTTATGTGATGGCTTGAATGAATGATGTGACATGACATGGTTCACATACTAATGGCAACAGTTAGGCAAAGCTGATGCTGTCTCATGCAGCACTTGGAACAGATGCACATGGTGTCTGTTTCTGGCTGTTGGCTAGACAAAACGAGACAGTAGTTGCTTGGCAGCACTTAGAAATTGTTTGACAGATAATGGATTGTAAGAACTTGGTCTCTGTAGAGCAAGATGGTTTGGAGGTTATCCCTGCTATCAAATTACTGCAGGTTTAAAAAAAAGCCTTCTACAGCAAATAATTTAGCCTTTCCACACAACAAAAACAGGGATGGTTGAAGCAGTGGAAGAAGATTAACTTCCACTAAATCTGATCCTATTAAGATGTATTTAGGTTGCTAAATTCTAAAGATTTTTTGTAAAGGACCATTCCAAAACCATTCCAAAAGATTTCACACTTTTCCTGTGTTTGGAAGCATTACATTTTAAATTATGTAGGTTCTACTGCTTTTTCCCAAATCACAGATGAAAACAATGGACAGCTTAGTGCCCAGCATTCTTTGCTCTGTTCTATTAGAGCACATAAATTGAGAATTGCTTGAGTGACTGTGTAAGTTTTTTAAAAAAACAAACGAACAAAAAAACCCCCAAACCCTGAAGCTTCTGTTTTTTATGTGGATAATTACATTGTTCGGGTTAAATTAAAAGTTGCAACTTTCTGGGATTCTAAAGGGGCAGTTTGCCCCAGATCATTAGTGTTAGAAGACCCATATAGAAATTGCCATGGGATCACATACAGATGTGCAGTATTTATCTGTGTTTATTTCAGCCGTTGCTGGGTTTTTTGTGTGTACCTGATAGTCCTGGGCTTTTTATCTAGTCTGCCAGCATAGGAGAACCAACAATCTGGAAAAAGAGGGTATGAGCAGGGTGAATCACTAGGAAGTTAGTAAGGCAGACTGTGACCCCTGCTGGGTTCCAGACCTGACCAGCACTCTCAGGGTGATGAGGGAACATTGCCCTTTCCAGTTTTATTAGAATATCTTGTATGCTGAAAAACCAACAGAAAACAGAAATCCTTAGTCATTAAGGTTGGTTTTGTGCTGCATAAATATTTTTCAACTGGCATTGCAGCTGAGCTTGTGAGTCTGTGTGCCTCAGCTTTGAAGGATGACTGCTGGAGGACTGAAAATGTGTGGGCTCAGGGTCATCCTAACCTGCTTTTACTGCACATGGGGGTGCCCTTAATTGTGTTGTCAAGGGCAGAGCATTCACAAGTCTCTCTCACAGCCACATCCAACAGGGAAACTTCTTATCTCTCCTGAGAATTTGACTGAATGGGGGTAATATGGATAATGTAGCTCTTGAAAAACCAGCCTGCAGTCTGCTTTCTAAAAGTGTTTTGGACATTCAGAACCTTGCTACTGCCTAGTTAGTATCAGCTTTCTGCATCATAATTGTCTTCTTGAAAACAAGTTAAAAAAACCCCAAAAAACACAACTGCATACAGTGATGACACTGCTAATTCTTTTTTAAAGAAAAGGTTAGAGAAAAACTAAGCAATCACAGCTTAACCAGCTTGGAAGGTGGCACATGAAACTGTGCACAAAGACACAGTTCAGATTATGAGAGAGACAGGTCAGTGTCTGGAAGACAGAATGACCTTGTTTGTTTAAGAATTTATAACATACCTCGTTAAGACTTTTCCTGCAACCAAGGACAGACCACAGTGCTAACACATTTCTTTTAGTACTAGAGGATTAACTGCACAATCATACTTGTTCTCAGAAATGGAAAAAGTTCTGGAGGAAACAAATGGACACTTGATAAAAATGTGGATTTTTTCTGGACAGGAATGCCATCTTCAGTCTGTAGAGCACCTTTTGTCTTAGTGTTGCCAGCAATAAAGAGAAGAAACAAATCTTCTGAAAATGCTGATGCTTGTGAGAAGATCATCTAGACAGATATTCTCTTCCTCACTGTATAGCAAGAGATTGCAGCATATGGAAATGTATCATCAGACAACTACTTCAAATGTCAACCTCCTTCTTTCCTCCTTCATAAGGCATCAGTTCCAAATAACTAACAGAATTGTCCCAGGAACGGTGAAGTGTGAAACTACCTGAATGAACCCCCTCATTGATCTCTGACACATGATCAGTCTGCTTATAATGAGGACAAAAGGATTTATGCCATTTCTGCAAAACTTGGATGATGCATGGAGCTCTTTGCTAGACTGATCATTGCCTTTTGAAATACAGGCTATCCATCATCTTCTCTCCAGACAGCCATCTGTCAGGGAGGCTGATGTCAGCAAATTCAAAAAGGGGCTGTTATGTAGTGTAGCTTTGAGGGTGGCATTAGTGAGAAACTGGGCTAAAGATTTTGGTCTGATTCTGCAGTTGTGCCCTAAACACTCATACTGATTCATTACCAGTAATGAAGAGGTCAAATATATTCTTTACACACTTGCTTTTAATATTTTAGTCACTGTATTTTTCACTGGTCTATTAAAAACCCCTTATGAGAAATTTTACAAGACCTTGTATACTGTGATTTCATAAGGCATCAAAAGAAGGATTTGACTAAAGAGAGTCAAATACATCTAAAATCAAACCCATATTTTCTTATATTTCTAACTTCATGGCATTAAAAATCCCTTTGCTATGCTTGTAATGACACTTCTGTTTTATTGTCCTCAGTGCAGAGCTACCTAGGCATTCCTCATGCACCCAGAAGATGTTGTTACAAAAACCCTTCTCAGCCACAGTGTTTCTTGTGAAACTGCAAAAGAAGATCTAGCTTTAAAGTGATGTTTCCAGTGATTGTGTTTTCTTTCATTGTTTACCCAAATTTTCAGTAAATTACAAGGATCTCCAGGTCTGAATGTTTCTATTGCACCTACATATAAGGTAAAAAGTCATATTTCACATGACAACAATTATGACATCTTGTTTATCTGCACTTAGAAACTAGAAGGCTCAGATCAGCCTATGCTATACTGTCTAAACATTTATTTTGCAGACATAGCTATAAGAGCTCCCTGACCACCTTCTAAAACACACCAACCCCCTCCCAGTACCTGGAAGGTGACTTTAGATACAGATATTAGCAGGGGAATTCACTGGAGAGCACTACACACTTTAAGAGCCAAGCAGCAAGAAAAGGTAGTTCAACAAAGCTCAGTAAACCTCATGTAACTCTTAGAAATTTTTGTATTCGGTCAAATAAGATGTAAGGCTAACACTAAACTCACTCTCAGTCAATGTGTCATCTTCTCCACAGCTCTGCTTGCACACAATAAATATATACCTTATCCTTGTTTTGGGGCTGAGGAAAAGCCCTCACCTCAGACCCAGGCAGCAGCAGGCCTTGGCAGAGTTGGGAAACTATGAAATGCCCATCAGCCCTGGGCACACCTGGTCAAGCACCAAAGCTGTGGCAGGGATTGCACCGTTCAGTATGCTGGCAGACTGCTTCTGTCCTTGCTGAAAGGCAGCCTTCTGTGTCAGCTCTAGAGTGAGCAATAGATGGTGGGAAAGGGGAGAGGGAATGGATGGAAAGGGTGGTCTTCTTGATCTGTCGGTGAAGCAACTGCCCACTTACCAGAAGCAAGCTCTGCTCATTATTTGAGGCCAGTTTGTACTCAGGTGATAGAGTGGACAGCCAGCAAAAATCATTATTGATATTACTCTGAAGAAATGACTTTTCGATGAGATGACAATGAGGTGATTGATATTTAAATAGAGAGTATCTGGATTATTTCCTATTAATTTCTGGAGAAATTAATAACAAGGCAGGCATTGAAGCCAAACACGTTACAGTGAGTTGATGTCTGTTTTGACAGGATAATAATCTAAATTCTAATAAACTTTGAAATGTCAGGAAAAGTTGGGGAATAATTACAATTTTAAGTAGAAAACACCATTCCCTACGCTAGAGGCAATGGAGTTAAATTAAAATTTAATTAAAGGCATGTGAGTGAGAAGATCTTAGAATGATGAAACAGCCAGATTGGAAGAAATGTCAAAAAATCATCCTTTCCAACATTTGTGGGCAAGGGAGTAAAGATGATTGTCTAGCACCCTGCCCTGTTGAAAGTCTCTGTTGATGGAGGCTCTACCGCATCTCTGGGGAAGTTGTTCCAACTGTAAAAAATATCTGTATTATATCAAAATGAAACTTCTCCTGATGTTGGGTGTAGATATATGAACAATAAGAAGAAACACTGAATATAGCTGTTGTGTGTAGCAGCAGAATATGTTCAATAATCCTTAGGTTGGGGATTGTGTCTTTTTTAAGTTAACTTAGGATCTACTGAGTTCTTCACAGTGACAGAGCAAGTGCATCTATGCAAGTGAAATTTCTTCTTTCTCTACACACCTCCATGAATTTTACATATTGGTAATCTACTGGCATATTATCTAATTACCTGTCTTTGTTGGGTCTTTCTAAAGTTTACTCCATATCTCTGCTGACTGGTTTGTATCACCTCTCTGCTTGGTCCCTCTTTCCAGGGTGTGAACAAAAAAGTCCTTCAGGCTTATGAGGAAAAACCTGCTCTTTGCAGGCCCATGCTCTTGCTGTTTATTTAGCAGTTGTCTGCCTTGTGTTTCCAGATTAATTCCCTTATCATTTGGTCTGTTCCTGTTGCCAGTACTGATGTCAAACTAAGCAATAATGTTAATAGACTTTGCCTATCTTTATTACAGAGTGACACCATATTTGCCCTCTTGGTTTTTTTGTTCCTAATTAATTTTAGATAAGTATGTACTAAAAGTACCTTTGCTTGTCAGATAGTTCTAAAAAACCCAGCAGAGGTGTGACCTTTCTGCCTTGTGATACATCATCTTGAGCAGAGGAAAGGTACATAGGTCTGAGGGGTAAGCATTCCCTTTCAGGGGCTGATGCCTCCTCAGCACACTTCAGTTAACATCCTTGGATACAATCCTTGCTCCATTTATTTTACAAACGTAGACATAAAATCCTTTCACCTCAGAAGATAATGGCCACATCCAAACTGAAATCTGGATGCTGGCAAGGCATCCAAGTCCTTTGCCATATGCCATGCTCCTGAAATCCTGAATTTCTGTATTTTGTTTTGCTTAAAACATAGTATCCCAAATAAGCCCCAGAGGGTACCTCGGGGCTCAGTCTGGATTTTGTGTTGTATGTGTTCCAGCTGGCAGTTATATATTGCCAGCAGTCAGTTACTTGTATTCATAGTGGGAAAGATGTGGAAGAAACTAGCAAACATTTTAGAGGAAGCAAATTCACTACCAGCTGGCAAAATGATGGAAGGAAAATCCATTTTAAAGTTTAGCCTTTTATATTTATTTTTGTGTTTTAGCAATCTTCTGAAAGTATATCTTCAAAAACATCAAACTCAACACAAGATGAAAATCACAGTTACCATTAGCAACGAATAAACAGATGACATGTCTTGAAAACTTCAAGCTCGTTAAAAAAATCTTCAGAAACAACTTAGCATCTGTATTTCTCTCCTTAATAATCTGTGCATTGAACAAATATTGTGCGTTACAGTGGTGGTTGTATTTTATCTGAGAATTGAGCTGTCAGATTAAATCTACTCTTAATTCCAAACTGACAGCATTTTTCTTCTTTCTAATTGCCACCATGAAAAATTAACTCTTTTCTTTTTCTCACCTTTGCTTTATATTTATAGCTTCATCACCTTCCTCCCCTGCTATTTTCTTTCTTATTAATTTTCCCCATTTATTTGTGTCTCAGCATTGTTCCCCTTCTGCGTCACCTTGCTCCTTCATTCCATTTTTGTCAAAACATAATGATGTCTCCCAGTAGAAAACTGTGTTAGGCTGAAGTGTTTGTGCTGCTTTATGATAACTCAGATAAATATCTGAAAGAATTAATAATTGTATCCCACCCAAAGTACTGTTTATCTGTCTTCCTCAGGCACAGTAAACTGTCTTGGATAAAGATATTGCACACAGATTAGAATTAGGGATGTATTTTGTCAGTCTTCAGTGAACTTCATAATTTGATACTTGGAAAAAAATTTATCGATCAGTTGCGTTTGCTTTATTGGACATTCACATATTTGTGAAATAAATTTATTTCCTCACAGATGTGACTGATGGTAACAGCAAGAACCATGTTTACTGGATTTGAGTCTTTATCATCTCTGGAGTAAATGCATGACTACAGCTCACCTTAGAGTCTTTCTGGCCTAGACAAAGAAGGCAAGTGGGTGTTTGAACTAATACTGTTCTTTAAGAGCCAGAAAATGTTATTTAGAGAAGAACCACAGATTGACTAAGAAAAGAAGATATAACTCTCTTATTTTCTTAGTGGTACTCGACTTAACATTGCAGAGGGATATTAATAAAGTATTGAAAATCTTGCTGTACAAATCCTCATAATTTTTTGATCACAGCTTACATATTTTTTTGTAGCCTATTTAAGTCATAGAGTACTAGTGACAGATTGGTACAACCCATCCACATATACCAACAGACCTTTTTGCCTAGTCAACAGAGAAGCTACAGAGAACTTGAGGAGTATCAAGTGAGATGGATGCCTTCATAGAAGACATACAGTGAACTGGTTATCTTTGAAACAGGTACCTATTAGATAAGGGTATTTTGTTTGGAATGCATGTCTTTTAAACTCATTAGACTTCAAAACATAGTATGAAAAGCAAAAGAAACAAAAATGAGCCTCAGTGAGCTGGATTGCTGAGTCATCTCATTGGTTGCTTTAGATTGTAAATACCACAGGTGATTGTCCATTGTTTCTTTTCTGAAGACCATCTGTACAACACTACTACAAACATTCAGCATCTTCACAAGAATACTGTATTTCAGAAGTTGTGTCTTCTGCACTAAGCCAAGATGTTTCACCTTGGCAGGAAAGTCAGTGGGTTGGATACTGAGGTCAAGAAGCAAATGTCACCTGAAAGTTGCACATCCTGCATCAAAAGCATGTACCTGGTTTGGTCTATTGCTTACAATGTTCCAGGTCTTAAAATTAAGGCCATCAGCTAGATATTATAAAGTGATTGCTATACGCTCTGCATTTCAACTCCATGGTATCAAAATTACAACTTTTATTTTGGCTGTTCTCCAAGACTTTCCAACATGCTTTCCATTTCCTTTGCCTCCTACCAGTTACATAGGCCATCTGTTTTCCCAGTGAAAATTAAAGAGCCAATAAATGAAAAGCATACGGTCTTTTTAAAATAACTTTCCCACTGTTTTGTATTCATGTAATTTCATAATGATCACACTCTGTTTCTTGTTGCTCTCCTTTAGTGCAGGCAAGTTTTGTTAGCTATCAAGGGTGTTGTTGTTAAGTAAATGTTGTTTGAGGTTTTCCCTTCAAGTGCAGCTCTCTGAGAAGACATCAGTTGGAACAATCTGGTGTTCTTTCATGAAGATTTTCTCTCCGGTTTGAAAGTGACATATGTGTAGGATGAAAATTGCATATTTCTTCAAGAGTATGTGCTATTTTTGGCTATTGTGATCTGTACATTCTGTTCATGTTCCATAAAAGATGAATGTAAAAGGCTTTTCTTTTTAGAAATTCTTGGAGAAGGTCTGCATTATTTGCTCTGATATTACAGAAAGAAATTCTGTCCCAGAAATGTATTAAAAAGTAACATGGAGCAGATTCTGTTGTGCAAGAGAAATAATAGATATATCCCACCTGGGTTCTCATACTCCCATAATTTTCATTTACTTCCATCCAATCAATTCTTTGCAGTTGTCTCAGGTAGCTGATACAGTACATCAGGGAAATTACAGCTGATTTCTAAAACCTATTTCATGGAAAGCATTGAATGAAACTAAAGATTCAGCACAGAAGTGACAGAAAGAGAGAGCTTTCCTGCTCCCTCATCTATAAGGGCTGTACTGCAAATCACTATAAATGCTTCCTTAATTACTGAAATGTTAGGGATACTGCTTAAATAATCACATTGAAAGCAGGAACTTTGGCAAGTTTTTTTTCTCAAGTTTTTGATACAACCAACAAAATCTTAAAAATTTTAAAACTCATAAAAAATAGATGAAACACCTTCTAAGGCTCTCGTATCAGATATTGTGCCCAAAGGTACAATTACTCTTATAAAGATGTTGATGGTCATTTCACTTGCCTTTCATATACATATAAAAAGGCACATTATGAGGGGTTAGCTAATCTATAGAGAGATGTGGGTGCTAATCTCTATGCCACCAGTGAGAAATTAAAGGAAATTAATCTGAAAAATGCATGCTCATTCCATTACTGATTTCTGAAGTGTAAGTTAACCACTCCCCTAGGTTTTATATTGTTTGAAGACAAGAATAAGCACCTCATTTCAGTAAAATAGATGACACTGTTTATGAAAGAGATGTAAAATTCAGATAATCAGAGTATAAGATTCCTCTTCTCAGTTTTTCCTGTATTTCACACTTTCCTCAGTAAAGCAAACCAAGAATTTGGAATAAGATTTCTCCAGTGATACCTAATCAGTTTCAAAATGGCAGTCATACAGAAATTTTTATTGTTGCTGTACATTACAGCAGTCGGTATCCTAAATAGCATGATTTGACTTATTGTAGGATACAGACAACATGTGAATAATTAACCTTTAATGCCAGAAAAAATGTTAGCAATAGTATCCATTACATGAAGAGATTTTTGCCTCTGGTTTCCAGCTTAAAGCAGTATTTGTGCAACAGGGAAAAAAAAAAATTAAGATTAAATGAAATTAACCAAACTCATGGGGAGGTTTTTTAAAATATAGAATTATAGGCCTAATGGGTAAAGTGAACAAAATAAAATTGCTTTCTATGGAGAGCTACAGGTTCTTCACCAAACCTTAGGGAACAGCAGGCTGTGATGCTTGTTCTCAATATCATCTATTCTTTGGGTAGGAAATGATTTCTGGGAATTGTTCATATTTTCCTGTTGACAGTTCAACTTCAGCAGTATATGCTCAGGCAGCAAATGAAAGTTGCTGAAAATATATGCTACCATTAAAATTTACTCTCCTGAAAAAATTATAAAGTATTTTGGATATAGAAGCCTGTATCAATAAAATGTTATTCACTTCAGTATATAAACACATTGAAAAGAAGATACTAGTCGTCCTTGCTTCCATCTCACCAGGGACTTTGGGTAGATATTAAAAGTATTCACTTAAATTGTTTTAATATTACTGAAAAAATTGCATCAATCTTCATGGGAATAAGACTGAGCCAACACTGAGTAGTTGTTAATATCTCTGCTCCTTCTCACATTTCTTGAAATTCTTGTTTAAAAATATTGTCCCACATCATCCAATTATGTGATACTGGGCTCTGCAGTATTGTTTAAACATGTTTTTTATGCTGTTTGAGGATGGTTTTGCTTTAAGAATGACTACTGTTTTCAGTCTTGGATGTTATTTTCTTAGCTCAGGTTTGGAGCATGTAATTTCATTTTCATGTGTTCCATGCCACTGGCATATAGGCAGGACTCTCTTGAGATGTTAGGTAGCAATAGGGCTTTGTAGAAAAGAGTGAGTTAGTTTGAGATTATGGAATTCCATTTCCCATCCTGAATCTCTGACCATCGGGGAAGAAGTGCTGAACAGTTGGATCTGGCCAGACAATGGCAATTCCAGTTACAGTACACTTGTGAAGTTTCAGACTTCACACTTGTTTTGACAGGTCAAAAGGCTTACAATAACTGTTAACAAGCTCAATACACCTGTCCTTTTGATATAAAACTGCTGCTTCTTGGGTCCTAAGCCTCAGATCAACTCCAGAAGTGTTTGCTCCACCTTCAGCCTGATGACCTGACACGAAACACCTGCCTTTGATTCCGTGCTGTAATGCATTTATAATGCATCCATCTCAGTTCTTTCCAACTGAGGCAGTGAACAAATCTCAGGATGAGCTTCCCATACTGTCAACAGATTCTCAGTCACTTGGATAAATGATTTGTAGGTTAGTGTTCTGGTGAACCCTGTTTTTATGATGATTTTTGGTGAAACTCCTGCATCTACTTGAAATGACAACAATTTCAGTTGAATTTGGTTAAAAAACCACATTAATAAAACCTTGGTTTTGTACTAACTCAAGGCAAATCTTACTCAAATCAGTAAAAATTTTCTTTATGAGCATAAAAGCCAGAGTAAAAAAAACACTGATTTGTTATCCCATGGAAACTGTAGAAGACAGTTTCCCAATGAAAGTAGGAGGTGAAAAAGGTGCATTTGTCTTTCAGTCTCCTCAGAGAGCCAGGAGGATGCAGCTAACGACATGGTGACAGCATGCTGCAGTCCTTAGGAAGAGGTTGATCATTATCCACCATTTCAGCTTTTGCATCCAAACTTGGCAAGATCTGTTTACAATTAAGATCTTATTTTTCTAGCAAATCCAATGTGTGATCTGTGCACATTTCTCTCCTAAGTCAGTAATTCATGAAAAGGACTATGATCTGCTTAATATTTCATTAGCATTCCAGAGTTTTGTTGCTTTACTCATTGTTTCTATAAGTTGGATCAATGCCAGCCGTGCCTGCCTCCTTTACAAAGACTGAAAATCTGTTTTAGTCCTTCACTTCCATCATCCACTTCATTGTTTCTCCATATCTTCATCTTTAATGTCGTGTTTTTTCTTCTTGTATCCACTTGGGTTTTTTACTCAGGTATTCTGAAAAGAGTGGAATTTACTCAGCGGAAAAAAACCCCAAAACATTGAGAAAATTGAACAAAATAAATAATATGCCAATTACAAATGCATGTTCTAATATGTATATAACCATTACTATACAATCTAAATATAATCAAAATAGCTACCTAAATCATGTAGCTGTTTATGAGAGAAACATGATTAATAGGAAACTAGCAGTTTCCATCAATAGTCAAAGCATGTCCAATTCTATACAACAATAAATTTATAACCCTTCTGTATGGAATAAGAACTTGGTACATAGAAAGACTGTGGCATCATACCCTGGTAAAACACAATTGCAAAATGCTTAGAAAATGTGAAGCACATTTATAAGCATAATTATTTTGCAAGAAATAGTAATCTCCTGAAATAGATAGATGGAATTTCATTGTATTGATATAAATCTATCCTTCAGTGAAAATCACAGATTCAAATCCTGTCTTCAGTAGTAGAAATTATTTAATGAGTTCCTACTTTACTTCACTATGAACTTCCTACCAGTAACAGATAATTTTTAATCATGCTAGATATTTTTTTCTTAAACTTCAAATCCTTTTGTTTATTCAGAGCATACAGTATGAGGACAGCACATATTTTCATAACAGTTTTTTTTATACAGTGACAGATGATACTCATATTTCCAAAGCATCAAATGTAACAGCTCGGTTCTAATTAATCATCTGGCTTTTTTTGTTTCATTTCACATTAAGTTGTAATTACACATTAGAAAAAAATTTTAAAAATCTGACCTAATGTCTGAGTAAAAACAATTTACCGAAGAAACACAAAACTGCGTTAAAAACAATCCACAAAAAATGCATTAATTGTACAAAACATCTTTTTTGTTGTTCAACAACTGCCCCACTCTATACCATCAGTTCACAAGGAGCTGGCTTAGCAGCTGAGAAGCTGAGTAATACCAAGTCTTTTTTGCCTTCCCCAGTACTTGGAAAAAGTTTTCCATTACTATCTACTAGTTCTTTCTGGATGCCTGCATTAATCATATTCCTTCTTTCCTTGTTACAATAGCAAGAACTTTTTTGACATAGGTAGAAATAAGTAGGAAAATATGAAACACATTTCTCAAAGTGAGAAGATTCTGTGTAAATAGTTACTGAAATAAAACCTAAAACATCCCCAAATGTCTGATACCAACCTTATGCAATTGAAGAATACAGAAGGAAATCTGTTTAAGTAACCATCCAACATACAGTAAAGCTTTAAAATTAAAAAAAGATTCTGATTTCAGTCTGAATGTAGCATGACTCCTTAAATTTCTCAGCACACTTCAGTTTAACAGGAAAGTCACCATGTTGCAGTCTAATTCAAATAGAAATCACCTGATAAGTTTAGTACTCAGAACACCAGCTACCTTAAAACGTATTCCTTTGAGACACTTTTATACTAAGCTTTCCTACATCTTCAAAAGACTGTGAATAAAGCCATGGCTCTTTCAAGAGCTTTAATATTCCCCAAGATAAAAGTGGGAAATGCATAAATTGTTCTTTGTGAAAACAGGATGACAAATTTCACAACTTACCATCTAAATCAGTTCTGTTTGGATGTGGAACTCAGCTGTACATCCTGCACAAAGAACACATAAATGTTTCACAGATTTTTTTAGGTGATGTTGGACAAAACCAGAGTGCCTGGTCTTAAAAATAATGAATCTTAATTTTTCTGCCATTCTTTTAAGGGTTCTGATGTTCAAAACTGTCCCAAATTCAGCAAAGTATTTACTTTCCTAAGTCCTGCCCTGTGGACAGACAATGAGTAGTGATGGATATTTCAGTGGTGTCTTTCCATGTTTTTTTCTTCTCTCAGAGATAATGGAATAACTTTGTGTAGGAGATCAAGGAGGGCAGCTGTCTCATTAGTTTTCCATTTTGCTAGACTCAACTGACTAGGAGATAATTTTGCAAGTGAATTGCACCTCTTAGCAACATTAAGATTTTTGGCAGAACAAGACATCAATGGCTCCTTTCAGCAATTCAGAAAATGTTGAACTGTAGAAAAATGCTAGAGGAGCCCCTAGAATCAAAGAATAGCACAGAGCAGGCAAAGGGTGGAAGAATTGGGATCTAATGCCAGTAGTTGTAATAAACGCAAACTTAGAGACAATGAGACTTTCAAGCTTTCTCTCTAGAGGACATGGCTGGAACATCAGTTCCTGGATGTGAATTGCCTGGATAGGAACAGGCTCTGTGCTCAACCACCCGTAGGCATTCCAGCACTTCCCAGGGGACAGTTGTGCAGTCAGCAACCCTTGCACCTGATCTGCAATTCAGCCTTCATATAAACAAATGTCACTTCACAATCTTACCTTTTAAAAGCAAAAATTAAAATATTTCATTCATCATTTTAAAAAACAGCAATAAATGCAGTGAATGCATTGTTGTTTCTCTTTTGGGGAAAAAACCCCCAATCACTCAAGCACAAAATACCCCACACAAACATAATGTTTCATATTATTGGCTAGCATACTGAGTACACAAGTGCAAAATGCAGTCCACAAGATGACAGGAATAGAGCATAGAACTCATTTTGCATCCTATCCTTTTTGTGTGTATGGTCAGACTTCAACATGCACAAAACTTATTGGTCAGGAGCATGTTTTGAAACCAAATAACAATCAGCTGTGTATAAACAGCTAAGATTTTTAATTAATGAAAATAAGGTGTGGGAACTGGAGAAGAATTCATTTATCGGGTGGGTTAGCATCTATTCTTTATATTCTCTAATTAAATTTTTAGAGTATATCCAATGCCTCTTGCTTCTTTGGCTTTTCATTTTGCCATTAATAAATAATTAAAGCAAGGTATAACATGTCAGCTTTACTGATCTTCACAGATGTTTTGTGCATCTGAAAATATTTGGGTTTGTACTGGGACTGAATGCCAGGAACAAGAGCTCATGATTCATCTCTGTGTAGTTGCATATATTACATGCTGCACTAATCAGAGAGCATTATTATTTAAGTGATAGCCATATATCTTCATTCTCCAATCACAGACTAGTCATTTGAAAACTGAGATTAATGTGTTTCTGCATAGCAAGGAAGGGCTTTTGTGTCTTCTGGCTCTTTGCTTACCCACTGGGGCTCCCACACCAAGTGCAAGAATCCCCGTTCTTCCAGCAGTTACTCATTTCAGCTGCTCACTGCCTTCTGTCTTCTCTCACCCTTTCCAAAGCATGGAACTTGTTTCCTGAAGGTTGTTTTCAATATATTCAATTTATTTCCATAGTTCATATACATTTTTCTAGTATCTGTTGCTTATGTTTTTCCTCAGAAGATAAAGACTGCCCTTTAAAGTTGTGTAAGTTCTCTGTTTCAGGCTGTTTGTTGCAGACAGTGACTGAGAGCCCAAGAACTGGACAGAAGACAGAGACACAGATATATGTTCCACATGATGTGTGTCTGTCCAGACCCTATGCATGTTGTCCAAGTCAAAAGGATCAGCTTAGAGTTATAAGTATTTCTAGACAAAAATATTTTTAGACCCTGGCATAAAATAATACACTTTATATATATTTATACATATATATATATATATATTTGGTGTGGAAATACTGACATCAGATAAACAAGATTGGTTGTAAATGTTAGAAAATGATCCATAACTAGTTCTGTCTAGATGGTTCTGGAGGTTTTAATTTCTTTTCAGTCATGTTTTTCTATATATTAGCCACCCAACTGCTTAACTGTTTCAGCAAAGTGTTTTCCTTAGCAAAGTGATAGTGGCTATTATAGATGTGAAAAAGAAAAATAATGCTGTGCTAATTAACAGAAGAAAGAAAAGAAAGGTTAAGCATAACCACTGTTTTCTGTTAAGAGAAAAACAGGCTAGGTGATACAGCACAGCTTTGAACACTGAACTGAGCCAATCAATATCTTCATTAAGAAGAACAAGTAAGCTAGTAAAAATCAGTATATCACTACCTTCCTTGGCTTCCCCTGATCCTCAAAGCTCTGAAAGACAAACTTGCTTGCCTGCAGTTGTAACAGAGATAGATAGGAGCTCTGAGATTTCTAATCTGTTTCCAGTATACATTTATTTGTTTCTAGAATATATTTATTTGTTTTCTTAGTATTTTGTGGAAACCTATTTTACTCTGTTCACCAGACCTGAGGAACTAGTAAATTCATGAACAAGGAGTGAGAGTAGGGCTTCAAAGTGGTGTGAATTATGCTTCTTTTTAACTGCTTTAGCTCGATTTTCAGCAAAGTACCCTCTGTTACTTGAAATCATATGGAGTATACTACAAGGAAAAATTCAGAGGCTTTCCATCCACTAAGAGTGGCTGCCTTTGGAACGCTAAAATCTGCAACAATGAAAGTTTGAGTTTTAGTATTGTTCCTAGGATTGCACCTTTTTAAAATGTGAGGTGATTTTGGATTTCCTGACTTTTGTTTGAAAATACTTTAATTTTCCCTATTCATTCTGCCTCTAAAACCTAGTAATTTATGTTGAACTGTTAAAAGAAGTGTATTTCCTTTGTTAAAGAAGCACATAGAAGTCTAAAGATATTCCTTAAAGTATTTTTTTACTGTACCAAATAAAATAGAATGAGAGACAAAAGTACATGACATTGGCCACTACTCCTAAAGATACTGAATAAGAGTGAAAAAATTCACATTATCATGATTAATTTGTATCATAACAGAAATATCATTAGAATATTATTGCATCAAGTCCAATAATGCCATAGATTTACTATTGCTTATATCACACACTTGGAATCAGGGATCTGAGAGTCTTTATTATTTATTTGGTTGCAGTCCTGCCATGGTTGTGGTTTGGTGAATGCTGCCTCACTAGTTTGCAAGTCTAACTGCTGTCATAAATCACTGCTATTAGTTTTTATTTCACATAGCCAAATGGAATTTGCTCCTCTCCCGCCATTAGTGTCATTCCTATAGAAAATTATTTATGGCTTTAAAAAACCTGAAATTTTTGAGATTTTAATGCATTCTTCACAATCTGATATTCCTGGTAATTTGCATATTAAAAACATGATTTATAAAGCAAATATATGCTATTCCTATCCAGAGGGAGAACATGGTTTAATTAATTTTTACTCTTTTTTTGCCTTGACAACCTAAACTTGATTGGTTAGTATAAATTCTAATTATTGGAGAAAGATGACAGATTCAGGATGGAGAAGAGAAGGAAGAAGCCAAAAGCAAAAGGCTATTCCCAGGATAAAGAAACCATCAAAATGCTAATAAGCCCTGTTCCAAAAGGATATTATTGTTTCTTGTTTTCAGCTGTATTCATAAACACAAACATCTGAAGCAATGGTTCCATCTGCACAGACTAAAACCTCTGTGTCCAAAATGCACATTGCTTCAGAACCTACAGAGAATAAAAAGCACTGCTCGGTTACTCAGCTTTCAGAAAATGACACTGGACTGAAAATTAACAAAAGTCTCTAGAAATCTAAAGTTTAGGTAGAAAACCTGCTTTGCACACAAACTATTCTGATCCAGCTAGAAAGGAGAGAACTAATTCTCTGTGTGATCTCAGTCTGGTGGATGTTCCAATGAGGGTAATTAGTATAACCTAACATGAGCTTCTAGGAGTTCTCAGAGGGAAAGAGAATTGTCTGATTTCCCTGATTATTTGACCGACAGGTTGGGTTGTATTTTTGGAGAAGAGAATTGTGTCTCTGTTCTTGATATAACATCACAGCACTTCTTAAAAATTGTAAGGGAAACAGGAAAAGGGAATGGATAGGGCAAGAAAGAAAAACAAAACCATAAATAGCCCAAACTCAAGGAAAATCAGGAAAGGATAACTCTCAAGTGAATACAGGACTGAGTTGAAAGAGCACTTCTAATTCTTGCCTCAAGGAACATTCCTTTAAATTCGGTTGCAGAGCTAAAAAAGCAGCAAGGTAGTCTCACTGTTTGTCACAGTGGCAAGCTCACAGCAGAAGCAGAATCGACAGTCTGAGTCTTACTTATTCATTATACAGGTCAATATAACACATATTTATCAACACAAATCTTTAAATTAAGGGAAAAATAACTAACAAATAACGAATATTTTGAGAGACGGCTTAATGAAAAATAGTTTTCCACATTTTTGTAGGAAAACAGGGCAAATTCAACACCCTTTTGAAGACATATTTTCCTTCAAGTGTCAATAGCAGGGTTTGGTTTTTTTTAACATTTAACAGAATAAATAAAACTGGCACATGAGGATAGGGAGATGTGAGCAGGTGTACATGTATGTTACTTTGTTTTTAGGTAAGTCACTTAAGTAGACTGTGTCTTCTTGGAAAGGGACAGAGACATTTAGCTCAAGTGAACCAAGCATGCACCATTCTTTGAGGTATATCATATAGACATATACACCTCAAGGAATAATTAGCATGGGTATATGTATGGATAGAGTATAGATAACCTGCTTATAGCAGTCCTGCCAGTGTTTGTGGTGGGCAGGCATGACAGATTTCACTGCCTAAAGCAGCAGTATGGAAATGTTTCAAGAACTTGATCTTAGTCTAAGGCAAAGAAAAAATGATAATGGAATTTTCACTTTATTAAAATGGTGAGCCTATAATAATGAAAAACAGTTTCTGCAATATGATTGATCTGCAAAGTGTTTGCTACATCGAGGAAAAGCAAATTTCTCTTCAAGTTGTTAACATCTGTAGAACTGATGAAAATAAATTTAGTTTTAGTGTTTTAGGGCATAATTCCTTCACAAAAAACCCCAGTCAAATCTTCTAGCAACCATAGCATAATAAATGCTTCCAAAATTAAATTTCCTCTCTGATTAAATTTGGCATATCTCTTTTTAAAGAAAGTAGTTATTTTTATTTCTTGCCACCTTCTTTCACCTCTGTATTTTTTGTTATATGTATATATAAATATGTATGTGTATTTAGCCATTTATTCTGCTATTTATCTTCCCACAACCTACACCATTGCTGTTGCTCTCTGGTAACTGCATGTCATTTGAAATGGGGCAAGACATTGAAGCAGAAGGGCTTTGACAACATGGCTTTTTGGGTTTTTTGCATGTGTCTCTTTCTTTTTACTTTCAAAATATCAGCCAGTGACATTTTTCATTTGTTGATTTAAAGGATGAGTTGTCAGAGTAGGAAAAGGATGTATGGAGCTTACAGTTGGCAATGACACAGTTGAGAGCCTCTGGGTAAGAATCAAGAGACAAACAAATAATGTGGATATCATCATGGGAGCCTCTTGTAGACCTCCTAGTCAGGATGATGATGCTGAGGAATTATTCTTTGAGGAACTAAGAGAGGCTTCCAAGTCAACTTCGCTTGTCCTTATGGGGAACTTCAACTTGCCAGAACTGGGACCATCACACAGCTGGTAGAGCCCAGGCCAGAAGACTTTTACAGAACTTGGATGACAGCTTCACTTTAAGGGACCCAACTCAGAAAGATGCCCTCCTTGATCTGCTGTTTGTCAAGGGAGGATCCTGTGAGTGAAGTAACGACTGGAGGTTGTCTAGGCCACAGCGATCGTGAGGTGACTCAGTTTAAAATCTCTGTTGACAGGAGGAGAAGTGCCAGCAAAACCTCAACTGAAAATAAAGAGAGCAGACTTCTGGGTGCTCAGGCAACTGGGGAGTAAGGTCCCCTTAAGGGGGAAGGGAAAACATTTTTGCAGGTACTGGGGTCCATCAGTGCTGATCAGGGTATTTGTAAACATCCCCTCCTAAGGGACAAGAAGCAGCCAATTCCTAAATGTTGGAAGTCAAGTAGACAAGGCAGAAGGTTGGCTTGGATTAACAGGGGTCTTCTCCTTAAAATAAGGCTAAAAAGGGAGGTCTATGTCCAGTGGAAGCAAGGACAGGTAACATAGGAAAAATACAGAGAATCTGCTTGCCACTGTAGGGAGAAAATTTGTGTGGCCAAAGCTCAGCTAGAGTTGGAGCTGATCAGAAATATGTGGGACAATAAAAAGTTTTTTGAAATCTATTAATGGCAAAAGGCAGTCTAAAAATAACATTGGCCCATTAGAGGATGAGAATGATCACCTCACAAACAGGGACATGGACAAGGCAGAGGTGTTTTACACATTATTTGCCTGTCTACAACACGGATGACAGACCAAGGGAGTCTCAGTGCCCTGAGTTGAGGCACCATGTCTGTGAGAACAATCAATTCCAAGTAAACTCCGAAACTGTGGGTGATCTGCTACTCCAACTGGATCCCTACAAATCTGTGGAGCCTGATGGGATCACAAAACCTCTCTTGGTAAGTTTTGAGCAGTTTTGGGAATCCAGAGAGGTCCCAGCTGACTGGTAGATGGCCACCATTGTCCCAGTTTTGAAGGAGGGTGAGAAGGAGGACCCTGAAAGCACACGAAAAGGGCAGGGCAGCCATGTTCCTGATTGACAGAACATTTAGGTCTCTAGTCTAGTCTCCTGCTTGCCTGCTGACACATGAAGAATATCATAGAGGAATAGCAAAAATGAGAGGAAGAGACAATCTTCATTTGTTAAAGAAAATGAACAATCTTCATTTGTTAAAGCACTGTGAGGTGAGGCATAAGTGACTATTTAGCCCTATTGACTGCAAGGAGACAAAGATACACAAGAGAATTCCAGCAACACCCTGGACTATGATGAAACCACACGCAAACTTCTATTTCTGCAGCTTTTCAACTTCTTATGGGTTTGCTCGTTAAGACAGCATTTTATGTACTTGTCCCTCCAGGCTGTTCTATGCAGCCTGAATTTCTTGTGTTTACTGCCACATCATCCCTGAGCTATAGAAATTAACATGAAGTTCTCCGAAAGGTGGATTCTCAGAACAGCTTGGGATTACCAGTACCAGCTGAACCACAGGACTGGCCTGTGAAAAGAGGTCGTGTGTGTGTTGCAGGGGAGAATGTACTAACAGGCCAAAACTGACAACAGTATTCGCATGGTCCTAGAGCCATCAGGTTTGGAAGCACGTGAGGCCTATAATTTGTATTTAACATAGCTAATTGACTATCCTTGCATGGACCTCTGCAAGAACTTAACACCTTCATTTAAATAAATTGAACAGTAAGATATATATTATCTAGTTAAAAGAAAACACAACAGCATGGGGACTGACACCCCTCTACAGATGTTTGCCTCTCAGGAGAGCTGTCAACCTTACTTCTGAAGGAATTACTAAACATGATGAATTCCGGATGAATTCTTTTCAGATGAAAACACCTGTATTTTCTGTTTGCTTTAGAAACTCCCAAGGCAAAGTATGTTCCAGCCAGTCCATCCAATGGAACTCGGCATTGTGTCACATCACATTCTGATAAAGTGTATACCCTTTGAAAAGAAATGGTTATTTTCTGCTTTGTTTTACTCATTCCTGTTTAACCAAGCATTACTAGGAGAGCTAACAAACAGTGGAGAAACTTTAAAACCTTCTTTTAAAGGCAAACTGTTGTATGCAGCCTACTTAGATGTTATATAGGGATTTTGAAAGCAGAAGAATTGGAATTTTACTGCAGGAAAAGTGTCTATCCTATTTAGGCTGCAGACCTGTAGTGGAGCTATCATCATGCTTTGAGAGTTCCTTAATCTCATGGCATTTTTTTTCAGTGCATGTCTATAATTTTGTCATGCATCTACATATTCAGATCCTGTTTATCCCATTCTGATCCTATTTTGGAGGATGAAATGTCCTCTGTATCACCCTATTTTATCCTGTGACTGAATGTAATGCAGTTACAGCAAGATGATCTTCAGATACCTCATTTCCATTTACTAAACACATCTTACAAGAGAGACCACAAAACTCTTTCAGTTTCTTGTCTTCTATCTGAATGCATCTTTGTCACTAAGTATGTTTAAGTAGTAGTTTTACTGCAATAGCTCTGAAGTACAATAAAAAATAGCACTGTAAGGTGCTTAGTTAGGTATTGAGACAATGGACATCAATATGAGATAGCTGCCTGCTACACTCATTCCAGCTGAACAGACCATTTTTGTCTGAGGTTCTAGGGAAATTGCAGATTGCTTAGCCAGTGACTGATGTTTCTGAAGTGAATTATTTACTAGTGAATATATGACACTGATATTTTTAGTCTCCTGCTATTAATTATGGAGAGAAGAGTGCTTTTCCTTCCTTAAAATAAAATAAAAAAGGACTTCTCTAAAACAGCAGCTGACTTACAACAAAAATTGTATAGGAGCAGACACATCTGTCAGGCCTGTTCCTTCTTTCTCAGTAAGTCTCATAATAGGGAGACTTTTCTGCAGGTGTTCCTATAGCCTCTGTAAAATACATTGCAGGAGAGAAACATTTGCAAGGCTTATCTTGCTTGAAAGTGCTTTCCAATGTCTATATTAAGAATAACTTTAAATAAATTGATGAAGCAATGTTTGAGATCTAGTCTTCAAGTGTAGACTTACTCACAGCCGGGTTGAATATTGTTGTAAACTATGTCCCTTAAAGAAGCGGAATCTCAAATTGCCACATGGCTACTCAGGAAGCTGCCTTTCTTTTGCTGCTTCCAGTCAATGGAGAGAAATTTTTCCAATGTCATACTCTAAAGACCTGAGGTGCAGTTAAAAAGATAATAGAATTATATAATTGTGAGGGTTGGAAGGGGCCTTAAAGAGCACCTAGTTCTAACCTTCCCCTGCCATGGGCAGGGACACCTTTCAGTGGACCAGATTGCTCAGAGCCCCATCTCACCTATTTTTGGATACTTCCGGGAATGAGTATCTACCAGTTTTTCAGGTAGCCTGTTCCAGTGCCTCACCAATGAAAAGGGCTGCCAGTCTTCCTGGCTGCTGTCCTTCATGAAGACATTTGTAGGGCAAGGTTTTGCTCAGATTGCCAGTCAGAAGTCCTTCTGCTGATAAAAGGAAGAGGGATAGCTTGTCTTGGTATAGGCATAAGGCAATCATGAGACTGATCAGCATTATAAACACTGAAGTGCAACTGGAAGAGTTCTGGAGAACTAGAAGATAAATGGACTGAAATGCTTTGAGAAGAAAAAGTCCCTTAGGGCCAGATAGCAGCTGAGCTTGGAAGGTTGCAAAGTCCATGCAAGACTAATCGTAAATTCCCAGCTGCAGTTCCATTTTGTGTCTGGTCCTTAGAGTCTAATTTTTTCTTGCCTCTTAAAGGATGTAGATCAAATCAGAAGAAGTTTAAAAAGCTGAATTTTACTCTATGATATTACCTTTTATATTTTTCAGAATTATTTGGACTTTTTAACAATATTTTTTGTTAAGTGTTGTTATGAGTGACATCTGTATTGAGATAGATCCCTGTGCTTTTATTCTTCTAGATTTATATTAAAACTTTTATATATTAGCTCAAACATATTTACGAATTCTCCTTTGGCCTACTTAGTCTCTTTTTACTAACTCCACAGTGCCCTGAAGCTTTGATAATATACATTCACTTAAGCTGAATACATATGAGCAAAAAAATTATATTCGCATATTAATGCATCAGTTATTTGAACCTTAACTCAATCTCCCTGTCTCTCTTCACTGTCTAATGGGAGTGATTTTTAGTATGTGTGTATTTGAATGGCTTCTTTGTTACTTAAGTTGTATTTTTCATTCTAAGTAGTTTTTCTGATTATTATACCTTCTGGAATATATTGTTAGCAGAAAATTCCGCACACTCAACAGGATGAGTAGTGACAGAAAAAAGAAAGACTGATAACAGGGTAACTGCAGTTTGCTTCTGTCATCATCTGCAGAACCTGAAAAATAGTATTTCCCTACTTTTCAGTTGTGCATCCAAACCATGTAAGCATTAGGAGACACACAGATGTTATGGTGATTATCATAAAGAGAACTGTACAAAAAATATGTGTAATATCACAAAATCTAGTAACTTATTGCAGAAAATGATTGCATACATCAATTACCTGCATGTTAAACAATGCATTTTTAATGCACACAGTTTTTGAAGGCAACAATGCAAATTAAAACCAAATCAAAGGGCAGGGGTCGGGCCAAGTTTACAGGGAGTTTTTTCTTTTATTTTTTTCCACACTGCTGATTGCTTTTGATATATATATATTAAATATATATACTTTAATGAAGAATTATATTACTTTAAAAAAATCCTTCACATACTCATTTTGTGTCTTAGGAGTGCTTTCTTTGTGTAAAAGTGACAAGCTCCTAGGAAGAAATGATCTGTGGCACTGTTATATAAATTCAGCTAACCTGCTAAGACATTTTATTCTCATAAGACACCAGAAAACTCCACTTTTGCTATTACCTTTGACAATGACTCTTTGAGCAATCTAAATCACTCATTCGTGACAAATTGGCATAGCCAGCAGGATCCTAAATCAGGATTCACAACAATGTATGATAAATTATTATATAATTTAAGAGTTAAAAATAGAATCAAGTTCTAGTAACTGAAATATTTCAAATAACAAGTAACTCGCCAGAAAAAGAAAACGTATTTCTTCTAGATTTAATATTTGTGTTTATGCTCTGACAAGGTTACAAAAGTATTTTTTATCCTGTGTGATCCATAGGAACTGACATATTTTTATATGTTGAAGAAATTAACCTTAGCTAGTGGTGTGCAAAGAAAGTTTTCTTACCACTTAGTCTGACAATTTTTTCCTACATCAGCCTTCTGAGCTGCTTCAAGTACTTCAGTTTTTCAGATGATGTGTCTGATCATGGCAATTCAGCCTAATCCAAATATGTATCAGTCATGCAAGCAGATTGCTCTTTATTAAGGTTCACTAGAAAGAACTATGACTAGGAGTAGCATGATGAACAGAAGGTCATCAAGACTGAATATTATTTTTTTCAGAACATTATTGAGAAAATTCTGGATGAACTCCAGGCTAAATCTTTGTTTCCCTAAATGATATTAGGATAGTTGCTCTTACACAGCATGAGAGGGGAAGTTCCTTGGTAGGCAGATGGTGCNNNNATGAGTAGTGACAGAAAAAAGAAAGACTGATAACAGGGTAACTGCAGTTTGCTTCTGTCATCATCTGCAAAACCTGAAAAATAGTATTTCCCTACTTTTCAGTTGTGCATCCAAACCATGTAAGCATTAGGAGACACACAGATGTTATGGTGATTATCATAAAGAGAACTGTACAAAAAATATGTGTAATATCACAAAATCTAGTAACTTATTGCAGAAAATGATTGCATACATCAATTACCTGCATGTTAAACAATGCATTTTTAATGCACACAGTTTTTGAAGGCAACAATGCAAATTAAAACCAAATCAAAGGGCAGGGGTCGGGCCAAGTTTACAGGGAGTTTTTTCTTTTATTTTTTTCCACACTGCTGATTGCTTTTGATATATATATATTAAATATATATANGTAACTGAAATATTTCAAATAACAAGTAACTCGCCAGAAAAAGAAAACGTATTTCTTCTAGATTTAATATTTGTGTTTCTGCTCTGACAAGGTTACAAAAGTATTTTTTATCCTGTGTGATCCATAGGAACTGACATATTTTTATATGTTGAAGAAATTAACCTTAGCTAGTGGTGTGCAAAGAAAGTTTTCTTACCACTTAGTCTGACAATTTTTTCCTACATCAGCCTTCTGAGCTGCTTCAAGTACTTCAGTTTTTCAGATGATGTGTCTGATCATGGCAATTCAGCCTAATCCAAATATGTATCAGTCATGCAAGCAGATTGCTCTTTATTAAGGTTCACTAGAAAGAACTATGACTAGGAGTAGCATGATGAACAGAAGGTCATCAAGACTGAATATTATTTTTTTCAGAACATTATTGAGAAAATTCTGGATGAACTCCAGGCTAAATCTTTGTTTCCCTAAATGATATTAGGATAGTTGCTCTTACACAGCATGAGAGGGGAAGTTCCTTGGTAGGCAGATGGTGCTTCTGAAAATTGAACATGAAAAATAACTGGCAAGGGAAGAATTGGTAAAAGTAGGAAGCAGAGAGCAGATTAGCACTTAGCACCGGGAAGAAGGGAGGACCCTATGTACAGCTAGCAGCAAAATTAAAGGGTAAAGAAAATAACCCAATTTTCTACCCAAGACTGTGTGGGCATGCTTCCTATTTCCTATCAGGGCAGGATTCTTGTGTATCCATCTGTTAAAATGCTAGGAAATCATGAAAGCAATTTTCCTGCTGTGTTCTATTATTAATCTGAATTCCGATTAATCATGCTCAGCTAGGAGATCATCTCCTATCAACCTTAACATCTCAACCAAGCTTGCAGTCACTTGTGTCTTGTATACAATGCTCCAAACCAGTTTTGTTTTCTGTCACTCATGGACTGTCTTCTCCTCAGTGAATCAAAATGAAACCAACTTAGATGCCTTTAAGGCATTGTTGGAGATGTGGATAGTGCAAAACTACATACACTCATTACTGTGTAGGCTGTATTTTTCATCCTCTGCTGCCACCATCATAAATGGTGGATAATGGCGTGATTAAGCCGCTTGGGCTTTGGCCCAGTTTCCCAACTCAAAGGCGTCACAGGTCTCTTTACTTCTGTCTTTAGCTCTGCAGGAATCATCCAGTTTTCTCCTTCTCTTATATCCATAAAATACTTACCTGTTTCTCTAAATCTTTCTCTCCTTTTCCTCTTTTTTTGGTTAAGTTTTTTCTGCTGGATCTGTGAAGATAGAAGCTGCCCTTGAACAAACTTTCAACTCATTATTTACAGGATCACCAGCTGCTTTTCTCTATCAGAATAATTTTGTTCAAACTAAGGCTCTTCAATACGTGTGTGGAAGTATTTTTATAGCTTTCAGGAAGAACACTTTTACCTGTTCCTCCATTGACCATTTTTGTCTTTGAAACATATATTTACACACATATGCAAAAAAAAAGCAAGCAACTTTAACTTACAAAACCTGAAAAGTGTCAACTTATTGTCAGTTTCCCTTGCCTGAAAACATGCTGCATCACCGAAATATTGACTGTTTTGTCAACCTTTTCCTAAGGGTCCCGACTTTTCAGGTGTAGATAATTGAGCTAAAGATGTTTATTAAGAGACTTGAATTAAAACGCCACCAGATGGCGGCACAGGATAAATAGTAGGAATGGTCCAGTACATTTTGCAAGTGATGGTCTTTGAGTACTCTTCTGGTATTAAAGAATTAGCTCAATTTTCTCTTTTTTTCATAATAGTTTTGTGGTTTTGATTTATTATTGTAAGTTATTGCAAACTTATTCTAGCAATTTTTTTTTCTAATATGAGTAAAAATATTTTTTCCCTGCTATCTTGAAATGTCAATGTAGATTTATGTCCCTATTTTGAATCACGTTATGACATTTTATTTTGGCTTGGGTTTTTTTCTGACCCATTGTGTTTGCTACAGTCAGGAAGAGACACAAAACACAGACCTGAAGATATGCCAATGGACACCAGGAATGAGACAAGATTTTTATGGTTTCACTGAAGTCTTTAAAATGACTAATTCTTAAATTATAGAACGTCATGTTTATCTCATCTCTTTCCTTCACTTTTTTTTTTTTTCTTCCTCTTACTCAAGTCTTCAGTGTAAGATACCCATATGGTGTGCCCTTTATTTGAGGACTGGTGCTTCAAACCCATTTTGTGTGAAGTAGCTTCCTTGGAGAGCAGCAGAGATAGGAGGTTTCCAGGCAGGGGAGAATTTCTGTGTCTGGAGCCCTCTCCTGTGAGCTGCTCTCTGCACACTCTCAAACAGCAGCACTCCCTGGCCAAAACCCATGTGAATACCGACACCAAGCTTGTAATTATCCTCAAGTTCTTCTTTCTAGGAACCATCTGCCAGTGGCATTTTACAAAGCTTTTCAGCACAACAAATACAGCACAGATACTTGGAAAAACTACTTGTGTGTTTGGAGACTTTGAGGAGTCACAAGGTGCTCCTTCCATGCAGATTCTGGTATGTTCTGTGACTCCTCACTGCAGTCTCCAACTGTTTCGCCTGCATTTCACCCCCAAAAGAGATGATGTGCTTTATGCTATGTTAAAATGCATTAAATATGCCACTAGTATTTTTCCATGTTGGCAGTTACAGTAGTTGCCATGGGAATGTCAAATCATGTAAATGGGTGAAGAGGCAGCTCACAAAACAGTATAGATTAGAGATGTGGCCCACAGTATTAAAAACATGTACAAACTGTCTTCTGTACATAACCACAACATCTTCTGTCAGTAAGAGGCTTCAGGAAAATAAATTGATACTTCTCTAGACCTGTTTTATAAATGAGCATCTTAAATAAATAAAGCATTTAACTGTGATGAGTAGTCTCAGTTCTTTAATAAAGGATGGAGTTATGCTAATTGAACAGCAAAGTTGTTTGTCAGGGCTGACAGATATCTGCATACTTCATTTATTCCATTAATTCATTTTCTGCAGCATATAATTATGATCCCTTGCACAAATGACAGAATGACAGATAGCATTTCAGTGCAGGGCTCTATATCTATTTTGTTATGATCAGTGGAGTATAGCAGTTATATCATTTTTATCAGGAGCATGCTGAGAATAACCAAAGGAGAATTCTAATGATTATGGACTTGTAAATCTTCAATTTATTCATTAAGCAGCTTATGGACAGACATGAATTTATTTTAAATTAATAAGACTTTTTTTTTCTTTTGTTAGTTCTCAGGAATTAAAATTCAGAGAAAGACTGGCACTAGGAACTATTAGAGGCATTAAACTCAATAATTCTTAAGCAGTAAGGGAGATAGAAAGAGCATCTTTGTAAAGAATGTAATTATGGATGAGGTATAACTGCTATTTTAGCTTATACCATGGAAAAAATAAGTCAAAATCAACCCATGTTGACTAACATTTTTAGTTTCAGTTTGGTTTTTCTTGTCCCTAAAATGTTGCTTGTTTCATATTGAGATTTTTCTAATTTAGATACATATTGATGTATCATCTAAATTAGAGCAGCTGAATAGATATCCGCCTCGCCCTAATCGCAGAATGTTCTTTCTCACATTCTGTAAACAGGCTCTGTTTTTCAATATTCTGCAAAAGTTATTGTAAAATAGGACTTTGTTCCGGATAGGATGGGATTCATTCCTTAACATAGAATCTGAACATGACCTCTAGGTATCTCTCTATTACATCTGTGTGCAAGTTCGCAGCAGGAAGGAATTAAACAGTGTGTGAACTAGGTAAAAGGTCGCTATCATGTCCTTTGCCTATACATTTTGATTCCAGTAAAAGATTAAATGAGTTTAGCCAGAATTTGTGTGGTGTAGATATTATCAGATTCATATAGGTAAATTAAATGTAAAATTCATCAGCCTCAGGCATTAGACCTTCTAATAACAAGAATCAGCTGTTGTGTCTTGGAGAATACAAAAGGCTTTTTTTATTTTTATTTTTTATATTTTGTAGATCTTTAAACAGAACAACTCATTTCAGACAAAAAATTCCATGTTGTTCTGAATGTAATAAAAAATTTCATCAATTTTTATTAACGCCTGAAAATCTGCAGTCAAATTGAAGTGATACCTTTAGGTTAAAATATACTTTTAAATAAAGGGATAAGTTTTTTTATTATAAAAATCATACACTATGTCACAACTGTCCAATCATTTTCTAGATATGAATCACTTATAAATGACAGAGAAATATGTGTACCATATTTTCCACTCATCTAATATTATAGTCACTGACTTCATTGATATTTGGAAAAGAATGCTGTGTCTAGTGCAGCCAGGTGAGTGTATTTAGCATGCACCGAAAATACCATCTGTGTCAAGATTTGAAGGAATTTCATTTTAGGACCAGTGCAGAAATTTCCAATATTTTATATTTTTGGTGACCTCTCATGAAGAACATCAAACATCTTCAGAGCTCACATATAATGTGAGCTGGTCTCTTCTGTGTCAGACTTTAAGACAGGAAAGATGTTTCTTGCAGTTTGTTCTGCTCAGAGTGCCAATAAAATGACTTTCAAATTCTTCATTTGAAGGTAAAAGACTGAACCAGGGGTGGGATTTTTTAATACAAATTGGCCAAATGCATTGCTTTGCTGAAACGATTCTGCCCCTTTTCATGTTTTGGAGGTATTTTTGTACCAGATTTAAATTTGTGAGCAGCTTTTAAACACGAACTGAGAACAGAAAATTGGAGGTTATGACCACTGACTCTGTGGTTTTTGACCATGAGTATATCAGGTAGTTTCTTTGTGGCTTAGTTTATAAAGCAATATAATGAATACATAATACTAACTGTATAATTTCATGATAGGTTACAAGCTGTAACCTATAATGAAATTATATAGCATGTTATGAAGTGTTATGAAGTATTATGAAGATTTACAATGACTTCAAAACTTTTTTGCACTTAATTATCCTTGGAAAATGTATTGAGATGGGGTACATATTTTTTAATTTTGTAATGAAGTAAATAAAGAAGTCTCAGTGTTTACAATGAAACATTCAATTATTAAACATTAGGAAATGAAGAAATGCATAATATTAAAACTTGTGCTATTAGCCTCCTGTAAGGACATTTTACTCTTTTAATCTGAATTACTTACAAGAGGCTGTTGTGGGTATTTTTCAGCAGAAATGATCTAACGGTATGCTGCCCTGCATGGTAAACAGATGTGAAAGAAATTCTCAGCCATATCTTTTTGGATTGTGCCTTAATGTGGCAAAGAGTACCTTCTGAGGAAACCTTCACACATGAAAAGCTCATCAGAACCTCCTAATTATTTTGAACAATACAATTAAAATTAGAAAATCCTCCTTGCTAAATTATCAAATTAAAAAAATAGAATACTTGGAGATGCCCTTGCAGACATAATTCTTTGTATTTTTTCTGTATTATATTTTTTGTTGATTGGATAGAACAAAGAAATATCTTGAGTTTACATAATTTCAAGTACTAAAAATAGCACATGGAAAAACCTTCCCAAGTGCTTTATCTTCAGTTATGTATCTATTACATAAAAATATGCAATAAATGCCAACAATGGACATCTTGCACTATGCACACATGCTCTTGCTGTTTTAATAGTTGTGTTACTAATTATATTACACTTGGGTACCAATTCAATGAATTTTGTTTTAGAATAAGAGTTCTCAGTTTCACAGGCAAAATAACATTCATGCTTCACTGGAACTGAAAGGCTAGGGAAAATGTAAAACGTACACAGGATCAATGGAAAAAAATATTTTACATGGTTAAATTAAATTGATTTTACTGCAATATGTCAGGCTATTTTCTGGTAGCTAATATCAAAGGGAATAGATAACCATATGACAAGATATAGGACCATAGTGAATGGGTTTTTTTCCTGCTAGCAAGTGGCACAGATGTCTCGAGGAGCACCAGTTGTTAATAAACACTGTAATTTTATTTTTGTTTTAATTACTCAAGAAATAAGAAGCTTCTGAAATTTGCAGAAAATGAGCAAGCTACATTCATTTTAGTGACCCTCTCTAGATATATTCTGGGTGAGACTAAAAAGCAAAGTGCTTTTGAAATTTTAAGCATGTGTGCAGCTTCCTCTGTTGTGATATGATAATTCATAAAATTAGACATGTTCTTAAATTCTCTAGTGACTTGGGCCTGCATGTTACGATCTCCTCTGGTGAACAGCTTAGGGCTACAGAAAATCATCAAAGAAATTACAAAATGAGCAGAATTTCTATTACTTTGATCAGGGAATAATAGAGGAAACCAGAACGAGAGCTGTAACATTTATTTGAAGTAGTGGGAGGACAACTGTAGATAATATGTATTACATATTTATCACTAATATTTTTCTCAGCTATGTTTATTTGAATTTTCATTTTACATGTGTTTTTAGTCATTCACAGGAATTTCAGGAAAAATATTTGTGTGACACAATGTCTCCTCAGATTTTAAATGTAATTTATTCTTTGAAAATGTTACAATTTCAACCGCAGTTCTTAATTAAGCCTTTGCATGTTACTATACATACTAGAAAACATATTTTCCATATATTTTGAGGCTTTTTAAAATAGACAAATTCCTTGATTAGATTTATAAAATTTAGTTTTAAATATTGATTACATATTTAATAGGTAAATCAAAATTTTAGTTGGAAAAAAGGAGAAGAATCAGGAGGGAAGGATAGTGGATAGGACCCTTCAACACAACCCTTCATTTGCATAAACTTGTCAAACTGCTTCCTTCCTGCCCCCCTCATCCCACCTTCTCTAGGGCTGATGCCAGCTGGAACCTCTCTGTCCCCAGTGACACACAGCCACAGCCCAAGGAAAGGGGCAGGAATACACAGTGGAGCAGTAAATCTGATGTCAACTTGCCCGTAGGTTGGATGAGGCTGCTTTGGAAGCAGCAGTGTCTGTTGTGAGCAGGGGGGCTGAGGCGGCCTGAGGTGGCTGCCAAGCTTACTTTCCTCTGCTTACTTCCCTTCTCCTTGGGGAATGGGACAAGAAGTGAAGAAAGGTCAGGAGCAAGAGAACTCATGTGAAATCCCATTCCTTCACTCCAGGCTACTGTCCTTGCCCACTGCTGTCGCTACAGGTCACAGTCTCTTCAGCGAGGCAAAAACCGACATGGGTAAGAGCTGTCAGGGTTGCCAAGAGGACAGAGGTTCCTCTCTGCCACTCCTTCTTCATGTTTTCCCTCTGCTCCAATGTGGAGTCTACATGGGCCACCTCCCAGAGGTGCCACCAACTTGGCTGAGTGGCTCAGCTGTGCACTGCAGTGGGCCCTTTGCAGCCAGCTGGAACTGTCTGGAGCCAGATGGAACTGTCTGGAGCCAGCTGGAAGTGTCTTGAATCAGCTGTGTCCAGCACAGGGCAGTCCCTGGCCTCTCCCCAGCCACACCTGCAGCCCATATTCTGTTGCTGCGGTACTGAAATATGCATCAGACACTGCAGGTACAAGCAGAGCAGCCAGGATCTCAGTAGCTTTTAGTCTACAAAAAGTCTAAAATGCTTTGCAGAAGTAAATTCTTGATTCATTTGCTGACTCAAAGTATGTGGGATTAATTGTGATAATCCCCGTCTCAAAACACATTTGAAGTTTGTTGTGCTGTAGATTATGCATAGCATGTGGATCAGGCTTTTATGATTTTTTAACAGTGTCGCCTACCAGGAGGCTTCTTTCTCCGCTTTCTCCCCAAGTCTTCATCCTGCAGAGTGTCTGACTGGTAAGACTCCTCACCCTGTGCCCCTTGTCTTCTCTCAAACTCCAGCTGTCATGAAGCAGTGAGGAATCAGAGGCACAGCTACAGGAGGTGTAGGAATAGCTGATTTACAGCCATCACTGTTATAGTCTTTTCAGGGAGCTTGAGTATTTTCCAGGACATTATATAAATGGGAATTTTTGACATTCAAAGAATCAATAACTACTGCAGAATTTAGATACATTAATAACTGGCATGCTACCAGCTCTAAAATTGCTTACTACTTTGGTCTAATTGTTTTATAACATGAATTCTGGGAACATAATCTGATAAAAGGGGTGAATAAGATACCAGGGAGAGGTGGTGCCATTGTGCAAGTGCTTTTGATGAAGTGCATCCTGTGGAATTTTTGTTGCTTATGAAAGTGAATCCTACAAGTGTAATATATACTCATGGAAAGAGCAACATTGAGAAATGTAGGTTTGTTGGAGCGCAACAATGAGTTGATTTTTCTAAGCTGATAGTGACTTGTTCACTAAGTCTTGAGGCAGAGTTACTTAATCCATACACTACCTATCCTGTCTGATTTTGATCTGTTTTTGACCCACTAAATTTCTTGCCTGGGATGGGATACCTGCTGACACATCCCACAGGAGCTGTGGAGTGGCACCAAAATCTCTTTTGATAAAGGAGTTTGGAAGATTTGACTTTGGGAATGAAGGAACAGCTGTTCAGTATTACTGTAGTGAAAAGCTGTCTTGTCTTTGTAAACATCAGAATGCAAATAATAAGCAAACATACAGATTAATAGATGTCACAGGCATGAGATGAGCAGCTAATTTCATGCCCTACATATTAACATAATTAGTTGTGATTTATTACAGGAGTCAAGCCCAAAGCTCCTTCACTGTGCAGTAGAATAGTGTTCACTGTCTAAAAGAGAGTCTGCCTAAGGTGCTGATGTTAAATACCCACAGCAGCAGTAGGTGCTCCTTCATTGGCTGTGCAGCAGGGTTGGGTATGTAACCTTGGCTTTCACATCCATGTTTAAGATATTGTAAGACTCAGTAGCATGGTCTGAAAGTGATACAGACTTCTAAGAATATAAGGAAACCATAACTCCCTGGGTTCTGTCTTTAATTCATTTAGGCTAAGGAAGTAGAAAGAAACAACTTGTAAACAGAACAACTAGGTGATGCAAAAGTGAGAAACACAAAAAGGGAAACATAATTGAGACCTCAAGGGACATGTCTGAGAAAGAAAGTTTGACTGCAGGTAACACAGTGTCTATTTGTTTTCTCATTCTGAATTATAGGTTTATAACAACCAAAAAGGTACTAATTAAGTTGTTATACTCTGAGGTGGGCTCCTTTTCTGTTTCTGAACTGGTCTGCCTTTGGACCTTCCTATCTGCAGATGTTTTGAAATCTTGACTATTTTCTTCTGGAAAAGAATAATGACTTTGGACTTCCTCTCTAGAGAGCTGTCCATCTGTTAGTGATTTCTAATTTAGAATTATCTTGTGATCACTTATCTTCATGTACTAACAAAAGATGTATTTGTTTCATATATAAATTTTTATGCTTTATTTGTAACACATTATTCTTCAATATTTGTGTCACACATTTACAGTTTTGCACGAGGTACTTTTTGTTCTGATACTATAAAACCTGTTTTCTCAGAAGCTGTCCTTGAAATGTCTTGGTTCTGAGTTCATGTCCGGGTATCAACAATGAACAGTCAGTTTTTGGCAGTCCTAGATGATGCCTTGTCTGAATCACTCAGCCACCACCTACATAGGTGACCTAGTAGTCATGCTGACTAAATAAAGCATCAAGCTGTGGGTGTTGTCAGCATGGCTCAGAGTAACTGTTGATGTCTGGGTGTAGTTCAGGGAGCCTGTTGTCTTTTAATCTTGAATTATTCATACTCTTGATCTGAAGCAAGACTCAGAAATGCTTGCAGCTCACAAAGCAGAAACAGCTATCTCAAACTTCCCAGCACTAAGACTTGTGTCTTTTTTTTGTTCCTAGGTTTTTGTATGACTGTATTAAATTAGAACTAGCCTGATTTAAGTTCTTGTTTTTAGGGGAGTACATGTTATTTGTTGTAAATTTTTAAAGACAAAAATGCCAGAACCTTGTCACAAACTAAAAGGCCTTTTCTTAGAAACAACTGTTACTGAAAATTCAGGAGTAAGATTGTAGGTCTGTTGTAGTCTTTTATTAGTGAGAAATTTATACAAACTGTATCTTGTATCTTGCCTGATGGAATGAAAACAGCAAAGCTAAGAGTGAAGGAAAAGCAGAAATGGCATATATATAGTGGGATTTTTTCAGTAGAAAGATTTTACTTGCTTTGTTGTTCAAAAATTACTAAGTTCGTATTAGGAAGATTATTTCTTGCTGCAGAGGAGCCCAAACTTCATGTCACAGAATGACTCTTGGATCGCCTCTATTCATATGCTGATGTTCTTCAGGTCTTGACCAAATCCCCGGACACAAATACTAAGTGTAGGATGAGCACTGCTCTGAAAATCATAAAATACTACCTAGCAAAACTATTGAAGGCAGGTCAGAGCAGCCATTTCCCACCTTCCCCAGCATGACCATTTGCACATATAGAGAACTGCCTGTCCATACATTTGCAATGGCAGTGTACACACTGCCAAGCACCTACCATAAATATCATAACTACGTCTTTCCAAACACTCTATATATAAGGAGTCAGAACGTGGCTGACTGGGTATCAGCTGGATCCTATCATGCAAGCTGCCTTCAACTTCCTTGCTCTAATGGTTGTAATGCCTAACTTGCCTATAGCAGACCACCCATTCAGAGAGCATTGTCTCTCTCTGAAAGCAAGGAGTGTTTTAATCAAAATACAGCTGACTATAAATGCCTAAATTCTTTTAGCAGCAGTTTGCATTGCAAAGTTGTTGAATATGTGTAAGTTGTTGTAGCTGCTCAGGTGCCACCATATGGCATTTGTGGTTAGCTCTTGATTTAGTTCTACGTTGTTTTGTGAGCATTGCTTTTTTTGTTTCCCACTTGCACCAGCCACTGAAATAACTGTGAGAATAATTCATTGTGTCATGCATTTGGTGAGGTGTCTTTTTTCTATTTTCCCATTTGTCAATTTTTCTAAGCTGGCAATTTTTCTAAGCTTTGTGAAACTATTTGCCCATAACTCCTACAAATGATGCCTAGTTCAATATGTCTTTGTTACTTATGCTTTTTTTGTGTGTGTGTTCCAAATGCATGCTGTTTTGCTTTTGGTATATTATATGCTACGTCAGATAAGCATAACTAGCAGAATGAAGTTTTGCATGCAAATATGTTTCAGCTCAATTGATTTGGAAACACTCCTGACAACAAGCTCATTTCCAAGAACAAGCACAGAGAAGAAGCACAATGAGAAAAAGTTGTTAAAATTATTTTTCTTTTAAATGTTTAGTATTACTAGAAAATGTCTTTCAGAATAAAACTTCTAGTCCACCATTCCATCACTTCATTTTTCTGGTTTTCATTTTCTTTTCAGCACCATTCCAAGGCTTTGTCTCTCTCTAAGCTCTTAACACTTAAGCTGACCACGAGGGTCAAGTGAGTACTATATGTGGCCCACCAACAAGCAGGAAATCCGTCTCAGGAGAAAAATCTTTTTTTCTAACAGCTCTTCCCTTTGGCAGTTCCTTTCAAACTCTGGTGAAAGAGTTTAAATTCCAGTCTGCTTCTCTCAGCCCTGACCCTCACCCAAATCCTGAGCCTTCATCAGAGCTATAACCTGAGATTTGCCCATCAAGTTTTCAAGGTAGACAATATTTTGCAGCTCACATCTTCCCTTGGCCACTTCTATTGAATTCCATTTCTGCTCCAGCCCTAGGCTTTGGCTCCATTCTAACTTTATCCCTAATCCTAAACCGAGGGCCTCAGCTAAGTGCTAGTCAATAGTTGCAGCTTTGGTCTGGGTGACAAGGTTGTCAGGGAAGAAAACTCTATCCAGCCCACCACTTCATTTGGAAGCCCCTGTCCAGTCCTAGGTCTTGTGTCTTTCAGAACCTTAGCCCTAAAACTAAGCACTCTCCTGAGAAAAGATGTTACGGCTCGCAGCCCTTTGGCATCCCCTTTCTAGTCCCACTTCAACTGCAACTCTAACCTTTCTGTCTCTCCTAAAGCTTGGTCAAATCTTAAACTCATCCCTAAACTTAAGCTTCAGCTCATTGTTTTTATCCAAAACTTTAAATTATGTCCACTTTAAAGATTTCTCTCAGAAGATGTTTCCCATCTTTCACAAAGGCTCTTCCTGTTGATTTGTTTGTATGGTGATAGGTCCAGACATCCCTGCTCCAACAATCACCCCTGAGACACTGGCCACCTACTAGAGAAATTGTGTAGTGATCTCAGGTAACTCACTGCCCATTTGAAGCACAGAGAATACATGCAATTTTTAATTAATATGGTCAACTTTGATAATTGGAGAAGGCTGGGAAGGACCAAGAGGGGCTGAAGGACATGAAAACACTTGAGCCTTCAAGAGGTTAAAGCACCTTATTTTGAACATAAACTGTCTTATCAGTCATGTAGAAGGCCCACAAAGAGCAAAAATATTAAAAACTAAACTAAATAAGCAAATGTTTCTGACATAATATTAACTTTCACCATAATCTTTGCTTGTACTAACTGGACATGTATAGTAGTGGCATAACAAATACACCAACATTTTATAAAGATCTTCATTATATTTTCTATTATTTTATGTAAGTCTCATTTTCTTCCCAAGGATAACTGAAGCATAAGGGAGAACTTGTTTACTAGTTCTAGTAAACTAGGCAACACTTGAGACAGAATTCCTGTGACTCCCCAATGCTCAGGGAAATATTGCAGTCGTTGATGCTCTTTTTAGGCATATAAAGGATGTCTTTTACTAATGGAGCACTCTTTACTCAGATAACTCCCTCCCTTTTTTAGCCCAGAAATAGGCTGTGAAAAATTACTTTGGAAATTAGCAATAGCTATTAATACTCAAGGTCAAGATGGAATTCCTTTTGCTGTGGCCATTTACTAGTTTAATAATATCTCTTACAAAAATATGGAATCCTGAAGTGACTGACAAAAGCTCTTACCTAGCCACATGCAAGACAGGGATAAAATCAATTAAATTTCCTAAATATAAATAACACTTCTCTAAGAATGAATCATGCATATATTTATCTTTGTTGGGATCCGTAATGGTGGGGGGGTATTCTGTGTTATCTCACTGCTTGTATCTTTTCATGCTGAAAGCCTGCAAGGAAAACTTTGACTCTACTATTTGAAAGTAATCAGTTGGCGTTTGACAATGATATCCATTTCTAATGAACGGGCATGTTTACCAGACTTCCGGATTTCTTTTTTTTTTTTTTTT
>VXBB01006885.1:1043684-1169258 GCA_013399915.1 Illadopsis cleaveri
TTTTTTTTTTTTTTAAGAGTGGCAATATATCTACTGATTTTTAAAAATTATTTTTAAAACATATTTGAGAATGCTAAATAGCTGCTTATAATAAACACATATGAAAATGAAATTAACAGGAAACGGGGTAAAAAAAGACAATGGGTAATCTTAATTAGCAATTTAATTTTTCTATAATAAGCACTTTTTAAAATAATTACTAGTTTGGGGTTTTTTTACAGAATGGGGGTTTTTATTGTTATGCCTTCACTGATTTATGCAAAAACTATGAGTTATGAGAGATTCTCATTCACTCTATCTTGAAATACTCCTCACCATATTTTTTTGTCTTACGTTACAATAAAATCAGGTTAGAATTTCCTGTTCTAACTTCATTAGTTTGTGTCATTTAATATTCCTGGAAAGTAATGTAAGCACCAAGAAACCATCTATGGCATTTTAAGATCATGTTAGAGATCTGATGGAAACCTGCTTAAAGGCAAGTTATGACATTGAAAATGCAGGTGTGTTACATAAATCCATATTTTTACTTACAAAACTCTTTTCATTACAATTTTTTTTTTCAGTTTGACTATTAGACTTCCTACTTTTCTTGTTCTTTTGGACTGCAAAATTGTATTGAATTTTTTTAATAATATTTTCCCAGTAACTTCAAGTATCAACATGAATGACTGATGCCAAGTGATTAGTTAGGGCATTGAATTTTAGTCTTATACCCTCTATTATTCTCATCAACAGTAGCAGAACTGCCAAAACACAAGGTTTAGAAACTATAGCAGATTTCTTGAAATGTTTCAAAGGCTGAAAGGAAAATAGTGTTACTACTGGATCTTACATTGCCTTTGTATTAGTGACTGACAGTATTACATCGTTATTTTTGCATACTGGTACTACTCAGTCTTGCTAACTTAGCATTTCCTTGCATGAACTGTAAGGATATAATCTTTAGTTTGTATTCCAAAAGTCTCTTGGTACCTGTCGGCCTCAGAGAACATTTTCTGGTATCTCTGCAAAGCTGGTGCTGTTCATGTTCTATTTACTGGTGAGCATGATTCCATATATTCTGTATTCTAATTTTCACTGTCTCAACATATTTCTCATAGGAAATCGGGTAATATGTTTAAGAGATGAATTATGTGAACAGTTCTGGCAGTCATAATATGGATGAATATACTGTAATATTAATATCTTGCCCAAAGTCTCTTGGAGTAGCTTAACCATGGCAGAATAATGCTTTCCCCACAAAGTACAGAATTCCACAGTTGGAAAAAAATCAGTGGGGGAAAAGAAAAATCTGATTGATTTTTAGCATACTGTCCTAGGGCGACTATGATGCCTGTATCCCCAGTTGTCTGTTCTGTGTGTGCTGTATGTTCTGTACATTTAAGACTGGTTCTGAGAGTGAGCAGGGAAAGAAGAAGTGCGCAGTTTGTTTTGAAAATCAGTGTTCACTCCTCTGCATCTCCTCTTCCTCCTAGGGACAGTGAGTGTTCGTGGGATACACGGACAGTGGCCAGAGAGAGATTTTTCTTTCCTTTTGTTAGTCTAGCTTGCTGAGGCAAAGAAGCTTCCTGGACTGGTTTTTTTTTATCCTTTTTCTTGAGACTGTTTAAATGTGCTCTGGACTGAAAAAACCCAGAGGAGCACCGGGATCTCGTGCCCACAGCCCACCGGGCCTGGACCTCGGCATTTTCCAGCACCGAAGGGACTGGGACTGATAAGAGACTGAGGGAGCTGAGCTAACTCTTGGCACGGACTCTCAGTTTTGCCATCTCTCTTTGGAGCGGCAAGAGGTTTCATTGTTTCATATTATTCATTCTTTATTCTTGTGGGCATTTTGTTTGTTAAATAAATAGTTTTTTCCACTTTTCTCTGAGGAAGTTCTTTTTCCCGGACCGGCTGCGGGGAGGGGCTGTTTGGGTTTGCTCTCCAGAGGAACCCCATTCGGAGGTTTCCTCCCAAATTTGCCCTAAACCAGGACACATACAAAGTAGTTATGCTACATGTTTTGAACCTTAGCTCATTTCCTTCAGTAGCACATCCTTTAATAAAAAGCATAAATTGTTTATTTTTAGTTAGAACTGAGGCAGTTATTCAAATTCTGGTTACTGTCTGGAAAAGCATTAAATTTTGCTTTAGAATGCCCAAAGGACTTCAGTTAGATTAGTCACAGGTGAAGACATCTTCTAAGACAACAGTTAATCAATATCCTGATATCAGATCAAGTTTATGAAAATCCCCAAAGAAAAGGGTGGCAATGAACAGAAAAGTAAGGAATTTTGGGAATATAAAGCTGCCTGTATACTCAAATCACACCCAATTTTAGTGTAATAAACAAAATTCCTACAACTAGGTTTTGCTTAAGGACTGGTTGCCAGTTTCTAAGTGGTGTGCATGTGTTTCGGTGCCTTTGTAATGCCAAAAAAAGACAAGATCACAGCATAAATAGATATGAAGCACAGGTAGATATCAATATTGATTTTTAAACATTTTAAAGTATTTTGAAATGAATTATTTTCAGTAATTTTTTTCTTGGTTTTCTTCAATTTAATCAGTGAACTAAAGAAATTCTTGTGTTAGACTGAGAATAGGTAGCTTTATTTAGGCAGAAAGATAAGTCTGGTTTCACCTACAGAAATGCTACTTTACCTGGTACTTTGAAGATCCCCCAGATGTGTTTGGAATTTGATAAAAATCATCCTCAATGTAGATTAAAATACCATCGATCTTTGCATTATAAATTTTTAGTTCAGTTTATAAGTTCTCAAAAATCACCCTCTTGAAAGCTGCTATTGCTTCCTTCTGGGGATTAACAGAAATTTAAATTTTCTTTCTTTCTAGCTTCCCACTAACATGCTAATAGTAAATCTGAACCATCTGCCATGTAAACAGAGAAGTGGAAAAACCTTGACAGCATAGTCTCTCATTTAACCAATTTACATAAGTTAGTATTCATAAAACTAAAATTGTCCTTGAGATACTTAGACATTTTGTGGTCATTTTTATTTTCCCCTAATCCTCTACTAGTTGCAATAAGGAGACAAAACTGCAGTAGAACAGTAGGTATTTGTTACTAATGGCAGGGTGGTATTCATCATTTAAGTAAATTGAGTAAGTAGGTTAGTTGCACAAATGTTGGGGAGAGTAATTTCCTAAGTTAGGGAACACATTTTTTTCTGGCTCATGAATGGCTAGCTGCTAAAGGTTTCCCCCAGATTATGTTGTTACTGAAATTATTACCAAAACATACCCCTTTCTTCTCTGTAACTCCATAAACTCATGTAATCTGTGAGTTAATGATTTTCATTTCTTTCATGCAGATTCTTTAAAATTTATCTCAGTTTTTCTGGGTTTTTGGTGGCTTTTGAGATCAAGATATAGCAGTAGTTAGTTTGCTGTTTTTCTTCTGCCATTGCCATACTGCAGCTTTGACTGGACTCAAGAAATCCATTTTTAAAAGAAGTGTCTTGTTATCCAGCAGTACTTTTCCTGTTTATATGTCTGCACATTCACATCAACCGCACAGTAACTGTAAACATTTCTAACAATCCCATAATATTTTGGAAAGATATTTGTCAACAACATGTTCCATGCTGCTGTCTTGTCAGACCAGTTGTTAAAGGCCATTTGAAGAAGAGATTTTAGTTCACTTCTGTGCTGACAAGATTCAATATCACAAAATAAGCAGCACCATTATAACCAGTCTTGGCTTTGTGAGGAAGAGAAGGTCTGAACTCCTCCTGACCTAATCAGCAGGATCCTGAAATGGAGGGTAATCTTAAGAAAAAAGGCAGTGTTTTCAGCACCACACACATTAGAGTCAATAAAATTATATTCTGGGACATTTAGAAGAGAAGGTCATAGATCAAACATAATAAACTGTGCAGGCAGGTTTTTAATTTGAAGTGTCATTTAATTAAATTTAGAGGTAAATAGATCAAGACAAACAAAAGGAGGTTACTTTTGATACAGCGTATAAATAAGCTGTGAAGCTTCTTGCAGCAGGATGTATAAATTAAAAGTGACTATTGACATCCATAGGAGAAAATCTATTAAAATTGTATACACTTGTACAATCTTGATAAGTCCCTTAATGTCCTGCTGGTGGAAACCATCAGAAACTTTCATCATGTCTTTCTTGTCTTATTCTCTAGATAAATGGTATTTGACATGCCTTGGAAGAACATATGTGATGACAGACCTTTGGTCTGACCTAAAACAGATGGTTTTTTGGTCTTAAGATCATAGAGAACCTGAAAAAATAGTTGCTTAAATCAAGATATAACATTTATTCAATAATTTAGCTAAGTATGGTTGAATAATTGGAAGTAAGATTTACTGCTATGGAACTTCTTTCTTAAACTATTTTTTTTAAAAAAAATGTTAAACATCTTATTCAGGAATTTAAAAATTAATCCAAGCATGTACATTTACTAGAATTAGAATCTCCAAGTCAAACTAAGTTGTCCTTAATCTGCAAATATCTTTTGTGGAGAGAGTCATATACAATTCAGATACTGAGCAGAAATCAGGTTATTTGCTAGTTAGACGAAACATATCTGATAGAACTCTCTTTTTAAGCTCAATCTTTTACCCACTTGCTGAGAAACAGTTACTACTCAGTTGCAATTAAGAGGTACATATGAAAGAAAAATCACAGCTAATTTATTCAGTAAAACAAAGAAACATTAATTTTGGGTTTTGTTTCTTTGTTTTTCATTAGAATGATCCTAATCTCTTCAGATATTTATTAAAAAAAAAAAAAAGATGGAATGACAGATCTCTCAGAATCAACAGAGCAGAGAAAAAGTAAACTTGGGAACTGCCAAGTGTAATGATTCAGCAGGACTGTGCTTTTCCTATAGATTAAAGCTGTTTCAAGACACCTTTCATGTTATTTCATGGGTAGCTTTACATTCCTCTTTCCTGTGGACCTCAAGAATTGAACGCATTTTTCTCTAGTTGCTGAGTATCCTAAAGGCTCATATCTGAAACATTTGTGCACTTTCCCTGTTGGTGATTTGTAGTGCCTCTGTTAAGATGGAAAGACCATTTTTGGGAGTCCTAAACTGAACAAGCACCTTGGGCAGTAGTTAGAAGTAGGATGACATATGTTGAAGGCTATGTCTCATGTGGGTGTAGAAAAGGAGCTTGTGAAACCCTTTCCCCTTGTGGATTTGTTAGAAAGCCTAAAAATGTGAAAGGAATTTGCCTTACTCTTTGGCTTTGAATGCTCCATGGCTATTCAGAACTGTGAAGGGCACAGCAGGACACACAGGAGTTCAGGCAGATACTGTCACCCAGGCAGTAATTATCAATTGCAAACAGGGACTCAGTTTCAGTTCTGCATTAAAATGGCCATTTTCAGTTAAGAGGATTGGAGAGCCATAGCACTTTAAAATGAGCTGGTGTTTGGAAATCAAACCCCAATGTGAACTCATTGCCAGTCTATTCAGTTTTTATGATACACAGGCAGAACCATAACCTGAAGTGGGTGTGTGTGAGACTTAGTGACACTGGTTTATTACTTAATCCCTTCATTATTCCATAGTTATGCATTAGTACTAGTTATGCATTACTACACAAACTTGAAATATGCAAGCTGAAATGAATGTGTTGGAACTGTTCTGTCACATGTGGGTGTTTAACATGGTGTTACTTAAGGGTAGTTCATTCTTCATAGGGTATGTAAAACTTCTCTCTCTAATTGAAAGGGAGTGCTTGTTTACTTCTGACTTATGCTTTTGCCTTTCAGTGTCTTTCAGCAGCACAATCAAGGCAATTACCCATTAAATGTCAGATGCAATAGCTGAAACTGTTCTTTTAAACCTGCTGAGGAGAGTTTTAGCTTTAATATGAGTATAGGCTGGGACTAAACTTGTACTGTCTTTGTACAGCATGTGACATCTAAAAAGTAGCTAATTGTAATTTTCAACCCCTTCTTTCAGTTTCTGACTTTCTTAATTCTTTAGGAGTTATTTTGGCTGAAGATTGCATGAACTTTTTGCTCCAATCTCTTTTGTGTAGTGTTGCTTCCCCACTGATACAAACATTTATCTCAAGCCTTTTTAGAGTGGTCTGCCAAGTCATGCCTGTCTGCCAGTACCATCAAATATCTGTGCAAATGAAACAATTGCCTAAGAGCCAGTGAGTTGTTGGACCTATGAACGAATGGTAGGAACCTGACACAGCATCCAATGGGAATGCAATAAGGAAGCAAAATTACTCCTTCAGAGAGAGCTCTGCAGTTCCCAGAATACAAAAAAATCTCTATTAGTTGCTGTCCAGTCAGACATCACAGCTTTACAAGAGAGCAGACTCCAGGAGAATTTCTCTGTGGGCTCAGCAGGCAATGCCTAAAAAAAACATAATTTTTATGGAGACACCAAGAGGTACATATGCATAGCTAGAACTGATTCTTTCCTTCTTGTTGGCCTGCTTAATTTTAAGGACTGCATCTGCAACTGGGAATTAGTTTCCCAGTCTGAAACACCACAAAATGTAAAACTTAAAAACCAGAAACTATCTTCAAACTATATTACAAATACAGATGTATTCTATATTGACATAATTTCTGGAAGCAAATAAAAGTTCTAAAGCGTTTAATATTTTCACCATTTTTTCTCAAGCAGGAGTCACTGCAATTGAATCTTGCTTGAGGCACTGACTTATCTGTGCCCCTCCTCAGACATTAGCAATCAATTAAAGTACTTCCTCCAGATCTGTTATGCTACCTTTCAGATGTGGCAGTGTATTTGCTATGTCTTCTCCAGCGCTGTTGATTTCTAGTGATGTCTTTTTGGATCATGAAGGCCTAAGTTTTCAGACTTCCAAGTGTCGTAGCTTTGGATTTGAGAGTTTCTTCTGAGGACATTGGGCATGCGCACAAATGGGTCAAGAGTATATCTTCTGCCCTCATACTTTTGTGAGGAAGCTGAAACAACAGAAGCAAGCAATAACAACACAGCAGAAAAGCAGACAACTGGACTGGTAAAGTACTTTACTTCTTATGCTTTTTGTTTCTCATGGGTTAGGGAAAAGGATTGTGAAAACAAGGCGCTAGACTGTATCCCAGATATTTTAATGTTCTTTCAAGTTAAACAAGTTAAATTCCTTTCCTTAGATAATACATGAAACACAGTAATAAGTGTACTTACCTTTACAAGTACCTGCACACATGACAAAACTATGTCTAGCAAACAGAGGGAGAAACTGCAGTGGAGAAATATTTTTTCCTTGGCTTAGGAGAAGGGAAACAAGACCATATTATTAAAGCAGCTTCAGATCCATTATTCTCAGAGCAGAGGATAAATAATAGAGGATACAGAAATTAGTACAGTTTGAGAGCAGGCCAAGAAACAGGTTCAGGCCAGGGACAGCATTCAGCAATCAATCTGTGGTGTGTGCTCATTTTGTTACTTGGGTTACTGAAGAGGTTACTTCAGTCCTCTCCTGAGCACCCCCTCACCTGACTGCCTTGTCAGGGTCACACCTCACGGCTTGTGTCACAAAGGCCTGTCATGGATCTGAAAGGAAGATAAACACTTCTCTCTACCTTCTTGTGTCAACAGGACTTGAGGATTTAATTCCCTGAGAGTCATATAAGCTCTGTCCTTGAAAATTCTTTTTCTCTTTGTTAATACTGACAAATATTATGTGTTGCTGTGGCTATCAAAGGCCTAGGAGATCACTGATTCTGCCAAATGAGTAAATACATGACTTAATACTGACCTAAAGTGGCATTTTATTTGCTTGTAGCTGGAAAAGTGTTTAATTTGAAACAAACATTAAATTTGCTATGCGGCTCCTCCTTCCAGAATGGCAGTTCAGGTTTTTCCATGTCACACCTATAGCCATGATCTGATCATAGAGTTTCTTGTGTTCAAAAGACTCCTAAAATGCTGTAAATTAAACAGAAGCTATAATAAAATGCTTTTAATTAAATAGGAACTATGAAGAAAGTGGCTACCTAAACACTGGAACATATTTATGCTATAAATATAAAAATTGAATTAAAAGATTCAATTACAGTGCAATTTACATTATTTTATCCAGCTATAATCAAAAAGCAATAATATTCAGCTATACAGTCAATATTTAAAGAAGAAAATGAAAAGGAAAAAAAGAGGGGTTGTTTTCAGCTTTGATGATAGTGAACATAAATATGTCTTCAAACATCAGTTTCACAGTCCTTGCTAAAATAAATCTGTAGATTGGACCAAGTCATATACTGCTGTATAAGAACACAAAAAGAATTAGTCAGAATGACAATATGTAATGGACTAGAGAAATAATATTGATAAACCAAAAAGATTTAGGATCATAATCATTAAAATGTCATTCTGGACACTATGGAACTGATAGAGTGATCTGTCTCTGTTTATTAGGCTCTCAGAGAGACATCTATCTGGTAGAGCACAGCTAAAATATTCCTCGAAGTGTCAAAACTATGTGTGGTTAAAAGGGCAACAGGAGAGCTGTGTATGTGTGTGGACATAAATAGCCTTCCCACTGACAAAACTGCTCTCCACTGGGTGGTGGTTTATGCTGGATGGATTGCAAACTCTTCTTCCCTGGAGGATAATGAATCTGCCATAGAAAGTGATACTTCTTTCCTACTAGGAACAAACCAGATATCTCTCTTCATACCAAACTCATGTCTTATAAAAAGAAATGTTTCTCTTTTTCTAGAAGTATTTTTCTCAAAATAGTTTTGTCCTAATTCATAGAATGATTCCATAGAATACTTAGGGTTGAAAGGAGCTGTAAGTGTAGAAGGAAGGATTAAAGGCGACTTTGCCCCTGATAAGTCACAGTTACCAAAGAGGAGGAACAGCCTTGCCCTTAATGGGTCACAGCTGTGACTAATAAAGTGTGATAAAAGGGGTGAGTTGGTTAGTCAGGGGAGGACTTTGGAGAAGGAGATACTGAAGGAGGACCTTGAAGAGGTAGAGGAGCCCTGGGGAAGAAGGAATGATCCAGAGAAACACAAAGAGGAATGAAACAAGGAAGAGAGTTGCTGCTGTAAAAGATCTGCTATGAGGTCCGTCTGGGTCTGATGGGGTTGGTGCCTGCTGTTGGAGCTTGCAGTCATAATTGAGCTAGGTAAAAGCTTGTGGTCAGAGGTGGCAAGGAAATACTTGCAGTCATGTTCCAGCAGTCATAGTCTGTAGTTGGACCCTGCAACAGGAACTTGCTGCAGCCAGAGACAATGAACAGTTGGAGTAAGAATGCCACAGCTGCAAAGAAGAATAAACTGGGACCCTTTTCATGTTGTTAAATTGGAGTCTGTCTCTTGGCTCATTTCTACCCCTTCTATGAGAGGTATGCTGCAACAATGAACCTTAAAAATCATCTAGTTCCAGTACCCTCACCCTGGACAGGAGCACCTTCACTAGACCAGGCTGACAAAACTCCATCCAACCTGGCCTTGAATACTTCCAGGGATGGGGCAACCTGTTCCAGGGCCTCACCCCCTCACAGTAAAGAATTTCTTCCTAAGATTTAAGCTAAACCTGCCCTGCTTCAGACTGATACCATTACCCCTTGTGCTGACACTGTCTGCTCATATAAAAAGCCCCTCTCCCTCATTTTTATAAGCCCTCTTATGGTACTGGAAGGCCATAATGAAGTTTGTCTGATCTTTCTTTATAAGTCCCCTTAAAGTACTGATAAGCTGCCAGAAGGACTCCTTGAATTCTTTTCCAGGCTGAACAACCCCAGCTCTCTCAACCTGTCTTTGTAGAAGGGCTCCAGCCCTCTGGTCATCTTTGTGGCCTTGTCTGCATGCCCTCTAATGGGTCAACATCTTTCTTGTGCTGAGCTGGATGAAGCTCTCTGGGTGCAGTCCCAAGAAAGCAGAGCAAAGGGAGAGAATCACCTCCCTCAACCTGCTGGTCAGTCCACTTTTGATGCACCCTAGGATGCCATTGGCCATCTGGGTTATGAGTGCACACTGATGCATCATGGCCATATTTTCATCCTTGAGAACCCCCAAGCCCTTCTCTGCAGCACTGTTCTCAGTGATGTTTTCTCTGTGTCTGGGATTGTCCCAACCTGGGAGCAGGATGTTTCACTTGTGCGTGTCAAACGTTATGATGTTCTTGTAAGCCTAATCTCAAGGTTGTCCAAATACGTATGAAAATCCTCCTATCTTCCTGTTGTGCCACCTGCACTGCTCAGCTTTGTGTCGTCAGCAAACTTCTGAGATGACACTGATCTCACTGTGTCACTGATGAAGATATTGAAGACCACCAATCCCAAGACAGAGCTCATAATTCTGAAAAACAAAAATACTTTCTGTATCTGACATCTAATTTAACATGTACTATATTTTAAAATATTAATTTTGTCTGGTACATTGTAGGACTCATGCATACCTTTTGTACTAATGTAGGGGTTTAGTCCTCTCTGTTGTAGAATCTGAATCTATACCTTTGTAAATACTTTCTTCAACCTATGGTTTTCTGAAATAAAACCTGCTTTATTAGTGAGGCAACTCAATGAATTCAAGTGCAAACTATCCGCAAGGAATCATGTATTTATAACTGCTATAAGTGACAGAAACGTTTAGATGATGTACATTTTCAACATACTTCACTCAGAGTATATTTCAAATTTTAGAATAGAAACCTTGATGCATCAAATCTGGTGGGCAGTTCAAAGTCCCATGTGCAAAAAAATTGTTCATATTGCTAGCATACAGGTCATATTTGCAGCTAGAAATTTGTTTGTTTCATTGTATCTGGGTATTTTGTGGACTAAACTTGTCCTTTCCTGAGGGTCTTACAAAAGACTTGTTAAACTTAAAAAGAACACTTAGGTTTCTTTTTTAAAAAACAGCTAAGCAGAGAATGTACATTAATAATAGCTTAAGCATGTTGGCACATGTAAGCACATCACACCATGACAAAAATTTACAATTGGAAGACTAAAAATATGTCAGTTAAATATTCTGTATTTTCTTATGAAAAAACCTGAGTGTGGTATATTTGTCATATGTATATATCTTTGTATGTATAGTTTATGTAGCTATACTTTTCCATTTAATAAAATGTTAGATCTTCAGACATTGAGATTTAATGAAGTATGTAATCACTCTCATTTCAACAAGAATCAGAAAAAAAGTCAGAGATTTAACACTGAAGTCAAGGAGATATTGAACACTTGAGAGTATCAGGAAATCAGTCAAGTAGGAACTCCAGATGACTCTGAATTGGGACATTTCTGTGATCAGAAAGATATATCACTGTAAAAGAAAAGAGGCATCAGATGATTCTTTAAAATTTGCTTTTGATGGGTTTCTAAAGCACTGTTTTGAAATAGGCTTAGCTTGAAATGTCTTTTTGGGGGAAAAAAAAAGATAATTAACATAGATAAAGGCTTAGAGAGGCTTATGCTGCAACTGTTGAAGCAAATGTTCAGTCATTCTCTAAGTTGGCCCAACAGAATAGGAGGTACTACATGGAAAATTTAGAGTTGATCTGGAAGATAATCAACAGTGTTTCAATTACTCAGCTGTTCTCTTTAAAAAATAAAGGCAATAGAATAAAAAATTTGTGTGTGTTAATTCCTTTAAATGGTCCTTTTTCTGTTTTCAACTCCTTGCTTTCTTTTCGCTGTTGTGGTATATGATGTCCACATTTATTTTTAGTACTCCTGAAGCATTTTATACTTAGTGTGTTGGCAAAACATCATGGTTCTGATCAGTTTGACTGTTCTCTTAAATCTCAGCTCACACCAGATGGTGAGCCTCAACTGCTGTGTGAAACAGGTAAAAAAACCCCAAAGCTAAAAACCTATGAACCCTTAAAATATTGTTGGCAGTTTTATCAAAGATGCTTTTCAGACAACAGGTGTTCTTATCTGTGGCAGATTTTCTTAGGGATGAGCTTCCCAGACCTGAGTTACCCCAACTGAGGCCTGACCTGAGGCCTTGAAGCCTGTGATGCAGTTAAAATTACTTGGTAAAGTTGTGGCGCAGTTGAAATTAGATATCAAGGTGTCAGGGAAAAATAATGGGGTTTTGAAGGTCACTGAGTGAAGTTGTTAGTAAGCACGTGTTAGCCACCTTAAGGACAAGTTAATTAGTGTGTGTTTGCATTCTTCTCTCTGCTGTGTGCCAATGAAAAAGCTACTGACTTTGTAAACTGTATAGAAATGTATATAACCTGCCATTTTAGATGAAATAAAGGAAGAACGTAGTGGTGACCATACTGGTTGGACCTGCATTTGCTTCGACCCAACTCTCTCTTTATTTTAGGGCAACCCTGGCAACACTTCTGTTTTTTTTTTTTAATATTTATGAATCTACATATTGTTTAGAGCTACTGGAAGTTGATTGCTGCTGATCAATGTTGTTATCCTTTTGATCTTTATGGATTTTAATTCTTGTTCCAACTATAGCCTCTGCAGCATATTGTACAGCACCTTCTTGTAACTTGGAGGGTTGCAAGAGAGTTTGAGGGGAGAACTGGGGTTTTATTTTCTAAATAAACTAACAGATTAAATTTACATGCCTTATAGTACTTATTTACAGTATGGTGCATGCAGGACTGGGACCAATGCAAGCACAAGTAGGCTGGAGAGTTGCCCCGCAGCAGATATAGTTTCAAGAGGTTTGTAAGTGGGACAGGGATTTTGGGTGAGTGATATGCTTACGCTTGGTTCAACAGCAATTCTTGGACATGTTGTTTGAAGGCAGGTAGGCTCATATTTTTTTCTGTCAGCATTAATGAGATTAAGTTGCCATATGATTTGTTCCTTGGTGATGCAGAAAAGAAATCCAAACCTTGACTGCTCTGATAGTGGTTGGATGTCTACAGGAGCTATAACTAATTATGGAATGGGATACATGGTGCAATAGTAGGGTGCACAGAAAGCTGCTGTTTGATGTTTTCACCCCTTCTAGGATTACACCATGGGCCCTGCCTCTAGACCTTCTGTTTTGTTTTTCTTAATGCATGTTCTTGCTTTTTTCACCCATGCTCTTGATCTTGGTCCTTTCACAAAGCTTCAGAACATAGAAGTAAAAGTTACCAAATGGACTGGCTGGTAGTCACAGATAACTTTTTTTTTTTTTTAAGGTAGCATTAGGACTTTGAATCCTGTTACTTTTAAAAATGTAGAGCTGAAAAACCTGACTGTAAGCAGTCAACTAGGATGTATTTCATCTGCTTTTTTTTTTTTTTTAAATATCATAAAAGAATGATAAGTCTAATTACACATTTGAGTATGAAAGCATTTAGCTGGATCAGTTAATGAAAGCCCCTTACGGAATTTTGGGTCATGTTCAGCAGGACTGTATGAGAAAAGTGTCAATATGTATTAACATTTCCAAAGCAGAAGTTTTGTTCAGAAAACTATCGGTTACCTGTTTCAGTTTACAGACACTTTAAAAGAGGGAGTGAAATCTCCTTAGCAAAACTGTGTTACAAAATATGTCACTAAAGTTTGAAAATAGTATAGTTCTAGTCTTCTGTCTGCACTCTCTTCAAGGTTTTTTGCTGAAAATCTTCAAAAGTATCTGAAGGGCTAAGAATTGTACTAGTAAAGCCAAAATGTTACTAAAAATTGTGATTTTAGTAGAGTAAGTTCTTTCTGGCCAGAAGTGACACTACACAGTCTGAAAGCAAATAATGCTGACTTAGTTAAAAAACCACACAAAAAATCCCCAAAACAGCAAAACCGTCAAAATATCTTGGTCCTCTTTCATGAAAGCACTTTTAACTGGTAACAGTGGATCAATCATTCCCTTGTATATACAGATAAATGAGTGGGTTGTGTTATATTTCTTGCTGAATGCAAAATCTATGTTGTACTATGCTCCTTAGAGGCACATCAAATCATTCTTGATTAAACAATGGGAATGCCAAGCAGTGGCTATTTGGATAGGTACTTCATTAGCTTCCTAATGGTTTTCATTTCAATAACTGTAATAATAATTTAGTAAAATGATACTTAAAACAACCTGAGTAGCAGAGCAACATACCAAATAAAATCACCATTTTGTGGCAGGCTCTGTGACCCATATGAATGCTGAGCTCTAAAAACAGTGTCAGACTGGATAAAGCTCATAAAGTTCATTCTGCTGTAGCCAATGTGTGCAGGCACAAGCCAGGGGCATCTCCATCTGGCTGGGGATCTCTGTCACAGGAACTGGGAGCTTTATGCCTTGAAATCCCTACACAGAACCACCTGCTGTTTGCATGGCTATACTTTATTCAGCAACAAAACATGGCATGAAGAACACAATATAATATAACATAGCAACCTAGCCTTGAACAAACACACCAGCAGTCACTGAGAACATTCTTTGCTGCTGTCCGTGAGTGTGATGACATCAACTTGCTCTGCTGTAGTCATGACTGCAGTTGGGTAGGGTTTTTTTTAACAGCACTATGGACAAGAAAAAGATCAACTATTGCCATTTGATGTGAATATAATGAAGCAAAGTGAACAGGCAAGTCTCAAGTGAACTAAAGTGCTCCAAGTGAATCTGTTTCTGATGCACAAGGATCTGAAAGTGAATGTAGCCTTTAGGAACTCCATAAAATATTTATAGTATCTTGTTCTTTATTTATCAATGCCACCAGCAACAAAACAGTGTTTCATTTTGCAGAAGCTCCATTTATATAGCACTGCATAAGAGAAGCAAAAGTAAATGGACAGAGAAATAACCCTCACTCTTAAAATGGAATTTAAATTATAGAACAGACAAATGCAGCTCTGAAAAACAATTCCAGTCTTTCAGCTGAATCTATGCATTATATGAGTATGCATATATTACATATATCACGCTCTTACCTATTAGATACAAATCTGGGTATGATACCCTTGGTTTGATGCCTTCAAGCTGCTTATGTCAAATGAGTGACTTCAATTTGGATAAAATATCTCACTATAAACCCTTTATGTAGAAAAAATGAATATTTAGAATTTCTGTCAGATCATGGTGGCTATCTGCAATTGCACATATCCAATCCCAATGGCTGGAAATAAAGAGCTGATTTAAAAGCATAAGGAAAAGGAAAAACACCACTTTGGAAAATACTCAGTGTTGGTAAATTTGTGCATGTAAGCAATTTTTTATATAACATTTCCATTTATTCATTTAACCAAAGAGCACACAGAATTAAGTCAAATGCGATGACTTTTTGTATGTTGCTTTAATATTTAATTTAACTATTTAAAAACAAAATAAAAGTGCAGCTGAAATTAACTTCAAACCACAGAATAGCTATTGTGGATGGCCTTTCATGTTCCTGCTCAGCAGAGAAAGGATTCACTTCTGATTCCTTTGTACCTTTGCAGTACTTACTGCATCAGTCACAGGCAGGCAGAGAACCCATTACCATCTATCATGTATAATTTATAAGATGGAGCATTGAGAAGAAATAACATTCTGAATAACCTTAAATCTAACCTGGACATTAATTCTTCTGTCTGTACGTAATTCTATCTAAGGTGGACATGAGCTTACATTTCATATCAAACTGACAGATCATACAGGACTGCAACATTCCTATGCTATTTATTTTGCTTCAAAAAGAGAACAGACTGACTTCCAAAAGAAACGAAGATCAAAATCTCATTGTATTGTCATTTATGAATGTTTTGAAATGCCTAGCATTATTTTAAGTTTTTGTATACGTCTGTTTTTCTCTGGCTAAACAACATGAATGGTCTGTTTTGGTGGAAAGTTTTGATCAGTTAGAAAGAAGAGTACATGAGTGGTTAGGAAAACTTTCTGGGAACTCCTCTCATGATGAAGAATTGTAGGATTATGCTGCTGATTATTTATGCTGTGTTTTGTAGAATGGCTTATTTAAAATCCTGACATAGCTAAAACTTTATACAGTTCCCTGAGCTGCTTTTATGCAGTCAGTGCCTTTTAAATACTGTTATATAAGATAGATCTCATCCTATTTTAATAGTCAAGACTTTTGAAACAAGCTCTTTTGACAGTGCAAGATACATTTAAAAAAATCAGATCTTAGGAGGAAGTTTCTGCTATGTATGTTCAGGATACATTAGTTCAGTGGTCTTCTTTCCTATAAGACCCGCTACCTTTTACCAATGTTAGTCCTAGAGAGGAAATCTTAGCTATTCATATTCTGGAGCAAATAACAATGATTTTGTTCTTTTGCAGATTGTATGTTCATCTGGCCTGTTCTAAGGTAGGAAAAAAGCTGCAGAACAGCAATGAAAGCATCTTTTGCTCCATTTGTGAAGGAGAAAAAAAAATCTCAAGAGAAAATGAAATGAAGGTGAGGGCTTACATTATGCTGGCTTTTGTGTGTGTGTGTGTGCCTGGAAATAGCCTGTGTTCTTCCCCTCCTATTGTCATAAGGAGAGACGAGAAGAAGAGGTCCCTCATCTCTTTTTGAGAACAGTAGTGATGTAGTTTAAACTTAGCAGCTCTCTAGGTAACACTGTCAATTCTGCTTTGACAATTAGTGATGAAGAAAAGTGTCCTGAAGCAAGGGATGTTAATATTTCAGTAGGTGGCATTGTCTCTGCTAAGTCAGTGTTGCTGGAGGGCATTTTGATGATGGTGTTTCAAAATGTAAAGCTGACATCCTGGTTCCTTGTAGCTGTTGAGATAAAAGGCACTGATATTTTTACAAAGATGAGTAATAATAGGGAAATCTACTTGTGATTTTCTTCATCTTCATTTAATGTAAAATAAGGTGAACATGGGCTCCTAAATACCTTTACTCTTCACTCTTTTCAGTGATCTATGCACTGGCAGTGCAGGAGCTGCACTTAATAAACATTAAAATTGAATTTATATCCTTAGGCTAATGGAGAACAATTCATATGAATCAGGAATTTTTACAGGATTTAAGTAAACAAAGGTCTAGACTGCCAAGAAAGGACTTTGGGAAGAAAAACAGTCTGCACAAGTGGCTGTTACTTGGCCCTTGTGAGGCCTCATTCTTAAAACCTTTTAGCTGGTCTCTCCTACCATAACTCCTACCCTCTGAACTTTTTATCTGAGCAGTTTGTCAGTCTGTGTTGGAGAAATGGTATTACCTTCACATTTACCCTCTCTTATGAAAATTGGTTTATATGTTCTCAGTGGGCTGGGGGGGAAAGTCACAACTCAAATTGTCATTCAGCAAAAGCAGTCTGAGTTTTTAAAAATCCCATCTATTCCTGTGTACAAAGCAGCAACTGTCTGTAGTGTAACCATGGAGACCTGCAGCAGATTCAGCAGTTGATTTTAAGACTCATGTTTCAGATCAGAAAATGTTAGATGCTCTCCATCACAGAGGTGACAAAGTCAGCCTCAGGAGAGGGCTGCTGGTTGTGCAGCATGCTGGAGACCCTCTGGAATAGCTGGATCCAGGTCTGTTCCAAGAAAGAATTTCACTGTGTCAACATCCATGCATTCCAGGCATCTGGAACAAACCATAGAGTTTGAAGACTGAAAAATCTCTTATTCTAGTATTTAATTTTCCAAACTACCTAGAATCCTGGCTGTGACCTGGAAATCCATATTTTATCTTCCCTTGCAAGAGACCTGCCCCCTGCCAGTCTTTCTCGTGAAAACAAGTGACTTGTAGTAAGACTACAGAATTATATCTTGTATAAGATATCTCATATATGGCCATGAAACTTTCCCTATTAATAGAATATGTCAGGAATTAACTCATCATGTGGTGTAAACTGCTGATTCCAGTGTTGTTACATTATAGGTGCATTTGATCTAATGTAAATATGGTTTACACTATGGGTCTATATATTTTCCATGTTCTTCCACAATATTCTCTCATCTTAGCAATTTTCATTAGAGAAACTTTACTTAAATCAGGTCATAAATGGATAGATGCTTTAAGTAATAGCTCCAGTAGGATCTCTGGTAGTTATATTGTGGAAGAAATAACTTCTGGATATTTCTTGTGGGGTATGATCAGAGTTAGGGATCAAACAAGCTTTAAACAGTGACTTAGCATGAGAAGCTGTGCAAAATCAAGGTTGTTTAAACAGCAGAAAACCAGAGAAACAAGTCAGGAATTGAAAATAGAGCTATGTCTAGCTGATGAGAATAAAAGGGAATAGAATGCATAGAAATTATAGGATCTTTTCTTTGCCAAAACTAACCCACAGCATAGATCAATCTTATTTCTCTATTTAAACAGCAGAGCTTTCAGCATTTGGCTTGTCTTATCGGTATCATCAGATATTCCAGTAGCTGATATATAACTGTGTGCCTGTGAATAAAAGAGATGTATTGATACTTGTGGCTAACATTTCTTCTGTATATAAGAAAGCTTGAACAAGACAAATGATTCTTCAGAATGTCATTGCCTAATTGAGTACAGAACAACTGACGTTGGGAAGAAAAGGTTACCCTTGAAGATTAGGGTCTTATCTATGTAGCCACATTTAAGGTTTCAATCCCTGAACTCTAAGAAGACCACTCGGAGGATGAACGATTTCTCTTTTGCGCCTATTTCATTTTTAGATCATTCTTAAGCAGTGTCCAATCAAATATTTCCTTGCTCTCCACTACTGTCTGTGCACAGGAAATTTTATATTTTATGTGGGTAGAAAAAAGCATCTGCACCCACTATTCTTCTCTGATTCTCCTCATTGTAATACATGTAATATGTAATACATGTAATACATTGTATGAGCGATAGGACAAGAGGAACTCTTTTTGACTTAACAGTGGGAGTGATTTAGAGCATTAAATGCTTTCTTTAGTAATAGGCTGTGAACATTTGTGAATACAACTAATAAGCAGGAATCTGAACTGAATCTGTCATGGCCTTTACTGATATAACAGCTTTTCCCTGCTCACTTCTAACCCACTTCCTTTGGTGCACATCCAGATTGCTGACGTAAGTGGTCCTCTCTGATGATGAGGCACTCTCAGACATTGTTCCTGCACTGGGATACTTAAGGGCTGCACTGGGATTTTGGCCTAGCCATGAATTCTGCACACATTAGATCCTTTTCTGAATGGCTCCTTTCTCTCTAATAACCCTCTGGCATGGATTGCTGCACAGGGTTATTATATCTTACATGTGCATTTGTCTTTTTTGAACTGCAGCAGATGTGTCAAAGAAAGAGAGAAAGATGAGAAAAAAATTGTGAAAATTGGAGCTGAGGAACAAAAGCAAAGAAGAGATAAAAGAAAATGTTTTGGAAGGCAAAAGTAGTGGAAGATAAAAAATGGATGAAAAGGAAATAAAAAAACAAACATACATTTTTATGGCTGAATTTTTATTCTAGGAACACATCAAATCTAGGCAACAAGGGTAGAAAGCAGTTTCCATGTTGTATTTCTAATCTCACACTTTTCCTTGCAACAGTGGGATTAAAGGATGCCAAAATGTTTTTATGGTGCCATGGGATTCTGCAGTTACTGCAAGTTCTCTGATGGAATCTGTCAAATGTAAAAGCATATTCATTAAGGTCATGCACTTCTCTGCTTCCAGCTCTGTGCAGCTGTGGCATTTTTCCATCTGTGTTTCTTGTTAAAGATTTGAATGACTCATCCTTGATTTTGCCTTTGAGGTAGACAGTTTTCCTATGGCAATGAAATCCAGCTGGTACACAAAAAAAATTGTGTGTTGGTGTCAAGGAAGGATCATTCTTCAAAAAGTTCAACCCAGCCTAAAATCTAGGATTTTAAGATTCATTCTTCGGTCTTATTTTAATGCTTTGATGGTTTTTCTGTATAATAACATTTTAAATAAGTCGACGAAGGATTAAGCCCCCCATATATTATTAGTTAAACACTTCCTAGGGATTTTCAAATAGCAGTAGGAAAAAGAATCTACATCTTGCTGAACCTCAATTTTCTTCTTTGAAAATATTGGTATTTTCTACAGTTTAGTTGACTAATTGTACTTCAAAAACTGCAATACACTCTTTTCTATTAGGAAACACTTCTATTTTAGCTGTTTTTTAAAGTTTAGTGCTTATGAAAATTTTCCTAAATGTCTGTGGATTATTAAACTCTCTTGCTTGCAGTTTTATTTTAGGCTCACCAATTGACCAATTTCTTTGCTAAACCATCAATTGGATTGATTCACAGGGGAGCTGAGAGAATGTACAATGTGGCACTGACTGTTATGTGAATTCTGGAAGACTTAATCAAAATGAAGACTGTAATATATGTTACACTACATTTAAACAGTTTGAGAAATTCATTGGGTGTCTATATTAGATGGACACTAGAATAGCAACATGGGACTGTAGAAGCCTTGGCCTCATCACTGATATTTTGCAATTAAAAGAATGCTTTCCCCCTGTACTCAGCACTGGTGAGGCTGCATCTCTAGTCCTGTGTTCAGTTTTGGGCCTCTCACCACAAGAAAAACATAGAGGTGCTGGAGTCAGTCCAGAGAAGAGCAATGGAGCTGGTGAAGGGCCTGCGGCACAAAGCTTATGAGGAGCAGCTGAGGGAGATGGGAATGTTTAGCCTGGAAGAAAGGAAGCTCAGGGGAGACCTTGCCATTGTCTACAACCATGTGGAAGGAGGCAGGAGCAAGATGGGTGTCAGTCTCCTCTCCTAAGTAATGAGCGATAGGACAAGAGGAAATGGTCTCGAGGAATACCAAGGGAGGTTTAGATTTGATGCTAGGAAAAAGTCCTTTAGTGAAAGAGTGGTCAGACATTAGAACAGGCTGCCCAGAAATGAGTCACCATCCCTGGAAGTGTTCCAAAAATGTGTATTTGTGGCACTTGGGTGGCAGTTTAGTGGTTTAGTACTGAACACAGTGCTCCTTTAGCAGCTGGACTGGATGGTCTTAGAGGTCTTTTGCAACTCTAGTAATTCTATGCAAACCAAAAGCTAGTACAGAAAATTTTTGCATCTCTCCTGATCAAGAATTACAAAACAGTGAGCACCACGCTTCTGTGCTCAGTATAACTGTTTATCCAAATATGGCATGAAGGTGTTCAGACAGAATGAAAGCAAAATCACTGCTCAGAAAAGGTTAAGGCAAAATTCCATTACACAAAACAAGATAACATTTATCACAAATACAGTAAAGAATGATTCCTTCCAACATCAACTACACTAGTCACAAATATCCAGAAGAAAACAATTACAAGATGATCAACATGAATGCATGGGACAGTGCACAGACCCATGTGAAACATAGAGCAAACATGCCATCAGAGCATATAGATGTACTTGAATATTGAGAGGAAACTCTAGAGATCAATACCTTGCATTTTAGCATAACAGAAAAATCAATGCTTCAGGAAACAAACTCTCTACTCCAATTTCTAGGATGTTTCTTCCAGCTAGTAAAAAAGTCATGCTTATGTATTTGAAGTGGCTTTAACAAAAAAAACCAAAAAAACCAAAAAAAACCAAAAAAACCCCCAAAAACAAAAAACAACAACAAAAAAAAAAAACACAAAAAACCAACCAAACAAAACAAACAAACAAACAAACCCCCCCCCAAACTTGAAAGAGGGAATCCAATACTAGAGGTAATACTTAAAACAACTGTGACTATTTCTAAAAATAAATCTTGTAGCATTAGCTATATGGCTGTCCTGGCCCTGAAGGGAGTTCCTGTAATCTTTGATATGAATTTTTGGAGCTGCTGTCACCTACCAGTCAGCGCCAGTGCTTCTGAACTGCAACAATTTCTAACGAAATGCTGAAGACAATGCAACAAATGATAATTACACCTGTAAGACTAAATCTATACTGTAATCATTTGTTCAGTGATCTCATCCAGTGCATTTAGATCATAGAATCATAGAAAGATTTGAGTAGAAGACACCTCAAAGATCATCTAATTCTAACCCCTCAGCCACGGGTAGAGATGCCATTCACTAGACAAGATTGCTCAGAGTCCCATGCAAACTGGCCTTCAATATTTCCAGGGATGGGGCATCCACAGCTTCTCTGGGCAAATGGCAATGGTGGCACACACCGAGTTACCAGAATAATGTAGGTCACTTTGGATGCTGCTTCTACAGAAAAAAGAGAATTTCACTCCATTAACTAAGAGTTATCCCTAAAAACCTTTTGTTGAGTCTTTCAAACAACAAAAAATGTCTAACCTAAGTAAAATACGTAGTTTGATATGCAAAGTAGAAATGAAAATGGGACTCACCTTGAGACATGACTATTTACAAAATGCAAATGTGTGTACAGAACAATATTTTGAAATGTACACCTGCAACAGATGGTATATGCTGTTATTTCGTTACAAACATGTTAAGTCCCAAATGTCTGACTGCAAGCATTGACTGTTACAACATACTGTATACCACTGCCAATAGTATAGACATGCTTCCTGTGGTATTGTATTATGGCAGGAAGGAGACTGACCTTAACCCTTAGCCCTCTTTTATTTAAAAATGTCCTTGCTGGTCAGAAAACTTGATATACTTTCCAGAACACTTGTTGTTAGCGGAGTCACTGGTGTGCCTAGAATTTTTCACAGATTTGGCAGATTTTGTATAAACCACAAGAAGGAGCATTGCAAAACAACGCAATTTTAATTCAAACTTAATTTTGCTTTTATGTTGGTTTATCTTTAATATTGACTTATAATATATATTGATGGTACAAACTATGAGTTAAAATGCACATTGCACACTCAGTAAGCCATGAAAATGTCCTAGTACCCAGGCGAAAGGAATCTGGTGCATACTGCAACTGTCTTGCAGGATACTTTCTTGCTTGCCTCTCAAGAGCTTTCACAGAAATCTGCAGTGGGGTAAATGCATGTCTTTTGATAAATCAAGGCAAGTTTCTACTGAATGCAGAACTATCCTCAAGATAGCACCTGCTCTTAGCCAGTTTTCTAGTTAGCTCCTGATGTTGTGGCCCACACGTGGTTCTGTTGATTAGACAAGGGCAACAGAATAGCTTACCACCTTCTCTCTAAATCTGTGAGGTTTTCAGCCATACAGAAATACAGCAAAACTTTTTTTTGTTTGAATGTCTGGGGTTTTTGTTTTGTGTTTTTCTCCCCAGGTACACTTTGAATGCATGGGGGGAATGGGTCAGCTAAAGAAGGAGTAGTCACCACTTGGTCCTGCAGGATGAAGCACAGCTGCTACAGCTCAGGAGGATACACAGACAGAGCAGTTTTCTTGCACTTTGAGGCACATATATTACTGGCAGTAACAGGGCAAAAGCAACCCAGAAAACTGAATAAGGTTACTTTTTGATATGGCAATGCAAGCATCCTTCTCAAAGATGATGCAAAATAGCATAATTGTACTCAGTTCAAGGTACCATTTACATAAATTTTATTTTTTGACAAGTAGTCTATATTTGAAAACATTTTAATGGGTCTAAAAATATTCTTAGTATCTCTCAATAGCAGTGAATAATAGTAGTAATAAACATAAGTCAGGATTTATTTGATGATGTTTTATTTCTGGAAGACTGTAATTCAGTGTATCATGTTTAGAGCAATGGATAACCTTTTTGCCTTTATAGAAAATGCATTTGAATTGTTCGCATTAATCATGATTAAACCAGAATATGGTAAACCCTTTAAACTACCACTGAATTCCTCATAATCTATCACCTTTATGAAGAGGTGGCTGAAAGGAACTAGGAAAATATTATACAAGTACATATATTTGCAAAATTCTGTGAGAGCTGTAATAATAATGTTTACATAATAATTACATAATGTAACAATAATGTCATAATGAGGCAGATATTATATTACTGCACAAAATATTGCATACATGTAGAAATTATTTAGCTTATCCTCACAACAGTAATACAAGAAAGCATTATTACTCTACTAACTGCTAACTACTGGCTACATAAGGCATGTAACAAATTTTGATAGATGATAGTTCCCTTTAATAGAAAATATTAATTACACCTGATCTTTTCTCATATTTTACCAAGATTGTGTTTCCTGTACTTATTTTAAAATTGTTAGAGAATATTTAGGCAACATGAGATTTAAAATGAGATTAATTGTAAAGTTGAGATTCTTATTTTAACTTATATGTAACCAAGGTTTAGCTTTATCATAGAAAACACTAGGTTCTTAAATAGTTCTTAAATGGACTTGTCTAGACTCATCAAGGGTTTTAATCTAAAATATATTATCTTTTAAAATGTGTTAAAACCTTAGACATTTTTGTGTTCAGAATGATTTTTGGTGGGACGGAAATGAAAAGCCCATTTCTGTAATGTATTAATTAAAAGATCCATGTAAAAACATGTAGGAAAATTTTTTTCCCAGAATCTATATTATTTTGATGTATTAAAATACTTGTTTCATTCTGATGATCATTTTGGTATTTTAATGCACTTTTTTATTTGTATGTTTTTTTGGAAAGAAAAGAATTGAGAGGGAGAGGGAGAATATATTATTAATCTGCAGTAGTACTGTGGGAAGAAAAAATGTAGCCAGCTGAGTAAAATTTCACTTTTCTAAATTTTTTCAGATGTGAATTTGATGGAGTTAATGTATTCAACATTTATAAAAGGATATCAGCCCAGAGGGTTTCCTTCCATGTTTTCATATCATAATATGAGGAATATTTATTTGGCAATTCACATGGACAATAATGACCACCTTGATCCAAGAGATAATGATTGGAACCAAGTCACATGAAACTAGCCCAGCTCTTTCCAAAGACAAAATCTTTTGAAACAGGAAAGACACAGGGATGAAAATGTGTGAGGTCTGTATGTTAGCAGAATGCCATACAGATTAGAGTCATTTAGTCTCTCTTACTTAGGTCATAAGCACCTAAAATCCTTCCCCAATGTAAATCTCATTTATTTAAATGAGTATTTCATTCTCCCTCAGTGTTTCTCTCTCGCAGGCAAACACTGAAGGCTGTATATGCCGTACAGTATCGCAAGTAATATTAGATTTTTAAATTCATTATAATATTTAACTTTCCTCTTCAGCAGCAGAGAATTTCCAGATCACTCTAAACTCTGCTTTTGCCTTTTATGTCAGAAGGGTTCTGCTTTTGAAATAAGTTCTTTAAGAACACATCAGTGAGCGCATCCTCATGGAGTCTGCATATTTCTTCTAAATGTTTGCCTCAGAACTGAGCAATATTGTTTTTCTGGTTTTGTACATGATCCTGCACTCAAGTAATATATGTAATTATATAACTATAAATATCGAAACAGATGTACTCAAACGCTTAAGAGATGCTATAGTGAATGTATATGACTTGCACTAGCAACCCTGATAGAGCTGCTGTCTGAGATGCTTTTTCCAATCCATGTAAGAAGAATACGGGTTTTTTCTGAGTCTAGTGAATCTAAAGTATTTATTTTAATTGGGGGAGGGGATAGAATGCTTTAATTAACATTTTTAAAGTATATTTATTAAATATTAACAATTATTTTAAAAATGCACAAAGCCAGCCATAGTAGTTTTAATTCCTTGGCTTTTTCCTGACATGATTGACATTTCTTCTGAGTTGTTCATATAGTTGTCTAAATTCTTGTCAAAATATATTGGTGTCATGGCTTTTATTTTTCTTTTGACAAATTCATGTCTGGCTAGCTAGATTTAGTTTTCTATAATAGAAATTTTTACATGTTGATACTGGCATTGCAAACCATGACTTCAAGAACAAACATGGCATTCACTAATTTTTTTCTAAATTCCAAAATTACATTCTGCAGCATATTGCATAAATCTAGAAAACTCTAAACAATACTTATTAAAACATTGTGATCATTCATTTAGGATAAATCTATGATGAAGTGAACATTACATCACAGTCTGTTATCAAAGAAATGCTATTTGTAAACAGAGGAATCAAGATACTCAATGTTTCTCCTAAGTCAGCTATGACATTAGCTGGGATAAGAAATGTTCTAAAATTCACTGGACTGTATTGTATGCTTTTGTCTGCTTCTGTATGCATATGAGACCCTTGAAAATAATGGAAACCTTGTCTAAAGACAAATGTCCCAGATATTTGCAAAGGAATAAAGCAAGATCATCCCCATGGACTTGTGCAAACACCCCAGTGGAGGACAGGATCTGTGTTCTTTATCATACTATTAAATTAAGAGACTTCAGGGCCCACCTTGATCTGAACATAATTACTGATCTCTTCTTCATGGGATCCAGTGAGACAACATGTGGAAACAGCTGAAAGCTGCACCAGGGGAGATTTAGACTAGATGTTAGGGAGTATTTCTTTACTGGGAGGGTGGTGAAACATTGCAAGAACCTTCCTAGAGAGGTGGCTCCTCAAGCCTCTCAGTGTCTACGAGGCATTTGGACAATTCTGTAAATAACAGGCTTGAACTTTTTGTCAGTCCTGAAGTGGTCAGGAAGTTGGACTAGATGATTATTGTTGGTCCATTGCAACTGAAATATTCTATTCTGTGTTATGCTACGCTATGCTGTGCTATGATTACTGGTCTTTAGGTACCATTCAAACACCCTGAATTGCTTTAGAGGCTCTCCAGGCTTTGGTTGGATGCCTTCCCCTAAAATGCACAGGCAGAGTTACTCATGTGATGAAGGGGCTATTGAAATGATTGGATAGAAACTTTTTGCTGATGGTTCTCAGATTAGGGATTGCTGANTGAGGAGCAGCCTCTTCTCCCAGGCAACAAATGATGGGAGAAGAGGATATGACCTCAAGTTGTACAAGGGCAGGTTTGGGTTGGAAATTAGGACGAATTTCTTCCTGGAAGGGGCTGTTGAACATTGTAACAGGTTGCCCAGGTGGTGGAGTCACCATAGATTTAGACTAGATGTTAGGGAGTATTTCTTTACTGGGAGGGTGGTGAAACATTGCAAGAACCTTCCTAGAGAGGTGGCTCCTCAAGCCTCTCAGTGTCTACGAGGCATTTGGACAATTCTGTAAATAACAGGCTTGAACTTTTTGTCAGTCCTGAAGTGGTCAGGAAGTTGGACTAGATGATTATTGTTGGTCCATTGCAACTGAAATATTCTATTCTGTGTTATGCTACGCTATGCTGTGCTATGATTACTGGTCTTTAGGTACCATTCAAACACCCTGAATTGCTTTAGAGGCTCTCCAGGCTTTGGTTGGATGCCTTCCCCTAAAATGCACAGGCAGAGTTACTCATGTGATGAAGGGGCTATTGAAATGATTGGATAGAAACTTTTTGCTGATGGTTCTCAGATTAGGGATTGCTGAATTCTTTTTTGTTTTCTTTTTCTTTGAAAAATTAAAATAAATAAATAAATTTTAAAAAAAATCTGAAGTTCAAAGGCAGTGGCTCACAAATAGAGATAAAAAGAATGACCCAATGGAAGATGACCTGGGTGTGCTGGTTGGCAGTTAGCTGAACATGAGTCAGAGTGTGCCCAGGTAGCCAAGGAGGGCAATGTCATCCTGGCTTGTATCAAAAATTATGTGGCCAGCGGGACCAGGGAAGAGATTGCTCCCTTGCACTCAGCACTGATGAGACTACACCTCAAATCCTGTTTTCAGTTTTGGGCTCTTCAGTTCAAGAAAGACATTCAGTGCCAGGTTTTGTCTAGAAAAGGCAGCAAAGCTGAAGAGTCTAGAAAGTAAATTACATGAGGAATGGCTGAAAGAGCTGGTGCTGTTTAATCTGGAGAAGAGGGCACTCAGGTGAGGGCTTATCACTCACTACAACTGCCTGAAAGGAGCTCATAGCCAGGTGAGGAGCAGCNGCTTATAGCCAGGTGAGGAGCAGCCTCTTCTCCCAGGCAACAAATGATGGGAGAAGAGGATATGACCTCAAGTTGTACAAGGGCAGGTTTGGGTTGGAAATTAGGACGAATTTCTTCCTGGAAGGGGCTGTTGAACATTGTAACAGGTTGCCCAGGTGGTGGAGTCACCATCCCTAGAGGTGTTCAAGAAACGACCAGGTGTGGCATTTAGTGCTGTGGTCTAGTTGAGAAGGTAGTGTTCAGTTGAAGGTTGAACTCAAGGATTTTGGAGTTTTTTTCCAACCTAAATAGTACTAGGATCATATAAGGACCTTTCTTATCTTGTGGCCCCATGAAAACAAACTTCTCACACAATTATATGTTTAATTTCTGTATGTGATATAAAATTTTAAAACCCCCCAAAACTTCACTTATCCTAGAAATGCATTATCTTAGCCATTACAACATTGGCCTGAAATCAAATCCCCATTCTACTGAACTCAATTCAGGAATGGCAATCTATATCCTTTAGGAATGCCCATCATTAAACAATTGAGTGTTCTAACTTGAGCACCTTTTTTCTCTCTTCTTGGAACATTTCTACTTTATATAAATAATTAACCAAGCATTGAAAGAGTAATGTAAACTTGCAGTTCTTATATCCTCGTTGAACCGCTAATTGCCGGCCTGGCTGCAGCCAGCTCATGCCCGTTTGCATTAGGTATTCTCTATTTGGAGAAAAATGTGCTTACAAAACATTTTTCACCTGAAACAGGGTGGTGAAGAAGAGGTCTATATTAAGAATCTAATCACCTAGCGTGTCTAGAGCTTCCTACAGGATCAAAACAATTTGCAAGATGCCTGACAGCCCAAGGCCTTCCTAATAGGTAAGCAGTTGAATCTGAGTTACTTAAGGAACTGTAACACCACCAGAGCAGAATAACAGGAGGAGGAGGGTGGTAGTGCCAGGTAATGTTAAGGATCTAATCGAGATGATTTTTATAAAAGGAGTATCTGCACAGGTATTAGGCAGAGATTTTTTGGCAAGGGAAGCTGCTGGGTAGAAAACAGATTAATATTCCAAATTCAATTTATATAATTGACTGATTAAAAAGGAACTCTGCAAATTGGAACAGGATTAAGAACTTTGAATTCCTATATTGTTAGCTAGAGTCATTAGAGCAAGTGAGTACATTCAAGATTCTAGAACTGGCACAAAGGAGTAGTGTATATGCCTAGACTGTAAATTCAAACTTGCAAGGGTTTTTTTCCTCCTTTGTTTCAAACACCCAGAGAGGTTTTCTCTTAAAAAGGTCTGCCTTTCCTCTTTCACTCTTATCCTACAGCACTGTCAGACATCAGACTGAAAACCATGGAGTAAATGAAAATATAAAGATTTTATTTGCTTGATTTAGCTGTCATTGATTTTTTGGTACTGTCTTCAACATACTGCTTTTAGAGGTGTCTTATTTCCCTTTTATTTTTCTGATATTTTCAAGGTAATTTGTGGTTCATGTTTGGCACCCTTTTTCATAGTCAACAGAAGCAAGTCAAATTATTTTGAAGACCTACATTTAAAGAAATGCTGGTGAAGAAAGAAACAATACATTTTTTTAAATCTTATCAGTCACCTAAAAATAAATGGTCTAGAAATGAATAAATGTTACAGAAAATTTCATGTGACTATTGTATGAATATCTCCGTTAAAGTATTTTATAGTAAGGCAGTTGGAATTTTGCATTTTCTGGTGGCGTTTCATAGGTCCGTTAGTCTCAGTATGGCTCTACTCAGGAAGAGATTAAGCACAAGAGACACTGAAACTCCCTCAAAATAGTTCTTTTTCATCTGCCTGGTTTAGCTTGTACCTGCCTTCTCTTCTGTCTAGTTTAATCTGCTTTGTGTATGTGATGGAAGTCTGTCAAAAATGTATTTTAACCACCAGGAACACCAAAATATCTTCCTTTTATACAGATAAATCTTAAAACATTGTTAAAGAAATATTTGAGAAATCTAATGTCCTTAAAATCTGAAATATATAGAGCATGATGAGACCAGAAAAGAAGATATCTTCAGTAGGAAGGAGTTAAATAGAAAACAAAAGCTACAAGTTAAAGGGAAAAATTGTTAAAAATGCAAGTAAAGAACAGATTTAAACAGAAATCATATAGATATCAACACTACCATGTCAAGAAATACTTAGCATGCAAAAACCTCTTCAACCTTTTTATGCTACCATTTTTAAAAGGCATTATCTGAGAAAAACTGTCACAGGACCTGAGGTTCACCTGAGGTTCACAGAATTTCACTTAGCATTACTCCTAGTGCAGTCCTTGAACAGTTGTCTAGGAAGCAGCAGAATCCATGTTTCAAATTGTGTTTATGTAACAAAGAAGATTGTATTACCTCCTGCAAAGGTCATCTGGGGCTGATTCTCATCTCAGACCAATGGAAGTCAAAATTTTTCTTAGCTGGAATTTATGGCTGCACTGCTGTGAGGGGAAATCATGCCTCTTGTTTACATAATGAATTAGAATACTGTTGTTGGTTTTGTTTTTTTTTCCTTTACGCCTAAATATGATAGTTTTTTCTTTTCATTTGCATTAACTGTGGTGAAGTATATTCAAGTTGAAGTATGTGGGCCTCTTGTACAAGTCAGCATGTACTCATTATTCTGAATATCTCACCAAGCACATAATGTGTGTTTACTTGAAGCGTACAGTGATTTTTTCACTGCTCTGTTTTGTTGGAATATCAAGTTATTTTAATTTTTTTTTTTTTTTTGCTGAATTCCTAGCTCTATGTAAGGCCCATAAGAACTGTTTCCTTCTTTCAAAAGTTTTAAAGAAAAAGAATTTTTAAATATCTGCAACTGTAGAACTTAAAACTGTTAAGCCAATAACATAAATTTACTATTGATGCATATTTGCTCACAGTGGGGATCTTTATTTTTAATGGTTCAGTTCAGCAGTTATTAAAACATTCACTGTTTTCCCAACAGCTATTATAAGAACTGTTTTTGTTAAATAAATCTGTTGTGGTTCAGGCTGAAATGACAGCTTGGTGGTGAAACTCTCTTCTGTGTCTCTTGACTGCCCCTTCTTTTCTCTTTCCGTTTATGCCATTGCTACTGTTTCTTGATCTTATTCTTCTTTCATCTACCATATTGTTGCTTCGCATGTCTCTCTGGTCAGCCAGCACTCAGCTAGGCAGCCCGGTCAGCTCGGACACGCTTCAACAGGANATCTCAAAATAGCCCACAAAAATCACGGGAAATGAGAGCTGGAAGAGACCTCAAGAGGCTTCTTATGTATCTTCCTTTTTCTCTTCTCATAGTGTGGACTCTAAAGAAAGGACACAGATATAGAGAACTTAAATTAATGCTTGCTTGACTTGGATATTCAGTAATGAAGAAAGTTCTGTGTTGTTTCTTTTTACTCTGTGAATTTCACTGTGAAAACTACTTTTTACTCTGTGAATTTCACTGTGAATACATGCTGTAAGAGAAAACTACTTTTTCTTACAAGGAAGAAAAACACACATCCAAATAAAGCCAACTGTGCAGTGTTCATCCTGAGACAGATAAAAAATATGTCAAGCTAAACAAATTTCTAATAATCAATAAACACTTGTTAAGAAATATTACATGCTCCAAGATGGATGTGCCAGAGTGGTTTTCATTATTTATCAATTATCTGTACACATGAAAATTCCCTCTGGAGTCTACTAGTAACTGATTTCAAGCCCATCCAGAGCTTATTCTTGTCCATTGCTCATCGCTCATTCTTCCCTATGAAGGCTTATGCCATTTTCTGAATTTTTTTTTTTAATGCAGTGGAGAATGGCTCCTTTAAAACCATTAAATGAGGTATTTAAAATTATGATAAACTATAATTTTATAACAAAGTATTGAGATACAATTAATACATTCAGGCAAAAGGTCATGTGGTGCTGATAGACTGTGAATCCACATAGGAATATTTGGGTCTCTCCTCCTTTCCATCCTCATCCTTCTACACTGATCTGATATCTCCTAGATATCTGATCTGATATCTAGGGTCAGGACTAAACTGCTGGATAAGGAGACATGAGGCGAGATACAGAAACAAGGACTGAAACCCCTTATTCCTCACACCATGAAAGACAGGGACTGGAAAGAAGTGCAAAGAAGTTGAGTGGGACACAAAATAAGCATGAACACCATGACACAGTGGTAACATCAGTATCAATAATTTTGGGAGCAGCTGACATTAGTCATATTATGGTCATTTATTGAAAATGGTGGTGATATTATGGCATGGATATATTATGCCTCACTATTTCAAATCAGTATGAAGTGAGCAAATAAAGTAGAAAAATCTGAAAAGTCACATGTCCTGGATTCTAAGAATAAAATTCAGGTTTGACAACAGTACAAGAGATATGAGGAAAGATTTGTACTTTGGAAGTCCTGTAGACCTGGTGTACAGTGTAAAGCCAAAATACTACCCTATCATTGTGAATGGGGGTATGATTTACAAAATAATTTATTCTTTGGTGGATTCTTGGCTAACATTTAATTTACCAAAATGTTTCATAATAACCATAATCTAAAGAAAAATTTTTACATGGACTAAGCTCTGAAATCCTGTTTCCTTTTGGGTCATATTCCAACTGTTTTTATTGGAACTACTCTTCAAATTATGGTACATCTGGTGCAAATGTGACTGAACAGAATTATATGAATGCCAAGAAAAAAAAAAATTCTGTAGGATTAGTGCAAAAGAGTGGAAAATTATATCAGACTTTTAATGAGCCTTGACCTTGCCACAATAATCAAGTACTGGAGGTGGTCATGACATCCATCAGTTATGGGTCTCTTGCTATGCAGGAATATTTTCAAATCAGTCAAATACAGTTATGTTTTATGGGTATATAAGTGCAGTAAGATGTCATTCAAAGCTGATATCTTTCTCATTAACACCATTATTCTGACTAATATCAGATGTGACTGCTGTGATTTGACCATTTCTAGTCAACTTAAACAACTTTTGAAATTTACATCTGAATATAACCACAGTATTTCCTCATCTTTTATGCTTTTGCTGTGATTAATTTGCCAAGGCTTTTCAAATATGAAGTAATGTTCATTTGCTAGAGTAGGTTTGCATTTCTTTATTTGAAGGTTTAAATATACTAGTATATGTTTAAATAAAATATTAAAGTGTTATTTTATACTTGAGTTAGCATGCATTAGAGTTCATTGGGCATTAATGTAATAGCACTGAGCTAAACCTGAACAATATTTCCTTTTGTCATATTTACTGTAGGTTTTTTTGTGTTAAAGAAACATTACTGAGTGTAATCACCTAAAAAAACCAAAGTACTAAAGTCTGCTAAAAAACTGTAAGAGTAACACCTGTGTTGTTTGCAATGAGATTAGAAACTCTTCAGGATCAGTAACCCTAAAAGAATGTTGTTTGACTTGGAAATGGCCACTGATGGGCTGCGGGTGCTGAAGAGCAGTACATGAGATATAGGTTAGAGAAGCAAAGTCTGGTGACTGGATCAGAGGGCAAAAGGAAGGCTGCAGAAAGATGATGACTAGGCCAGGAGACATAGGATCAAACAATATAGCAGACCTAAGGTGGACATTTGCATAGAGAGAAAGCTATCAACAAAAGCAAGGTATTTGAGGAAAATATAGGGGTTGGGTCTGAGCAAAGCCAGACTGTTCCTAGGAGGTACTGGCTCTTACAGCACTTTGTGCCTCCCCTTGCAAGGGTTTTTATAGGGACAAGATATGCTTGTACTGCATTTTAGATATCCATGTGGACTGCTTGTAAGCATTCTCTGCCACAGTAACTTCACATAGTTACCTAATGCTTCTCAACCTGCAATGATTAATAATATATATATCTTATTGTAAGTTTTTAGCTCAGGGTGATAGAGTATATGTCATTATATTATTGCATAATTGTGATATGTCTCAAATCAAAAGAAAACTGTTCTGTGTGGATATTGATAGTGGTGAGAAGATTCTTTCAGGGTCTCTATGGGAAAGGTTTGGCAACATCTTAATAAAACAGAATAAAAAGAGAAATACTGATAGAGAATAAATCTTCTATCCCTTGAAATGCTAGGAACCTTGTTTTCATGCATTAAACAGCTCCTGGACACATTTTTCCATGGCATTCTGCACAGGTGCCAGCCAGAGGGGTTCCTCCCACCTCCTATGCTGTGGTGCCTTTTGTCTTGTGTAAAAATCCAGCCCATGTATTGTCTCTTGATAGACTGGATGCTCTCTCTGATATAAGAGCAGCAGTGCTAGGGGCTGGCACAGGACATGCCACAGGATATCCCTTACAGTGTCTGTTCATGCTAATCTATGGTCTGCTTACACTCTCAGTACAAGGCCCAGTAGTGGCTTGCCCAAGATTATTAACTACCCAAACAGAGTGCCTTCCACGGATTTCCCAGTGGATTAATCAATTGCACAAGGCCAAGCACCAGGAGTTCAATCCTTTGAAATGGATTTTTAAATGTATTTAAGCATTTTAATTATTTCCTGTGATGTTGCTTTCTAAAAAGCTCAGCAAACAAATTATCCCAAGTAAAGGAATTATAGGCCATATATGTTGTATTGGTTTGTTGGTATTTAACTGACTTAGTGTAATCCAAGCTGCTTCACTAAAACTTGTGAAACATTTAATGCTTCAGCGATGATGGCATTGCATTTGGTAGGAAATTAAGTACCACACAAATTAAGAAGTGAAGCTTTCTATCTTCAGCTGATGATGCAATGTAAAAGCAAAGTACTTCCTGCTCTATTTATATTTAAAGACATCAGTAAGATGTTCACAGTGTTCAGATATTTCAATAACAGTTAATTTCACATAAATGCCTTGAATGCAACATGTTAAGCATAAAAATGCTAGGCATGTTTGAAAATGAGAGACTGAGATTGTTATCTTGACTCAAAGTTTAAAAAAAAAAAAAAATTCTTCCAAACATCCTGTTTCCCAAGTACCTGATGACTTTGGTGAGTAGCTGAATAGCCTTCTCTACTGCCAGCTGTTGACCTTGAGTATGTCTTCCCATTTCTAGGATTGTGTATATTTAAAAACTAACTGTCTCTACATCTTGAATGTGTGCAAGCTGGGGGTAGGCAAAGCTCACGAGACCTGGTTTTATCAATGTCTGGTTTTTTTAGTAGTGGTTACACACAAAATCTTTCAATCAGTGATAATTCCTGTTTTCATTGATGTAAAGGCTAATTGATCTCTGAAAATGAGTCTTTTTGGGTACCTGTGGGGTAGTTCACCTCCAATCAGTAGAGGACATGTGCAGCCGTCATATTCTGATCTTGCACCCAATGGCTCATCTACATTGGTTTCACATTCGTCTCCCTTGTCTTCCTAAAGGAAAATAAAAGCCTATCACCTCTGAAAAGAAAGTTGGGTATGACATTGTCCTTGTTCTTACATTTTGTTCTTGTGTGTGTCTCTCAGCATGAGAAATACTGAAAATGTTTGTATGTAGACAACAGCGAGAACTTTTAAATAGTGCTATGCAGTCATTGAAACAATTAAACACCACTCTAATAAAATTGCACTTGCACTTCTTTGTGTGGCAGGAATGGTGCAGCTTTTTTTATGGGAACAAGTATTTGTGATTTTGTACTGATGAAGTCCTCTTGGTCTTCAAAGACCGTCTCTTTATCTTCAAAATTTTATGGCTGACATTAGAGGAATCAATCAGACTGGGGACTGATGGTTTCTTGGCTTTGGCTCTTATTCCAGTTTTATAGTATTCAGGTAGTTTGGATGCTTCTTCTGTTGGGAGTGTGGGACCAGAAAAAGCACTTGCTCAGGCAAGATTTGCTACTTACTTGCTTAAAGTAAACCCACTGGACACAATTCTGTGGCATGTGCTCTAGGATGACTGTGCTTAAGCTGGGAGTTTGGACCACGTGAGCTGCTCTGGTCCCTCGACACCTGACCTTTGTGATTCTCAGGTTCTGTGAAAGGGTTTCCTTAGTGTGTTTCGCTTACTGTTTTCATAATTGAAATCTAATTTGTAACCTTTTCCTGAACATCTCAACAGAATGTCAGAAAAGTAGCTAATAATATTGATAGTGTAGATATCCTGGAATTTACACAAGCAGAAAGAAAAAGATCTTCATCTTGCCTTTGTAGGAAGGTAGAAAAAATTAAAAGCATACTTCTATCCATCCATGGTTCTGTTGGAATCCTGATAACAGCAAACCCTCTGGAAAGATAAGAAAAACTTTAGTATAGCTTAATAGGATAAAAATATTCCTCATGACCTGAACACATGGTGAAATAAGGAAGGGTGCTGGCATCCTGTATATGGTAGTTCTTCATTGTATTCCACTGCTCTTTTTGTTCCTTTATTCCAAGAGTATATTAAGAGATAAATTTAGATAGTTGAGATTTGATGTGACCAAGAATTTAACAGAATGTCATTTTCTTTCTTTTTACTTCAGCCAACATGATGCCTTTTTGAAGGACCTAAGGAGTTCTTAGGTGGTGTTCTCACTTTTATGTGACGTGATCAATCCACCATACGTGGTCTGGGGAACTGTTGGGAGCTGTAGTGATGAAATATCATGAGAGTTTTGCAAGTGAGCAGATATTGATGCCTATGATAAGTTACAAAAAAGGATTATGTTTCCAAACATTGGATGGGTAAGACTGGTTATGGGGGCATCCTTGTCTCTTTCATCTCAGATGGGCACGAGGGGAAGGAAGAGAGAAGAGACTGGCATTATTAGTTTACCAGCAAAATTATGTTTTTCATAATTTAACTATTTTTTCATATAGCAGCCTGACCTTGGTGACACCTTTAACAAGATAAATAAATCCAATATCACTGAAAAGGTTTTTAGAGGCATAGGATCTCAAAAGATCCAAGTTCTCTATTTCAGCAAGTATTTTATTTGACCACAAAATTTCAGGGAAAGACTGTGAGAGGAACAGCAATACATCTTTTACATCATTTGGAAAATGACATCAGAAACATACACAGTAATGGAGGAGGAAAGTGAGTAATCTACAAGGATTTGATGAAACCTATACTGGGCTTTGGATTTATTTGTTGTTTTCCTCTCCTAAGCCCCCTCTTCATCAATGCATGAAGTTTTCATAGGGTAACAAGAAAAGGAGATGTGGGAAGGAGAGAAAACAAGAGGAGTACAAGGTTGACTCATTAATTTTTAAGTAATTTTTAAGTAATTTTGACCTTCTTTGCATTCCTATTCTTTTATTACAAAACAGGCAATTATTGCAACATCTTAGCTGGGCTTTTTGTCTGTTTATTCTCAGATCTTTTGAGAAACATATTTAACACAGAAGAACATATACTCTTTGATTGCTTTTCTGAATGTTGCCCAGTGAATATATTTTTCAGTAGAACAGTTCTTACCACCACTGCTGCCTCACAAAGTGCTCTGTTATTTCTATAGAGATTTTCCTTTTCAGGGACTGAAGGAAACCTCATATATCCAGAAGACAGCAAAATAGATGGTATTTGATTCAGTGGAAATAAATTTTTTTTTTTTTTTTTCCTATGTAGAGTTAAGACCAGAAAGCCTATTCTTTTATTGAGTAGTTTAGTCAAACATTTTGTTTTTTAGCTTCAGAAATGCCCCAAAGGACCCTGTTCTCTCTTAGCTATAATGTAATGCCATTGGTCAGACTGAAAAGATTATTTCTTATACAATGTGATATATTGTTGGTTTTTAAATACATTTCTCACCACCGCTTTTCAATGAACCCTTCACAAATCCAGCTGAGGGCAGGCAAGATCCATGTAGTTCTGAGAGAAGGGATAAATGTAATTTACTAAAGATTCATGAGCTGTTTTCTCACACTCTCCCAGCTACTATTCACAAATATACTATACCTGATAGAATTACACTGAATGTGAAATAATGTTTCTGCAGCAAATGTGTTTAAGAATGATCACCACTAGTCTCAAAAGGAATAGAATATCCTTTTCTTAATTTACCATAAAATATAAATTCATTTTAGCATATGAGTTTAAAATTAACTGTAATGACAGTTTAATTCTTTCAAAGACAACATTGTACTTCTGCCTTGCATGATCTGTATGAGTTTACATACATTGTAAAACATTCTCTGCATACTAAAAATGCAGAGTGAATGCAAAGCAGATAACATTTGAATAAAACTGGAACAACAGATAATGTTCCACTGATTTTAGTCATTTAAATCTGCAAGTTTTGCATCTGTGTATCCAAGAGCTGCTTTATCTTTTTTCCCTTCTCTATTGACTACCTTGGCTTTTAGGCTGCAGCAGAAAAGCTTTACAGGGACAGCAGCAGCTGTATTCACTTTCATTAAGCATCCAGCTCTTGTTGCTCTCCACATCCTTGCAAGGCAAACCATGCCCATGCCCATACTCTTGTAAGCAGTGGTAACCAGGTGCTTGGGAAAGAAGGATGTCTGTGCCCTTCCTTGTTTGGACCTATCCTGCCTGACAGTCTTTGCCTTAAGAAATCTACATTACAGACCATCCAGCCAGGAAAGCTGCAGCATCCCTGGCAGTCAGGCAGGCTGGAGTAATTTTCTTCTGTCTCTGTATTATAGAAAATAGAGACAATTTGCCAAAGTGTGATATTCCCATGTTTTGCCATTAAGCCTGCTGTGCTGCTCTAGTATGGAGGACAAAGAAATTTCCCACACTTTTTTTCTTGAAAATCCATGGTAAACTGTATTTAAAATGGAGAAGCAAAAATTTTTTGTTGTAGTATATTTGTTAGCTATACTACTGGAAATCATTTAAAACCTTTCCATATGCAATTCAGAATTGCTGCCTGATATATAATCTGAAAATGATTGTTCTAAAAATCAAGAATGTAAATGCAGTTTATGCGTAGGGCAAGTTTCTTTGCCTTGTCTATTCCATGCCTCCCCAGGAAAGCTCAAACATATCATATCCTCTAAAGCTGAGAAAGAATTTAAGTATTTCCCATCTTTATTTGCATTTGCCAGGCTACTCAGAGAGAGAAAGAAAGCAGACATATCTCTTCACATCTTCTCACTGAGCCATGAAGTCTTCAATTCAAGGAGTTACTCCACTCCTAAGTGATTTTTAACATTAGAAATACCTTGCGAATAATGAATATATTGAACATTGTATTAGAAAATTGATCTCAAAATTATTTATAAGGTAAAAATGAATCAATCATCCTCTTCTTACTTTTGAGTTTACATCACCAAATATATGAGTCTGTCCACTGTTTTTTATCGTTACAGTTTCCTTGCAATGTGCATTTCAAGGGAATCAGATTTCAAGAAAGTAGGTATTGAGGAGTTATATTAAAACAAATAAATCTAGATGATGAGTAGATAAGTTTTGATGAGAGCATATTTATGGATTTAAAACTATATTATTTATGTGAAGGTTGTGCCAGGAACAGTGTTCTATGGAATTGTGATCTCAGCATAACATAAAGCAAACAAGCCTTTTCAAGTAGATGGAGTACTCAAGTGGTCTGAGCAGAGAGCTATGACAAATATTGACTACCAAACCAAAGACAGGAATGTACTGAGCTACATTAGGCAGGGTCATCCCTGTCTATATTTATTTTTTGTATCCCTGGCAATTGAAAATGATGAAAGAAATGTGGCTTTATAAATAGGGAAATGAGAATATTAGCCTTGCTAAGTGACTGCTGAAGAGTTCTGCTGTAACTTCATATCCTCGAGTGGAAAAGATTTCTTTCCTTCTCTTCTGTCCCCTGAGGAATCGTCTGCCCTGCTTTCTCATTCCAGTGCTGAGCCCTGTGACTCAGACTGTGCTGCAAGATAACTCCTTGACCCCACAAGGCTAGATAATACTTCTTATATATGCTGCACTGTTTCAGTCCTCCTAACATGAAATGATAGCACCTAAGGGGATAAAGGGTGTTGTTATCAAGCTAAGTTTCTTTAACAAGCCAATGGTCCAATCCAATATAAAAATCAATTTTTCAGAGCTTCACAATGAAGAAGCATAATGCATTTTTATTGGATCAAGCCCTGAGCTATCTTGTCAAAAGTTAGCAAAATATTGTTCAAAACCTCTTATCAAATCAGTGGCTTCTAAGCTTTGCTTGGAGAGGAACCTAAAGCATCATAAATATCTGAAAGAATGAAAAAAGTGAGTTGTGGTAGGTGACAGAAATTGGTTATGCATTATCTAGGTTGTCAGCTTTCTGGAAGGGATAACTTAATAAGTTTGGGGTTGGTTATTTTTTTGCTTTAAAGTTTGTTGAAAATTTAGGTTCACTGACAGAGGTGGACACAAATGATACTGGAAACTAATAATGTATAAATGACCTTGTGATTTTCACAAATGAGGACAGTTTCCCCAGTCAAGAGTGTTCTAGGTCACTAATTACTATAGAGTGGCACTATTTCCCTTCTTTCTCTTTAGAATACTGCAGAAGAGAAACTTCTGAATTTTAGTAAATATTTATGCTGGAGGGAAGGGGTTAAAGATTTTTCAATAATTTAGCTTGGAAATAGTTTAATCGTACTATAAGACTCATCACTCATGTTATTTTAACATCATCTTAATCAGGAAGGGGAAAAAACCTAAAATCACACTACCAAACCTCCTTCTTTCATTATTACTGTATTGTAAATTAGTTATTTGATTATGATCTACATTTTAGACATTCTCCTTCCTTTTTTTATTTAGACAAAGATCAAGTAATACTTAATTGCTATCCAAAGCATAGAGTTTATTCCAGTGTATTCTGCCAATTATTCTTACACCCACCCTTTTGAAAAAATATGCATTAAATGACCATCACTGAAATGAAGATGAAGACCAGTGCTGGAACCTTAGGACTCCTACATGTCCTGAGTTTCCTGTGTTTGTCTTTCTAACAGTAACAGTCTTATCCCCATTTTGGCTTTTTCATCAGATAATTGATTATTGAAATGGTGACATAACTTTAAACTGGGGAGTTCAACGGAACATCATGGGATAATTTTCTTTGGAGAACAAAGAGATACTCTGGGCTGGATTAGATACATACAAAGACATTAAATCAGAGAATATGGCAAAACCCAGGTGCAAATTTGCTTCAAACCATTTTGTTTTTTCTCAAGCCAGAGAGGCTTAAATCATTACTCTGGTCTACTGCTGTACTCAAAGAGAAAGAGATGAAGTTACTTCAGTGGTGTCTAATCCTGAAAACTATCAGAAGAAATTAGTGATTTGAATGTTACAGCTATCCAGAAGAGACACTAAAGTGAAATCCCTCACAGACTCTTCTTGCAAGTAGGATTTTAAGAATTATCTTAGCTTGGTTTAGGCTAGGCTTTTACATGCACAATTTTTGTCTTCACCAGCTGGGAAAAAAAGAATATATTATTTGGTAGATATTTTCTGCCAAGTTTGACTTAATAATTAAAAAATGGCTTCTCACTGAGATATTTTATATATTCCTTATTCATTAAGACACATTATCCTAAGGTTTTCTTCAAGTAATAATTTTCAGCAATTAAGGCATAGCTGTAGCTATAAGACACTCTACTGTCACTATAACCATTTCAGAAAACGTGACACACCACCCTGTAAACATACTGGTTTATCAGAGCTGGAGAAAAAAAATCTGCAGCATTTTAGTTGCAAATCTATTATGAATTTTACAATGGTGCTGATTTTGGTTGAATAATATCTTTCAAAGTTTCATATAAATAATGCCATGTCTTTATTTCTGTCTTACCGCAGCATTGCATCTCAGACCTCATTCTTTATTTCCCAGATGTATTTTAGTTTTCAGAAATTATGCTTTTTTTCCCTTCTTTTTTTTAAAAAAAAGAAATCAAACTATACAGTTTCAGGGTAATGTCCCTTAATCTGTCATTCAAATATGAAATCTGATTACCTTCACTGAGGTAATATGTGAGCTGAAAATCGTGGACAAGCTTTGGCCAAATGTTTGAGGTATATTTCCCCTTAGAGATGTCTGTTTGTGGAGATATAGAAAGCACAAATCTTTACCTGAAACCTTTTCAGTCCTTCCTCTGTTAGAAAATGTATATCTTCTTGATTGACTAGAAATTGAAAAATATTTTTTTAAAAGTTATTAATTCCTTTTAATCCTTCAAGAGCACATTAAGTATTTGAAATTATAAATTTTTAAAAAATATTTGTACACTTGCAAAAAGATCAGTAATCTGGATTCAGATTACTTCATCTGGACTTCCTGAAAGAGTTCTAGATCTCCATACATTTTTGCTTTTAAAAATCAAGATTACTTGCTCAGCCTGTGAGGACCATTAGCTTTTCATGGTTATGTGTTGTCCCATTTATGTGCAGTGTTTTTCCCACATTCTGCAGTTTACTGATAAATGAACTTTTGTACTATCATAGCAAGCTTATTAAAATAACTAGGAGTTCTTGTAAGCAATGGCAAAGTAAGATGCAGGTCACATACGTGCATGAAAAACATTAAAAAAATAACTTCTGCATTTTTTTGGTGGGGAGGGAGAGGCAGGTTTGTGCAACCAGATATGTTTGAAATTACTAACTGGTTAAAATGAGAAAAAATTATTTCAGGAAAAGATGACAATATCCTGCCTGGGTTTCAGATACTCCTTAGTCCTTACTCCAGTGAGCTGGCAGTCATAAATTCATATTAATTTGTCTCTTTCTGGGCTGGGACATTCACCCAAATGCCATTCTTCATCAGGTGAAGAGGCATGATGAAACGTTAGATTTTTTAATTTCTCATATTGAGTATATGCTTGAAGGTTTTTGGATTAGCACCAGTCCCTGCTTTATTATCAAAGGGTGAAATTATATTAGGTGTATCAAACAATCTCAAAGCAGTGATTTCCCAGTTTCTCCAGAGCAGATAGCCTAACGTTTCTGATATTATTCACCTTCTCTAAAATAGTGTCTCTCCAGGAAATCAGAAGGTTTTCTTGCATACTTGATTATCCAGTAGAGGAACATAAATCCTATTTTTAATTGGACAAACACTTGTCCCCTTAATATCATCCAGCAGTAAAAACTGAGGTGTTTGAATTACACAAAACAAGTGTTGATGAGCTATTGCTAGGCAAAGGTCAAGAGTTTGAAAAGAATGTTCATTGGGGACTGGAACTAGATCATCTCTGAGGTCCCTTCCAACCCAAATCATTCTATGATTCTGGTTTTCAGGGGGTTAAGAAATCTGTAACTTTACTCATTAGTACTGCCTCTTAACAGGATATAGGAACTGTTACTCAACCATAAACCTCTTTCTCTTTCTGTACATATTGTTCCAGATTAAATAGATATATTTTCTAGAACTTGTATTGTTTGATTCATTTTGAGTGTTGTATTGATATGATGAAGCTCAGTCAGAGCAAAGAAAAGATGTACTGTCCTTCCCCAGACTAGGATGTATAGGGTGGTTACTTCCCCCAGGAGAGAGAAATTTGCAGCCCTAAAACTGTAGTGTGATTTTCACAGGCATACTGCCTTTGGATGCGATCTCTCACTATCAGAAAATTTCTGTGTAGGGTCAGCAATGCATTCTTCTATTCAGTGAAGAGCTGTTGACTGGGAAAAAAGAGATCTAGGCTAAGAAGGAGATGCAGAGGAAGAAACCTGGAGACAAAGTGTATGGAGAGAAAAAAAAAAAAGTATAGTAATTTTATTTTTACCTGCTCTAGATTTATTTGTTCACACTCTGCCAGCAGATTCCATGAATTAAGAAACATAATTTCCTTGCACTTTGTGAAACTAGATCTTTTAACTGTGTAAAAGAGGATCCAAATATTTTTAATAACTTACCCCTGAGTAATTTGAAGTACAATTTTGATAAGCACTAGGAAGCATACTATTGTCTATTTTCATGTTCTGTAAAAGGCTCAAAAATGGCAGAATCAATTAGATTTGATTTCCATACCAATCAGTCCAGATGGTTCCCATTATTTGCTGAAGAAGGCTGCAAATTGAATTTTTCAAAACATAATTCACATTTTGTGAAACATACAGATAAAAGGTAAAAGATACAGAACTACTTTTTGCAGAATAATCAGAGCTGTACCCCAGTCTAAGCTCACCTTTCTTCAGACTCGGAAAAAACTTAGGAAAATACAATGTACTATGTCAGTGAAAGGGGAAAACAGACTATGTTGCATTCTTTTCAGGGGAGGTGGGAAAATCTTTGCTTAGATAATGTCCTAAGAGGTTTATATGGTATCTTATTCAAAGATACAAGAAATTGTGTTGGGTTTTACAAAGTGTTTGTTACTTACTTCTGTGTGTATAAGCCGTTAGCAGTACTTCAAACACGTTTACAGCTGAACATAATCTGCAATCTATTTTATATCAGAGCAAAACACTTAGAAAAAAACTGTTTATAGATAATGTTAATTTCAGAGGTAATGCAAGTTTTTTCTGAAGAGCACCCCACAATCAACTATACTCACATAATTCATCTGAACAGCAATTAATAATAATCCTTCGCACTTATAAAGAAAAATTTAAGCAATTCTGGCTCCTCAGTGCTTCGAACATCTGAGTCCTGTGTATCTCTTCCTTATATCATGTCATGTATCTTGGGTCCACAAATAATGCAGACTTCAGCCTGCATGTGATGCATAAGGTTGTAAGCATCAGTTTGATCTAGGAGTACCGTTGCAATATTTATTGCACTTACTACCATTCCCCTTGAGTTATAAGAATTTGAAACAGATTTATACATTTATTCATGTGTACAAACTTTATATAGATGCATATTACATCTTTACTTATATTACCTTTATGTACTTTTTTAATATAAATATATTTATGTATGTACAGTATTTTAAAAAGCACAATTTTATCCTTGTCTTAAAAAGCCTGTTGAAGGCAATATCTTTAGCTTTATGGGTCAACTGGAAGCTTTGTTTTAAAATATCTGGAGGAATTGTGCAGGTTTTTCCTGATTAGATAGCAAAAGCAATCAACTGTCTAAGAATGTGACCTGTTAAATCCAAATTAGCAAGATGATACTTACATGGAGACAGGTATCAATCATTATTATCTGTATCTTTTTTTATCTGTTTTAGAAACTACTGAAGCATTAAACATTACTTTTGCATAACTCAAGAGGGAGTTTGAGGGATCCTCAGCTATCTTTTAGTAGACCAAAGAAATGGGAATTTCAAAGGCTAGAAATGCAGTTAGAACTGGGCCTTGTTGTAGTATTTCACTTCAGAGAACAAGTTTATCCTTGGTGCCCATTAACTGTTAGGAGTTTATTTCACTTTCCCTAAGATGTGCTTTCTCAGTTCCACAATTTTTCTTTAAGATTTTTAACTTGATTGCCAACAAAAACAAGAGTTGTGCGATTACATCGTCAGCCTTTCTTCCCTCTTTGATAACATTTGAATTCACTAATTGCAATCCAACTTTGACAGGTGGAAAAACTTTCAAAAATAATTAAGTTCTTAAAAGCTTTGTAGAAATAAGCAGCTGAGGAGAGGAGGGAAAAGTTGTGAGCAGCTGGATGTAGGGAAAGACAACCGCGAGTGTGTAGCTAATGAGGCGCTGGCAAACACATAGCAGTGAGAGACATAAGTGCCTTTACTGCTAGAAAACCTGCAGCAGGATCTTGTACCTTCTTATGCACTGGAATAATTGCAACCCTGCAAGTAGGAAATGAAGCTTCTTGTGTTTTTAATACTTGTAAAAGGAGGCTGAGCCATCTAACTTTTATTATTAGAAGAATTTTGGAACCTGATGCAGTGCTGATAGTTATTTTTATCTTTTTTTCCTGAAAAATCTACACCTACTTCTTATTATGCTCTGAGAAGTTTTACATTTGGAGGCTCCTGCTTAGAGAAGCTGTGAAATAAATGAGATTAAATAGAACAACTAATTGAGTTCATCAGAGACTGTCAGACCTGAGGCTTAATAAGCACCTTGCAATGTCAGTAGAGGTAATTGGCCCACAGCTGCTGAAGAGACAGCTGAGTTTTAGGGGAAAAAAAAAAAAGAAAAAAAGAAAAAAAAAAGAAAAAATATTCATAAAAATAATTTAAAAAAAATCTGAATATCTTGAACATGAACTACTGGGTCAATGTCATGCCATCTGGTACCCATGCTTGGAGAATACCTGATGAAAGAGAGCTTCTTAGCGAAATAAAAATAAAGGCTCATATGGAAAGGATAAGTAGTATGAAAAATATACATCAGTGTGTAGGGCAGATAGAAATTACCTTGTAGGGCAAAAACTTTACTTGTCTCTAACCATTATATCATAATCAAGGTAGAAGAGAGCTACATGCCAGTTCGAATTTAGTGCTATTGAATTAGGGTCATCATTACAATAGTGACTCATTTGAAGCATAATTAACCAGAAAAATACTAGAGAAGTGTGAAACAATAAACATTAAAAATTCCTGTCTCTTATGACAACTCTGCTGTAGCTGACACTTGCAGAGCTCAGAGGTGACCAGAAGTAGAGCAGCCTGCAACTATTGGTGGTTATCAATTTATGCATCACAGGGGCAGAAGTTGTTCCAACTCCCATCTGAACCTCCCTTAAATGACTTTCATTCTCCAAAGCAACCTCTTTTCCACATTTTTGGTGGATTCCTCTTTGATGCATGTAATTTAAAGTACAAAGGTAAAAAACGTCCTATCCTGTAACTTTTACAGTGCCCTTAAATTTTGTTTAGTTCTTAAACCATATTTCCCTTGTTTTTGTGTTAGGGTTTTTTTGGTTGGTTGGTAGGTTTTGGTGTTTTGTTTTTTATTTGCATTAGGAAACAACACTATACTTGAAAGCTAATGGATTCTCAGGATAATGAATGCTCTTCATATTTTACTTATGCAAACCACAGCCAGGGGAATGCTTACAATAAATCAACTGCTTTTGCAGCAGACATAAACAGGATTTGCATGCCAGCACATTTCTGGTTTAAAAATCAGTCAAGCTGTGCCCTAGAGCTGCAGGGGTTTCTCAGTCTGTGTTGTACGGACTGACTGCAGCCTTACTTACCTCAGAGCAGATGTTCCTGAGTGTGGGCACACTCCTACAGAAGCTGAAGCACAATCACAGCCTGTGGACCTCTTCTTCAAAAGGAGTCTTTGGAGAACCACTGCAATTATGATCCATATACTAGTGCCTCTCTATAGGAGAAGTTTCTTGGCTTTGGCTTAAAGAGAGGTGAATCAATGTGTTTAGGTACATACTTATGGCACAATGAATTACATAACACCTTCTATTTCCATTAAATTCATATTCTGGTCATGGGCTGGTGTAGATGACACATTTTTTTATTATCATTATAAGATTCCCTCTTACAGCTTTATAGTTATCTGTAGGATAGAGGTCTGGGCTGAGGACTACTGGAGTGGGCAGCAGTTGAAGGTTCCCCAGTGAATTATAAAATAAGTGATATAGTTAATCTCTCTTTATTGTTGATGTGCCTCATTCTATCGTCTACATTGTTTTGGGGTGTGAGAAGCAGTCCTGTGGTCCATGCATTGAGGCAACCTGACCCCACTATGTGTCTCTGTGTATTCTTCTTTCTATATGCTCTTTGCATATCAACTGTACCAGTATTCCATATTTCATTATTCAAAAGAGCTAATGGTCATATGTGTGTATGCAACCAAATTTATTTCAACACAGTTTATATTTTATTTTCTCTATGATGAGCTCATGTCTTAGAATACAGAGAGGAAATGTGATTCAAAGTTTAAATTGGTCTTAAAAGTACAATAAAATGCTAAATGTATAACTTATCATAAATATTTTACGGCACAGCCATATAAGTACACAGTATTCCCATTACAGCTTTTAATCTATTCACTTTCTGTATGAGGCACTTCTATACGTGGTCTCTCTTAATTGTGAGTTCACAGATGAGTGGAATTAATTCTATCCTCACATATTGCAGTTTTAACATAAATATTTGTTCCCATTTGTACAACATGTCCTTGAATACTGCTGAGAAAGAGACTATTTGAAAATGTGACTTTCACATCTACTTTATCAGGATTTATAAGCAAATATTAACATGGATATTAGTGCATGATCTGCAGTAAGTTCATTTTCATAACCCACCATAATAGAAAGTTTAAGTGAATGAAACTTGTAAAAATTACAACCTATTCCACAGTTTTGTATTGTAAAAATTACCTTTAATATGTTATAAAAGCTCTTCATGATATTTTTGACCTGATTATTTTCAAAGAAATGCAAATCTTTAGCTCTGTATAGACAATTATATGGTTCTGATTAATTAGAACAGGAAATTAAAAAGAAAATATTGCTGCCTTCTAAATCTTTGAGTCATAGAATAGTATGGGTTGTAACCTTTGAAGGTCATCTAGTCCAACCCTCCTGCAATAAGCAGGGTCATCTCCAACTAGATTGGGTTGCTCAGGGTTGCCCATCCAACCTGGCCATGAATCTTTCCAGGTATCAGGGAACTATTACATCTCTGGTCCAGTGTCCACCCCCAATGTAAAAACTTTCCTTCTTACCTCTAATTTAAATCTACCCTTTTTAAAATTTAAAATCATTACTCAATGTCCTACCCCAACAGGGCCTGTTAAAAATCTGCCCACATCTTTATTAGAAGCTCCATTTCAGTATTGAAAGACCAATGGACGATCTCAATGTGCAAATGAAATGAAGGGTACAGTCAGACTTCTAAATTATATTATGTATTTTATAGTCTTTTACAAGCTATTCCACAGTACTTTAGCATGAATAGGTGTTAAACAAATGTTTAACTGCCTCACCAAAGCAACAATAAAATTATGCTAAATTGTGACCATAATTCACTAGGTATTTTTTGAAAAGAGGACTCAATCAGCCCAACAAATTGAATGTGCCAACTGGTTTAGCAGCTGCACATCCATGCGGCCAAGGCAATATTTGCAATATAAAATTATTTCTAATAGAAAAATGTAGTCAGTTTTTCAGTCTACAGCTATAACAATTTTTCCCCAATAAAAAAGAAAGAACAGAGGTTTATATTCTGATGAACTGTTTTATAATTCTATTTTTGAATACCAGAGTTATCACAATGTATGAATGGTATTACAATGGATAGGTACCTGGTCGACTCATGAATTTTTGGTTCAAAATTGATAAATGTATGTTATTTTTTAAGTGAGAAGGGGTCAAGCACAATATGCTCTGCTTAGAAGAGTAGGTGAAACTCTTACATCTCCCTACAGGCTACAAATAAAACTGAGATAAACTGTGGTACTTGAACAGCTCACAGCTTCAAAGGTCAGAAAATTGGGAGCATTCTCTGCAAACTTCAGAATTTGTGTTCTCCACTGTCAGACTGAGTCTGACCTTTAAAGGACTGAAAGAGCCCTGTCTCAAAAAACGTAAGACTCCTGATGCCCAAACACCTTCAATCATTACTAGAATTAATGGAGCAAATATTTGCTCATGGATGTAATCTACCACTGATTTAGGACTGCTTCTGCTATATACTCTCAGATGAAAGTTAATCATATTATAGTAGACACATGCGGGTAGAATGAGAGTGAGCAGGTTTTAAAGGGTGCATGTGAGTGTAAGAAAGTCAGAGAAGAACACACAAACTTTCTGCAAAGATATTTGATATGCACCTTCACTGGATTTACCTCCTAGGTAGTTTTCCCTACGACAAGAGAAATTGATATTTTGACCAGAGCTTTTTCAAAGACTGGATTTGCTTTGCTTGTAATCCATATATTCATATTACAAAATGCAATCTCATTAGCTGTCTATATAAATTCTATGGAGAACTTAACCCTGCACTACATACAACCTGATAAAATGGCTTTGGCCACCCAAAGCATTGTAGGTGTCAACTCAATTGGAGGTTAGTACACGGCCACTCTGACATCCTTGCTATCAGAACTAATGCATTTCAGCCCTGCCAGAGACAATGCCTGTCAGAAACACTTCTATTTCTTTGATATTTTCCATTGCCCAGTCTCTTAAGATTGCTCTTTAAATAAGGTCAACACCTGCATATGCTTAGTGCAGTTTGGAAAGGGTGGCTTGCTGACTAATGGCTGACTCCTACCACGATTTTGGATGAAGTTCATCATATAGGTATAGGAAAAAACACAAGTTCCATTATTGCTGTTTATCCACCTTGTAGAACTTCTATGTAGTAATTCTGTAAGGATAAAGTTCTCTTACAGCTAAAACACGAGGGCTTGTGTAAGGTGTACCAAAAATTTTAATTTGATCAATACAAACACCAGAAGAGAAAATCATCTTCTCTCAGTTCACTGTTCAGTGAGAAGGGCTAAGATAATGCTAAGATAATGTTATCACTAGCTGGCCTCATTTAAAGAATCACCTTGCTTGTTGGAATTGTCATCAGAAAAAGGCCAGTTTATTTGTTGAGGAATGTTGCCTTTGAAATAAGGAACAATATTGAATTATTTGCATTCAAACAGCAGAGCAATTTTCTTTCACATTAGCATAACCTTTTTTAAAACAGAAAACTATAATAGTTCATTACTATACTACAGCAGCTGGAAGAATTATGGCTCCCATTGTGTTTCATACAGTAAGTGGTTAGGGATGGCTAATTTTTTCAGAAGTTAATTTAGGTTCTTGATTTTTTTTATTGATGCTCTGAAGCTGGAATATATCTTCCTTCAAAACAGGATTTCATTTTTGTTTGTGATCCTCTGAGCAGTGATAGCCTTTATATTTTCTAGATAAAATCATGACTATCCAATTTAATTTTTCCCTAGTTCTGTGAAAGGCTGAAAATTTGTAAAATGCATTTCTCTCAGTGAAAACAATTACTTTGTGAAAATGGTTTCCAGTGGGGATTCAGGTAGCTGATAAAGCAACATGGATTTATAAATCAAAGGAAAATATGACTTGAAGTGAAAAGGATACAATTTTCTTCCTATTTAATATAGGAGTCACTGAAAAGGGGCACTTGCATCTTCATACAACATTTTGAATATGAGACTAGTACTTTAATAGTTTCTTTAGGTTAAAAGTGAAATAATGGAAGATCTGAAGTATGCAAGCCTTAGTCTGGGGAAGGACAAAGGGGCTGAAAAGAGCCCACAATATATGATTACATACTGTCACAGCAACTATTCTGCTGGAAAGCAATATAGTCTAACAAATTAGGTCTGAGGCATGGAATAAAAACCTGTTTTCTATTCTTGGCACTGCTGATGACTAATGGAGTGACCCTAGAGAGTCATTTCAAGTCACTGCTTCTCTCTTTTCAGGACTGGATTTGAATTTGCAGTTTTGTTTTTTTGTTTTTTTTAGGGCCTGTATAGCAACAAAAATCTGGGTCTTCTGAAACTGTGATAACATGAATATTCTTAGAGAAATGCTTTGTTTAAACTTGAGGTGACCTGAACCAGATATTTCTGGAGCATCAAAAACAGTATGAAGAAATCTCTTTCTTTGTTTCATTGTGTGTTCTTATAAGATGTTATTCTTGACTTCATGCAGAGCAGCAGAAATTCAGTCTTTAAAATATCTCTGTAAAAGCTGCCTTCCAGTATTTCTGTGCAATTTTGCACTCCAGAGTATTTCAATCATCCAGACTTTTAAGTCTTTAATTACACATTGTCATTGAAGTAAACTTTTGAACCTAAGAGAGATGTTTTAAAGAAATGGAAGTAGCTTTAATGTGCAATATTTCAGTGCTGAATTCTCAGCATTTTCATGATTTTTCAGATTATTAAACACTGACTTCAAAAACTATTTCTTCAAAGACTTGTCTGTCTTCAGAAATAATGAGAGGCATTTCTCACTTTAGAAACTTTTCCTCTCCAACTATACGCACACAAAAAATTTAACTTTAAACAGTGCAAGGGTTTAGCTGCCTGAAGTTTGCAAGAGATATAACCATGACAGGAAAAAAAAGTGATCCTTATCTCATTTGAGAGCATTGCTATTGCTTTGTAAATAGCTGGCACAGTGTCTTGTTGTTGAATCCCCAAACAGAGGACAGGGAGGAAAAAAAGCCTTTAATCATGAAGTTAAGGTTAGTCATACATAGCAGTGAATTCAGGGCAAGAGGACTACCATTACTAAAACTGTTTTTTTTTAAAGGTAAACAAATTAAATTTTTTTGAAACCTATATATTTGTATCTTGACAGTTTTGGGGGGAAAACCCCCAAAGTTGCTAGATTTCTATTCTAGATTTTAACAGTTACACAAGGCTATAAAATCTCACTGGCAGTGTATTAGAGTTCTTCTCAACACTTGCAAAATTCAGGAGACTTACTAAGCTTATCCCTGAAATCTTATGTTATTGCTCAGGAATCTGATAGTCTGCAATCCTTACACAACCTTTGCAAGGCTCTTTGGGACCTTCTAAAGCATCAAACTCCTCCTGCTATCCATTAGAGGAGATAGCTCGTATATCACACCACTGCTGAGTCAGGAGTTCTGTCAATGCCTCTTTTCTTCATCCTTAAAAGGCTTCCTAATTTTAGTATAATCCATCTCTATTTGTGGTAATTTTTTGGGGATGTTCAGGTACTCTGTGATTAAACTCACTGTTTTTAAGTAGTACATCTCTTTGTACATCTCAAAATGACCATTTGGGAAACTAAAATAAAAGGACTGTACTAAAGTCCTTTACCATCTATCAGTTTTTTAAGACAATGGTGATAATGATGCCAGGCTTGCTTATCTAAATATATGAAAATGTGACAATATTTTCCCCAGACATTTTTTCAAATGTCTTTTGAAATGTTTTCTTCATTTGTAATCAATGATAATATATGCAATCAGTGCGGGTATATGCAGGAGAGTCAATGAAATTTAAAGTGTGATTCATCCTATCAGATACTTAATTTTACTCATGGTAAGATGAATTGTTGTTCTAGACTCCTAAATATGCTTCAGTTTTGGTAGGAATCCAAGAGGTCCAATGAAATCCAGGCTTCATTGGTTTTAAATGGAATCCATACTTCTTGTATTATTCCCATCTTAGCCTGCTGTCCTAGGAGCCTATTGGGAGGTGTTCAATTTTGGGACTACCCACTGTTTCCTCAGTAGCAGTCAGGGATGTTCGGGCACTCCCAGAACTTTCAGGGAGATCCACATAAATCGAGATCTCTCTAAATAAGATATTTCCAGAAGATCTGATTGTGCTGGTTTTGGCTGGGATAGAGTTAAATTTCTTTATGGTGACTGGTATTGGGCTGGGTTTTGGATTTGTCCTAAACACAGGGTTGATAATACTGGGAAGTTTCTGTTATTGCAGTGCTTGCACAGAGGTGAGACCTTCTGTGCTTTTCACATGGCCACGCTGTTGGGGAAGTTGGGGGTGTGTGGGAGGCTGGGAGGTGACACAGCCAGGACAGGTGACCCCAACTGACCAAAGGGACATTCCAGACTATGTGACATCATGTTCAGTATTTAAAGTGGGGGGCAAAGGAGGAAGCTGAGTGTTCAGAGTGATGGCCTTTATCTTCCCAAGTCACCATCACATGAATTGGAGCCCTGCTGTCCTGGAGATGGCTGAACACCTGCCTGCCCATAGGGAACTCTGAATTAATTCCTTGTTTTGCTTTGATAACATGTGCAGCATTCACTTTTCCTAATAAACTGTCTTTATTTCAACCCATGAGTTTTCCAGCTTTTACCTTTCCAATTCTTTCCCTAATCCTGCTGGTGGGGGAATGAAGAAGTGGCTGCATGGGGTTTGGTTGCTGGATGGGGTTAAACCACAGAATAATATATATTTATCATCCAGTAGAGTGAATTAAATTTGTATTTTCCACCAGTAGACTTAAGAACCCTCTTGTATTTGAATTTGCCCCTGAGAAAAGGTCTTTGTGTCTTAATGGTATTTCAAATATCAAGGCTGTAGTGCAAACATTTTTGATTAATAGTAAATTTTAAGGGTATTATCAAAAGTATTAATTTAACAATTTTTATTTAAGTATTTAATCTTTACCACATATACCGCAACTTGGATCTATCAATGCTTTAAATGAAATGTTCTTCCAGACTGTCATGTTTTGCTTCAGAATAAAAATAAATCTTTTTCATCTATAGTAAACATTTCTAAATTTAGAATGCCATGATCTCAGAATCACTTTTAAACTGCAGTCAAATCAAGTACAATAATCCTAACACAATTCCAGCTTTTATTTGTTTCTTATAACAAAAAAGTACAAAGACATCCATTCTTTTCTTTCTTCCTCTCACATAATCAGCCATATATAAGACTGACTAGATTCTGTGCTCTTTAACTCATTTCTGTCAGTACTTAACAGCCTCTCCTTTTGGAGGACAACTGTAGAGAGTAAGCAAATTTAGTAGTTCAGCCCTTCAAATGAAATAAAGTAAATTTCTTCATGCAGAGATACAGAACATATGACATTGCATGTTTTCCCATCTGGTGACTTATAATGAAAAGTCTTTTTGTTTCATAATGAAAAGTCTTTTTGTTTCATTGATTAACACATTTATCTTGATTTTCAAATGCATGCAGGTTAGAGAAATCTGAAATAAAAGCAAAGTTAAGTAATTGACATTTGATGGTTTCTAAAATATTCCTAAATTTCTTGTTTACTTGCAATGTTGACCAATTTTTTATTTTCTGATTTTTGTTGCTGCATTTCAGTTTCATGAACATTCAGATACAGTTTTGACAGTGCGCTACAGTACCAGTACGCTAGAAATACAGCTGTGTGACATGTAATATTTTTTCTAACTGAATAGCCTTTTATTCCCTTGAAAAATCTGTCCCGCCTAAATAAATGGTGTGTTATTAGAAAGAAGAAGATGCTATGTTTTGGTTTAGAGTTTTGTTTATTCTTTAGTGTTTGTCATACTGCGCCCAAGACATTCTTTTTTGCCTATGTTCTACTTATATTTTCACAAGAAAGCTTGTGACAGAATCATTTATAATAGTAGGAGAAGAACTAAACAAAACAGATATACCTCTGCAGATCTGTTAACAACTATTATATATCTCTAGTTCATCCACCATCTTAGATGGAAACAGAGGACAAGTCCTTTCTGAGACAAATGTGTATTTTTTGCAAGTGAGACTTTCACTGTGAGCTCTGTATCATCAGCAGCACTTCAGAGCTACATGGGACAGGGAAATATAGAATTTTTGTCCAAATGTAATTTAATGCCTCTAGCCACGCATTTCAAAACCTGTGCAGGTAAGTAGACTCATAAAGAACTCATGGAGCTGAAAAGTATCAGCTGCCTAGAGTCTTTGTGTCCTTGCAGAATGCATATCTATGGACAGGCTGAGTGCAACAGGAATTATGTATTTAAGGCAGGTAATTTAGTGTACCTAATTCCAGAAAAAAATCCATGTCTCCATAGTTTTCTGAGTGTATACTTGTTAGATCCACTCTGACTCTGCAGAGATGGTTTCTACATTTTCTGTTGATACTTCTGACATCTAGACTGTAGAATTTTTTTTATTTTTGAATTGCACCCATACTACCCTATAGACTTCTCAAAACACTGTTCCTTTTAGATTTCTTTTTTTCTTGTTGAAAATTGGTTTAATTTCTTTAATATAATATTAGGACTCCACAACAGAAAATTATTTTAGCTTTGATTCTTTTACTAATTTTGACTCTTTCCTTGCTACCTCATGTAATTCACTAATTTTTGATTAGCTATTTCTCTTTCTATGTTTCATGTCAATTACTGTCCTTTCCTAGTACTAGTCCTTCAAAAGAATCTTAAAATTCAAGCAAAACCATGTGTTCTTTAAATTAACATGACATAAGCAGTTTTAGTCACTGAAATGACTCTGGAGGTGGGCTGGCTATGAGTACAGGTAACTTACATGCAGTCATGCCCCACAATGTAAAAACATCTCACAAAAATCCTGGAATCTATGTTTCTCTTTTATTTGTATGTCAAATCCAAGAAACAAACAGGAAAAACTCTCATCAAAAGCTCCATACTGCTGTCACTGATTCAGAAAGGAGAATTTCTTTTTAAAATTAAGAAAGTTTCACACTGTATATGCTTTCTTCAGTCTCTCAGGGATCAACAGACTTGTTTTTCTCCTCACTTATCCTCTGTCTGATGAAGTAAAGTAATTAAATTTGTCTAAAAGAATGTGTTTTCTGCATTTTTGAAATTATTTATTTATAACTTGAAGCTACTTTTTACAGTCTGATACTCACCAATGAGAACTTGTTCACAGTTGGTTACTCAGGCTATGAGTATGACCTATTAATCTGCCACAAGTATCTAGATATTCTATGATCTATATATAGCTGTATCATTTATTTTCTTTTGAAATACTTTTAGAAGTTGAGATTCATTTTGCCTTCTATTCTGTTTTTCTTCCGAGAGATTGTTGTGTTGTACCAGAAGTTGTACAAGAATTAGTGGAGGCAGTTAAACTTGGCCAAGATTTTTCTGGGACTAACATATCTGGGGCAGGTTATCACTCCTTGAGCTTGTTTGCCTCGAGAAGTCTTGGTCATGGCAGAGCTCCAGTTCTTCCACTTGGGGCCAAGGGACTAAGGGAAGATGAGAGGGCCCTCTACTGTGATGCACAGTAAATTAACTCTGCCCCTAAATGTTTGGAGAACTTTTGAGAGGTACTAGCTAAAGACTCATATATAGTATTATTTATATTGCTTTAAGTGGGTCCAACTGTACCTGATTTGTTTGACTTTGTGGTTATATGCCAGAGGGTTCAGCAGCAGCTGCGGGGCCCTTGTTACTGCTGGTGGAGTGGGAAATCTGAGTGTCTGAGTCCTCCTGCCCTGCTTAGCTCTGCCTCACAAGGACCATGGGAAGCACAGTGAGCTGGGAAGGGGAATGCTCCACCTCACCCAGACCTGCAGCCAGGTGGTGTGACATACAGACCTTTGATGCACAAAGAATGATCTGGGTGATTAGCTGTAAATAGAAGCTGTAAGAAATATACCAGGGATTTCACTAAATCAATTTGTTGCTTTTCAGAAATTGCTTGCAAGATATTTTTATTTACAAGCAATACATGCTTGTGTGTTTGAACCTGATATGTGAAACTGTGTACCAGTTTACTCGTTGCTAAATTTAGAATATTATTTGTGGTTTTTTATTAACAACAACAGTGTGTTCTGATCCAAGATATTGTCCCTTAGATAAAGCAAGAAACTTGTGCTAAAATGAGTAAGATAATATTCTATGGGCTCAATAAAACCTGATATTCCATCCAACTAGAGTATTTATCAAATTGATAATTCTGTTTTGCTAGTTTGCAGTGAGAAAAAAATTAATTAACAAGCAGCCTGGCAAATGAATAACATTAGTTTCCCATTCAGGAACTGCAAAATTAAATCCAATGATGCATTCTCTTTTCTCTACTCTAACCCCAAAGATGGAGAGAGACTCAGCCATATTTTCTCTATGGCTATGTAAAACTGCCTTTTTCTGGCCATATCTTTTTTATCCAATTCATTCCATTATTTATTTCAAGTTACATAGCTCACCATTTTAGACTGAGGGATGTGCTGATCTTGGTCTACATCAAACCCTCTCTGGGCTTTAATACCTCCCTCTTGCTTGGCTAGATTGCACTAAACATAGGTGTGCTGGTTTCAATTCTTACAGGAGTTTCTTGCAGAGTACAGAATAAAGTACTGTGTTGGGTAACATGGTTTATTCATAGATATTTTTAAAAGATCTGAATAGGCAAAGACATGGATTATTCATGGATATTTGTAAAAGAACTGAAGAGGGGAAGGAGTCAAACATTGAAGAAAAAATGCTGAGATACAGCTACTTAAATACTTGACGTTATTGAAAAAAATGCTCACACACTAGTGCAGAAGTACAAAAAAGATGATAGAATGTAATATTCAGTTTGACTTATAATTAGGAAAAGAAAACCATTTCTTCATAATATACATTTTAAACTTAATTGAAATGCATAATTCTATTTTTCTGTGAATCTAGACAGAAAACCTTTTTAAAATACAGCCACAGTGTCAGTCTTTTACCTGAGATCATTTCTGTTCTGAAGAAAACAAGGCATGTGAGTGACATATATGCCCTAGTAAGTTAGACATGGCAAGAAACTAGAAGCATACTCAGAAAAGGCTGGAGGATTTACTTTGTCTTTCAAACTGAAAAGTCTAACCCATGTCCATTTTTTTTTTTTTTAATAAGAAATGATCTATTTGGGATTGATTGATCCACAACCCTCTAAATCAGCTAGGTACCTTAGGAAGGATTTCAAGCCCCTTGGAATGTGTTACCAATACTGCCTGAGTTAATCACACACGAGTGGTGATGCACTGAAATGGACAATTTAATAAAAAAATGTATAGTGAAGAAGTATCAGTACATGTATTTATATTAAAATTCAACTAATGTTCTTGTTTGGAACGAAAAGGAAATTTGACACAATAGTTAAGTGGAGTCACTACCAATAACCTTGTAAATATGCAGGAAACCCTCAAGATTTCAATGTCCTTACTCCACTGGAAAATTTGTACTAGTAGTTGATAGCCCAAGAGATTATATTGGAAGTACTTTATCTCTTAACCTATTTGGATTATTCATTATTTATTTTCTTTCAGTATTTATAGGCTTATATCATGTCTGCATACTAGAGAAACTAGCTCGGACTTAAGTTCAGTGACAACAGATTTTGGACAATACATTGGGAAATGTAGTGCACGTTCTCAGTGATGTAACCCGAAATTCCTTTGGGTTTTTTGCTTCTAAAATCTCCTCCTTAGCCCACACTGGAATTTAAAAAAAATTCTTTTTTGTCTTTTAAAGATGGATCTCTCCTATTATAACAGGTCTCCTTTGGTTCCTTGCTGAGAGCTGTAGTATGACTTATTTTACTGTGGGTTTTCCATTTCTTTTGTTAAATCTCGAAAAGGTATGCTGGTGGAGCCCCTCCATGGCATATAGTGTATGTATGGAATAGAAGCATCTGAGGTCATTTTGGGGTTTCATTTAGACACTGGGATTTGTGCAGAGATTTCAAATTTGTAATGCTGCTTGTAAAGTTTTACCTTTCTGCAATTGTAATGCTTCCCTTGACAGTGAGATCTCTCATTACACTGAGATTCCCGTTATTTTGGTCTTATACAAACCCATGGCAAATCATATTCTTTTCTTGCATCCTGTTCTCCTTGATTTGTTCACATGTCTGTTTACCCCCAGCAAAAATCAGAGTTCTGCACTACAGAGAGTGTATTATGTTTTCTCTGTTCTGCTTTCTGCATTCCATTGACCAAGGTATAAGCTATTTTCTTTTTCTCTCCACCATCTTTCTTTCCTTTCTCCATACTTACTTCCCTTTCTTCCCCTTCCCTTCTTTCCCTTCATTCACCTAGCTTTACAAATATTTGAAAAAAACAGTTATTCTTAGTGTGTGACTTTTCACTCTTCCTTTGCACATGTATATCTAGGTAGGAAAAAAAAAAATTACAGAGAATTGCTCACAAGAGCCTGTATAAGTCTATTTGGAATAATTACATTAGAAAATCTATTTTGTTTCTCTCATTTTGAGTGGATTAATCAAGAGTTCAAGTCAGATCCACTTGCAGTTTGACACTTAGAGACCAAGGGTTACCTAAAGCTTGGCAAATGTCTGTTCACAGTAGCATTTATAAGAAATCGCTTGCTTTCTGTTGTGACATACAATTTTCTTGCCTGCAGCATATAGCTGGGGCAGCACTAAGTCTAGCAGAACACAAGCAGAAAGATGTTTTAAAAATTATTTTGTAGGTCAAGTATGGTAGTGTAACTGTGGCTATACAAAACTGTTAGAAATTTAACAGCTTTATTAGGACAGTATTTGGACAGGGTGATGGAGATTTTACAACATCTTGGAAGAATAAAAAATACTCAATGGTGATGCTCCCAAACATACTTATTGCAGTATTCTCTAGTGCTTCTTAGCTTATTTTGAAACACAGCCAGGGAAAGCCTGGTCATCCTGCAAGGAAAACTCCCTCTTCACAGTTTTGTTGTGATGTCTGTTGGTGACTTCTTTCACAAGACATCCCGATTTGATTTGATAGGGAGGATGACAAAATATTTCAGTGGGAGGCTTTCAGGGAGAAAATAAAACCTGCCACACATATTTGTCACTGATGTCTTTTCTTCTAAAAACATTGTTTACCTGCACAAATTGCACACATATATGACATCTTTCTATATAAAGAGCAAAGAAAAATCTGAAGAGCATAGCAGATTAAACAGCAATCAAACTTTAACTTATTTGCTATCGTATAAAGCTAATCACAATTAGCTGTGAATCTGTCAGGTTTACAAGTGTTGTATTTTTGTACTTGCCTATCTCACGGCATTGCACAGACTCCTCATCATTCCTGCAGCATTCTGCAATGCACTGGGACCAGGGGAGGGTCTACAGTAAGAGAATGCAGATCTGATTCCCTGGACATTCCCTGAGCCCCAGCAGTTTACCTGTAGAGAACCAGGAACCTCTAAACACTCAAGCATGATTTTACTACATGCATCATGTAGTAAAATGGCATGAACCCAAAGAATACACACTGCATGTGATTTCTGTTGTTTTTGTGGGGATTTTTTGGGGGTTTTTTTGTCATTTCTCCTTTTATGATATTTTCATGATTATTTTTGGCCACAAAAGTCAATGATTTTGGAAAATTTTTAATTTTTTCTCTGTTCTATATTTTTTTTCATATGCAAAAAGCCAGTACGTGCTAAAGAACATGCAAGGAAGAATTTATGTCTTAAAAATCTAGAAATAAAAAAACAAGCTTTCAAGATAATATCAATAAAGGAAGTAATACAAAAGCTAGTCTTTAACTGGAGACCACCGGGGGCAAATATGGGAAAATCCCCACCCCACACAGCACAATCACAGTTTTATAAGTTTAGCAAATTAGTGTAATTGACAAGAATCCCCAATTAGAAGCACAGGTGATGATGTAATTCCCCTCCTTGGTTCAACCCCCTTCCGGAGCTCCCTTCTGCTTGTTGTTTATGAGAAACTGTCTTGGGAGGGTAGATCTTCCTTGGTTCCCAGAAAAACAAGATTAGGATTGTGACCTTTGGAATGTGGTTTGTCTTTCTGCCTATCAGGTTAGGAAAAATATTGGCGTTAGCTAGCAACTATATAACTATACAACAATAGTCTACACAGCTACAAATATACCAGGAATATATGAAAGCAAAAATCACTTTGGCATCACTATCACAGGAATAAATACTCTCCCTCAAGCCTTTGTAGTGAGAGTCTGTAAGTCTGAAGCTGATCAGTAAAAGTACAATGGTGTTCAGACTATGGGGGAGGTTAGTGCAGGTATGTAAGCTTTGGTCATAGCAATGCTCTCTTACTCTTTTAACACAAATTTGATAAGGAAACTTATCGAGTTTGTGTAAAAAGAGACTAGTAATTTGTTATACTTTTAGTTTTCTAGCCTCTGGTGCATGATTAAAAACATTTGTCTCCCTCAAGATGAAATTAAATTGGTCTCAAAAATTGAAAAAAAATAGAAGAAATGTAAGTGATAACAAACATCTTCTAAATATGAGTTTGTCAAACATGAGATATTCTTCAAAGCTTCCTTTTCACAGCTGCTATCAACTGTAATACTGACTTGTGTAGCCAACCATGTCAGGAGTGACTTAAAGGTCTTTGCAATTATGAATCATCTTTTCTTAAGCGGGCCAGACGATCTCCTCTTCAAAGAGCATCTGACTGACATCTTTGTTGGTGATCTGAAAGACAGCTGCCAGCCAGCATCATCATCCCATGGGAGCATCTCTTCTCTGCTGCAGGGAGTGAAGGTAACACTGCAGGACAGAGAGCACAGTCTGTACCTCTTTCTGTGTTTTTTACTGTCTTTCATGACTTAAAATTGATCAGTATATATGATAATTTTTATTTCATGTGGTATTTGTTCATACACATTTTGTTTAGCAATGAAACATCTTGAATTAAGATCTATGCCTTATTCTGTTGCACTGATACAGCCTGAGTAATTTCCAGTTACACTGGTTTAATGGTACTTTCACAAATGAGTGACAGGATAGTGATGTAAATCAGGTATTTTAAAGGAAAAAAGCACAACAGTCCCTCCCTAACAGTTTAAGTAAGTGCTGGTGAGCCCCTGAAAATCAATTAAAGGTCAGAGTAACACTTTTTAATACAGTAAATTGCTTGCAAAATAGCGTTGGGTCTCAGTACACCTTATTGGAGTCTTGATTTTTTAGTAAATCTTGAATATATTCATATAAGTATCTTTATGAAAAATTTCAACTAAAAAAAATCACTGGCAAAATTACTACACCTCCAGCTTTACTTGGTCCAAAAGAAAAAAAACATCCTTTTCGGGTCTTCCAGTAAGAACAGATCTGAGAAACAGGGATTTATCTGAGAAAGATTCGATGACTATACCTTCAGGACATTTCTTTGTCACAATACAGAATGTAGCTAAAATTAATTATTCAGAGTGGTTCAACTCAGTTGGCAGATAAGCTGGCCAGAGGTAAAGTTAATTGTTTAAACATGGGTCCATGTATATGCAATTTCTACACACAAAATCTGTGAGTGAAAAAGAAATTTGAATATTCTAGAATTGTAGAGTTTTCCACACGGACTCTAATGCAACTCAAAATAGTTAAAAAAGGTCTACCATGCAAGGATTCTGTGGTGTTCTACATAATATCTTAGACCTCAGTTCACTTCCTGTGGACAAATTTCTGTTTTGGATCAAAAGGGAAAGGGAAATTAAGAAGGAAAGGGAAAGGGAGAAAAAACAAGCGGGAAGGAAACAGAAATAAATGAGACAATATCATGAGGGGCCCCTGTACAAAAAAAGTATATATGTATACAAATCTCTTCAATTTATAACAGGCATTATTATTTTCTGCAGAGCTAAGCACACACATTTGAAATAGGAAAGTACAGTATTTTTTGACAGATTTCAACAAGGAAAATTTTAGTACTACTGTTTCCCATAACAGGCTGCACTTGAAGCCAGATGTTTTGCTTGCCCCTATGAGCTAAGGTCCTGCTGGCCACCTTGTTTCTAGATGGCTTCTGAGAAACAGCTCAGAGCCAAAGCAACCCACCAGGGTAAATCAAAATGAAAAATTGTTGAGTAAATTAAAAATAGTTGAGTTAATGCAGGCAATGACACTGCCAATATTTTTGCTGGTTTTAAAGTTTATGAAAACTTAACTCTCCATATGCTGAATGTGAGCTGTATGCCCTCGAATGAATGAAAGGCTCTGCCTCCTTGGCTGCCACTACCATCTAATCTACCTCCTTGACTGCTTGAACAGGCTGAGCTCAAGAGGAAATAGGCTGAGGGTAGTGACGATTATGTCACAGCAGGATGCTGCATCCAGTGCTGGGTTCCACAACGCAAGGAAGAGGTGGCTAAACTGGAGCAAACTCAACAGAGGCTCACAGGAGCACATGACTTGTTGGGATAAGTTGAGGGACAGAAGATTGTTCAGCCTGGAGAGATGGCTTTAAGGACACCCAGCAGCATCCTCCCATGACTATGGCGGTGTGATCAAGATGACAGAGCCAGACTTCTTGTAGTGGTACATAGCATGAGAATGAAACAAGGGTCCGGGATAAATGTAAAGAAAAGCTTTTACTCCATGAGGACAGTCCAGCAGAGAAGCATGATGTCCAGGGAAGTTAAGCAATCTCCACCCTTGGAGATGAGTGAGACCCAACTAGATTAAGCCCTGAGCCACTTGACCTGGCATCAAAGCTCTTCCCATCTTGAGCAGAAAGCTGTACTAGACATCCCCTATGGTCCTCTTCTGGATTTCTTTTTAAAACTTACCTGTTTATTTTAACTGGAGATCCAAGGACATCTTGGAAGCTTTAAAGACCACTAGGTTCTGTGTTCATTAATGGTGATGTTTACTGGAAGCTCTCTGAGATCCCCCATGTAAAGTGATAGCTTAAGACTTTCTAACAGCTTGACAGATACATGGCATTTTTTATCTCTGACTGCTGAAGGCACACAAAGCTGAAAATAGTTTGTACCCCTAAAGAGATATGAAGTTAACTTGGAAATAAATACATCATACACAGCAGTTTAATACTTCAGTCTGAAAGCTGAGCTTGAAGCAAATATATGAATTTCTGAAAAGGATCCTGTTGGTATTTGTAGGATTTTATATGAGGGCATAGTTCCTGCCAGATAGTTTATCTGAATAATCTCCCAGCTCTTTAATCTGAAAGCATGAAGTTGGTCCTAGAGCATGAAAAACAGCTCCCTTCTTCTAAGATACAGTGTATGTCTGAGAGGAACAGTGAAGAGGGCTTTCAAGTTTGGTGGTTTTTTGACATGGAGAGTCCCCAAGATGGATCCACACGTTAAACCATGGCTCTTTGAAAACTGTTGAAATTAAATACTTAAGTACCTCTGGAACTTTCCTTGCAGAGATGAAAAGTTGTATGCTATTTGCTCTCCAGTGATTTTTTTTATACCTGTCCACATAAAGCTTCTGATTTCTTGATTTAGAAATCATCAGCACAAATATGTTTCTAGGCTAATTCAATTGGCAGCAATTGCCATTATTTCCCATGTACTGAATTCATAGACAGTGTTCAGCCTAAACAATGAAAAAGCAATTACTAGAGAAAGTGTTAGACAGCAAGGAAATTAATTTGTTTAAGAAAACTGAGACTTAGTGGAACTGGAGTCAAACTTGCTGTTTATTATCTTTGTGTTTCAATTATCTGACTGTAAATTGAGGATCATAGCAATAGCTGCTCTCCTGTATATTCAGTCTTTGGTCAGACAAGTTTGTCATCTAAATAACAAAGATAAGGAGCCCTAAAACAAATGCATGTACAAGATATGTGACAAAACGCTATTGCTGGATTGGTAGATTATACAGTGATCATCAATGCAAGTAATCAAATAACATCTGAGTTGAACACTACCATCTAATTCTGCAGCTGGGCTTATTTCTCATAATTGTTTAATATCACATAGACATGCAGCCCACTGGGAGTATGTTTGGAGGTTCAATCTTTAAAACTGCTGCAGTCATGAAAAATTACACATTGAGCAATTTTCTCACTTGCTAGCTGAATGAAACTACTTTTGAATAGTTACAGTAATTAAAGAGAAAGAAGATATTTCTGTTGAGGAGTTTGAATAATAAGGTTATTTCCTAATTGATATATTTAAATTGATGAAGATTTTAAAATTCAGCTACCTATGTGCGTATGAAGATCACATAAACTGAGTAGATGAATATTTCATCATCTTCTTGAAGTACTAATTTATAAGTTGTTAACTGGTTTATTACAGTTCCTTAGAGAAAGGATTTTGAATATTCCAGTAAAATTTTTATATTAGCTACTTGTCACCATCAGCCCAGATTAGACATGCAGATTGAATTTTCAATTAAAATTATTCTGTCTATCAGAAACATCCTTGTCTGCAGTCAAGAACTATGAATACAAAGCTTTCTCAAGAGTCAGTGATTTTCGACATCAGATCCATCTTTTCATATAGCTGAAGTAAACAGAATTATACCCATGATTATAAAAAAGGCTGTGACATCTTAAATCCTTTAATTTGATTCTGAGCTCAGGATAAAAAAGTGTCATCAAAAGAAGCTATTTCCTTTACACCTATCAATTTACTCTTATTTGTGTGCAGAGGAAAAATGCCTCTCTTTTAAAAGGAATTTGATGCTCACACAAAGCTTTTAATGATGGTTTTGGAGGCTGCACTCTTACTCAGCCGTAGAGAATGAGCAACAGCTGCATAAAACTTGCAACACCCCCTTCCCAGGATACTGTTGCCACTCACCTGACAAAAGGCAAAACAGTTTTCAAAGCCTACTCTCAGAAGGAATTTTGTATAATATACAGGTATCTGAAAGGGAGCCTGGTTCTATGTTCCAGTTTGGACATAAGATACTACTTCTGACAGCTTTTGAGTTGTGAACAGTCCCAAGGAAGGAGGAGGAGACAAATAAATATCTTTGTCCTATACCTTTGCTCCTTGTATCCATATCAGGTGTTGGTCAGGTCTTAAGAACAAACACATGTAAAACAATTCTTGTTATGTTGCATTTCAGTATCTTAGAATTCATAAACAAACATTATATAAATGCTAGTCTCTGAAGAGCCTTTCGCATATTGTGCATATTAAGAGACTTGAAAACAAAGGCAAAGAGTGATACAGAAACGAGATTGCTGTAGTATGGGTATTTTCCTCGTAAAGCAAGATGATAACTGAAAATGTTCAAAAAGTATTATCTCTGAGATGACTCAGAGTGATTTCTGTTCAGAGGCTATGACTGACTTAGAATAGATGTACCTTCTCAACGTCTGAGCCATTATTCTGGGACTAATTGCGTGCGTATCCATATCTACATATAAAAAACCTATGCAATATAAATCTACCAGAAGACATTTTAAACATCTTCCCCACCCTTTGTATAATAATGTAGCTTATGCCTAAAAATACTTCATGTCACATTTTATTTTCAGACAGGATCAAAATGTCAAATCTAGAAACAATTTTAGTACAGATACTATTGTGTCTCTTACATTAAAATAATGCAAAGGTCTCTGAATAAATTAGCACAGTTGCCATGGAAACATAGTGGGCAAGAAATATTTATAGTTGCTGCAAGCAATAATTTTGAAATTAATACTTTAAAATGTCAAGCAACACATAATCTCTAAAACAATTTTTTTTTTTTTTGTGATTGTGTATATTCACAAATTTCTGTTAAGATGTATTTTCAGTTCTTGCCTCGAGAAAAAAAATAAAAATTATAAACGCTTACAAAAAATCAAACTCAAATATATACTGTGACTGGCAAAAAACATTTTTCAGCTATAAAGACAAATAATACCTTGTCAGACTTAGGTGGGTTATTTTATGTAAGGGATCATTAGAGTCAACAACTGGAGATTTTTCAAAGCTAATTTAGTTTAGAATTTTTTTAACGTTTCTCAGCTCTAGCAGTAATTGCATCTACAAAAACTGAACATGCCTTATTTATAAATCCAAGATAGCAAGTATCTGATATTCTCATTAAAACAACAGTTATTCCCAATGTGTTGTTTGAAATAGTATTTTGTAAGAATATACAGAGAAACACTGGTAAATTATCTAGGTGTACATTGTTTAGTAGAAGTCTGGCAGATTTTCTTATACATCCTACATCCATTCTTAGCTAAACCTGCTAATCTTCCCTGGAAAATAATACAATTAGGTTCATTATATTGGTATGTTGGTATAAACATTGGGCTTCATAACAAGGATGGATGAGGTCTTCCTTTGTCTTCAGGACTACCCATCCACGGCATTTGAAAATGCTTTTTTACAGTTCTGCATTCTCTCAACAGCCATGTAGAAAGGACTATGTATAGTACAGAGAAGTGTGCTTGTCTGTGATGTACAATGGGAGGAAGGGAAAAACGAGTGTTAAGGAGGGAGAAGGTGGCACAGTGCTGTGCTCAAGTGTCCTTAAAAGATGTTCTTAGAAGATGCTAGGAACAGAATCAGTCTTGAGATCTAAGTAGGAATAGCAGTGCTTCTGGCATTCATCGCCCAGATCTGTCTCACAAATTCTGTTTGACACTCTGTACCCACCCCCAGTGGAATGCTTCCTTTTCTCATCATACCAAGCCTTATTTGATTGTATTTTGCAACACTGGAGGAAAACATCAGTATCTTTGGCTATCCAGCTTTCAGAAAGTGTGTGCTGCTCTAAGTCTCAGGAATAGAGATGGACACTATGATAGCTGTATTTAAGACTTGATGGACCTGACAATCTGAATGAAGGTGCAGCTGGTTACCACCGAAACAGTGCAAAGAAGTTGAAGGCTCTTTCCTTCCTCTCTCACTACTGGGATTGAGGAAGAAATATTCTCACATCCTTCAAAGTAACATGGATAGATGCAAAAATTAAAATATTTCTTTAAATTAGAAATTCAGATCCTGACTTATATACCATATCAGCACAGTCTATTAGTTGGGAATGTTTTAAACTCAGACTTATTTAGTCATTTAGGGAACTGCTCTACAAGTTCTGCACATCTCTAAAAATTTTCACCTTTGCACAAATACAGTTATCTCTAAGGAAATCAGGAGGTCAAGAAGATAGAAAAGAAAACTTACAAAATAAAATCAAATAGTTTTGACTGAATTCCTTGAATGAGAAAGATTTCCTTTTAAAACTAGAGGGATTCTTCCTATGTAGTTATTTTATCTGAATAATGTGCAAGAGCAGAATTAGTCTTACTTGTCAAAGTGAGAAATTTTTCAAATTTTGTCAAAGAACAGAAATAATCCAGGCATTCACATCTAAAGAACACTTCAGGAACTGCAAAAGGCTGTAAATGGTAGCAGTAAGTTCTTAGCAAGGCGAAGTGTTATATACATTATTATTGAGTAGACCCATATGCATTTAAGTAAGGCCACATCTTTTAAAAGTTCATCTCCTCCTATTCTGCACTCACTGCAGATCCTGAATTATTAAGAACATTATTCAGAAACAGAAGCAAAACTCATGGAACAGCAGGAAGAAGGGCTCAGATTTTCTCTTCTCAGGAAAACATCAGAGGGCTGAGACCTATGATTTTGTAATCACACCCAACAGCAACTGCTGTCTGCTCTGTTTACCAAATTGGAAATGATAATTTCATGATTTATATAACGTTCAGTGAGAAAAATAAAGATGATATTTCTGCTTGCATACTTAAAGTGAAATTTCTAAGTGCTAAATTAGTAAATAACGAGAAGGCTTAATGCTAAAAAACATTTGGTTTTTTGATGATTAACTATGTGCAGAAGATATTTCCTTATTTTGTCATATTCCTCATCTCAAAAATTATTGTTTTATTCTTTTGTTTCCCTATTAGGGAATCAGTTGTCTCCCTGTATATTTGAATATGTGTCTGAAGAACAACTTGCTTTGCTTTTTCAGTTTAAATAACATGCTTAACTAAAGTTTTCTGGCTTAAACAGATCTTGTCAGCATTTTGAAAAATTGATAAATTTTGTTGTTTTACCATAATGAAACACATTGGAATTTTAATTCTCACTGCCATACAACATAATCTTAAAGAATTATTTGGGGTTGTTTTGTTTTAATGGATAAAATTATTTTTAATGTGTGTGTAATAGATACCTTAATGTGCTGCATGTCAGCGCCATATTTAAGGTATACAGCATCACTGGTCATTCAGTGAACTGGGACATTTTTTTGTTGCAAGAGTAAAGTGGGAAATAATAATATGTATTCAAGGAACATCAAAGATATTTTCAAAAAATATATTGCATATCAAGTAATGTACTGTGAGGCAAAAGACAGAAGAGAAAGTGTGCAGTACTGCTTCTGATCTTCCAAAGAATCTGGATTAGGAAACACTGTCTCATATTTACATGTCAGCCTCCAGCAGGATGTAGCTTGACCTGAGGTTGACTCCAGAGTCACAAGCTCAAAGGAACGGTTATGCAACAGAGTGGCTAAAATTAACCATGCGAAACCCCAGAAGACTGGGGTGAGGGTACCCATAAACCATGTAACTGTAAGGAATAATGTTCGCTTCTTTCACTGCAAGAAAGGACTTGCATTATTTAAGTGTCCATCTTTATTGAGCTTAGAGACTATTGTGTTTCAATTTCTAGGCATAATTTTCTATTTACCAGCTCGTTTATTGCAAAACACAATACTCTTCCTGCTAGAAGTTGTTTGGTGAATGCCCAGGAGCCATGCATCAATATTAAAGACAGAGAGAGAGAGAGCAAGGAATAAAAATACATAAAAAGTACACCCTGAATTTTTCTTTGAAAGCTTCAACTTTTATTATTATCTCTATTCTGCTCCAGTATTTCTTCAGTGAGAGAAGCAGAGTTTCTCTATAAGAGAGAATACTCAGAAACTGGTGGCCAGACACAGATGGGGGATGATCAGAGCCTCGCTTTCATATTTTTACCCTTTCTGTGTACCACTGCAAAATTACCTGCAGTTCAAGTAGGGCAGAGTTATTGCATCACCTAAGAAGGAGGAGTTACTCCCCATAAAAATCATCTTTGTCCAGAATCAAGACTCTGAAAATTTCCAGTAGCTGTTTTGGAGGCCCGTGGCATCCACCGAGAGGCCCTGTAAGTTCTTCCAGGATGGCAGAAGGACAGACATCATCCAAGGTGGCTCCTTTGGAACCTATGTTGCCAAGTCAATCCGCAGTTTAGGAATAAAAGCAGTTATTATTCATTGCCCACCAAATAGCTCCTTTCTTTGCTGAATAACCTGAGATTCATGACATGTTTATGCAAGTGCTATACTTGCACAAGCAGGATCTGAGGCTTCTGGACTGAAACCTCTGCTTCCAGTTTTGCCCTCAGAAACTGAGGCATTCAGCCTAGTATGTTACATATTAATGTCATGGACTAATCAGAAGAATTTGAAAGGCAGAAAAATAAAATTCTGCAAAAAAAGGCACTTTGTGTTGTCCAAGGATTATGTTATTAAAATAAAAATACTATGACTTTAGAAAACAGTAGTTTAGACTTATGTTAGAAAATAAGCCTAACTAGTAATAAATCTGGGGGGAAGGAAGGACCACTCAGTCCACTGTTACTTTTAGATGCCATTGCAGGAAGGAAAAGCAACAGGATTTAGCAAAGTTTATTATGATTACAGACACCATGCCTTACTTTTGGGCCCAGATTTCACACCCCAGCTTTGAGACCTGTTCTGAGTGCTCTGGATCTTTGCTGGGAGAGTAAAATATAAGAAGGCTTATGAAAAGATCAGGTGAGAAAGAATGACAGAAAAATCAGTGTTACCTGCTTCCTTGCTATCTTGAATAGCTCTTGGAACATGAGTCTCGTGTTATTTCAGTCACATCTCCCTTAGCTCTCATTTCCTTTCACCAAAAATTTATTTTCTTTTCTTTCCTCTTTTCCGCCTTTCCTCCTTTCCTCCTTTCCTTCTTTCTTTGCTCTTTCAATTTAATAAAAGTCACACTTATCAAAGCAAGTTGTTATCTTTTGCACACTTTTGTGCACCAATGACCAGAGAGACCAATGAAAATGAAGTTTAAAATAGTTCATGGCTAGTACAGGTCTCAACTGACAAAATCTGTTATGTAGAAAGATGAGGCCTTCAAGTAAGGCAGATGCAGAACTCTACAACACAGTACAGTAGAGCCCCTTAATGGTGCGCAGGAGGCAGAAACTGCAGCTACGAATAGTCTATCCCCAACTCCCTCATCTGTGGAAACCTTACTGCAGTAAAATTAATGCTGATACTTCACTTCAGTGCACAGCTACTGTGTCAGGTTTGCTTTTCTCCAGAACTCAGGTTGCAAGTGACTCAGCTGTAGAAAAATAAACTTTTTTTTTTCTTTGCAATGCTTTTGTTTGTATTGTATGTTCTTATGGGGTTTTGTTGACTCTAAGAGAGGGCACAGATATTTCAGCTGATTTTAGCTTTTTGGTTTTCTTTCCCAACAAAAGAGTTACTATTTTCAGGGTCACAAACAAGTCTTTTGAACAGTACTAAAAACTATGGAGAGAAGGAAGCAATCCTAAAATAAAAAGCTTAATTATTTGTAATTCAAAAGTTTAACTGCATTTCTGGTTTGTGTTTTTTGGTTTGCTTTGGTTTGGGGGTTTTTTTGTTTGTTTTTGTTTTGTCGGGTTTTAAAATTTTTCTTCTTTCTAAGAAGTCTAAAATATTTTTAATAGTCATGTGGATATATTTAAATCCTGAATCTATTGTCAGAATTTCAAATCTCTAATATTGTAGATTAGAGGCTTCAAATAGACTGTTGTGTGAAGTAAAAACACTTCCTGGAAATCAAATACAATCCAGGGATATTTGTAAGCTGAAACTCATAAAACTCCTGTCAGAAAGACATTTGAGGCTTGTGAATTATTAATTTACAGAAGTACTGACAGCTACTGTCAGTACTGATAATGCTGACAGTACTGACTGATATTAATTTTTTGTATATAACACAGACCACATCTAAAACTCAAGAAATATGCAAATTATAAAGGCAGATAAGAAAGGTTTCATTGACGTCATCTAAAATACAATTCGAAAATAGGGTTTAACATAAGTATATAAAGAATTTGAGCATACTCTTTTCCTTTTCCCTGAATAATGACTCTACAGCTAAAACTTCCCAGGCTCTCAATTTTAAGCTTCCTAGCATACCTCAGAAAGAAACAGAAGACTAGTTCAAATGAAATCAGGACCAGTTTTTATACTGCAAGGTAACAGATGGTATGAACTTTTTGTTCTAGGTCAGTAGCAGACTTATTATACAGCTGTCTGTCTGGAAATGTTAACTACAATATCATAGATAAGTAGGAAAGCTATTGAGGCCACAAAAGCAAAGTAGCATTCCCAGACGTACCACCTGTAAAGAGAAAACACCAAGAGACTATTTTCATTGGCTGAGATTCCTGTGTCAGCTCTTGAGACAACAAACAGGACGCCACAACATTTTGCAGGAAGGAAGACACTGAATTGAAGAGTTTTGGAGTTGGATTTTGTGGGAAACTCTATCATTCACCCAGCCTTTTTTCTTCCTGTTGTTGTCCTTGCTTGGAACATCAGAATGAATACACATTGCCATTTATCACAGATATGGGGTAACAAAAAAGGGGAATGGTGTCATGATGTCTATTGTAACAAGAGCCTGAACACAGGGAGGTAGGAAGTCCCTTGCAACCAAGTGTCTGTATAGATGTACATGCACTCAAGCTACGGTTTTTTCCTTATCTAGTAGAAGGCTGACTTTCATGTTCAATTCAAAGGATGATATCTAAGAGATAGAAAGTGAAGAAGCATATTTTTTTAATGTTTTTTCGCACTTAATGCATATTTATGTCAAAAGAAATGTCTGAGTATATTACAAATCCTACACACATTCCTGTTTAGAAAAGGAAAGTCTCAGTGAAGCATGTCATTAAACATTAATATTAAATAGAAATTATTAGTAAACATTTTAATTTCTTGATCCCTTTAGGAAAACAGTCACAGACTTCTTCAAAGATAAATGTTCAAGCTTCTTATTTCTTTATGAGTATTTTCTGGTTTTTGTGGTTATAAAATACCAGAAAAGGTTTATTCAATAATTTTTTTCTTTTATCTAGGTCTAATACTATAGTGCTGAAATATGCAGACAGCTTCTGAAAAATATTGCTTTGCAAAAAAAAAATATTCTTCTTTGAGCTCAGAATGAAAACAGAATATAGCTATAAGTATATTACTTCACAATAATATAAGTAAAGATTGTTAGAGAGTTTTATAAACCTGCATGCTTAATAGCAAATATTTGATAAAGTGCACTTTCATGCTCTATTACAAGAGACATATTTTTTGACTGGAAATCTGCCCTTTTCATTTTTCATGCCTTCTTCCATCACAGTCACAGCTTTGCAAGGCAGTGAAACTCAGAGTTTGCAATCTTTACAATAACCAGTTTTAAATGGTTTGGGGAAAAAAAAAAAGGCATCACAAGATCCAAACAATTTCTTTTTGCTATACGGTTGATGATATGTCTCTGTATATATACAAGTCTGTCTATGTGGGTGGTGGGTGTGACTGTAGCATTTGAGCTGACAACTTCCCCTATAAATTTAAAGATGTCTGGCATTCTTTTAAATTGCCTATGACTTGGCCAAAACTGAAATGTTTGGACTGAAATTTTCCACAGTAGGTTTATGCATCAGAGAGAATTTTATTCAAAACATTCAGACAAAATAGTTCATCTATTTCAGAGAATGTGATTAGGCAAAGTATGTTGTTTTACCAGTTTTAAAGAACATTAGAGAACAGTGTCTCATAAAAGCTGGAACAGAACCCAGAAGCTGTTAGTTGTGCCATCTCTTTGGCAGCAAGTACCAGAAAAGCCAGCTGCTGAGTGAATGTCTTTGCCTTCTGATCTGCGAAGAGGAGAGTGGGATATTTTTGCTACCACACCAGAACTGATGGTACTGCAGGTTAGTTTTATAAATTCTGCAGTTGTACCCAACAATTATGCATTTGAATTTAAATACAAATTATTGTATTCCTTCTAACCCTAAATTTTCTATAATTCTATGATAGTCTCCATGCAGTCCCAGTAACTTGACTAGGCCCAGGATTTTATTTCCGTTACATACCAGACAATTCTTCAGAATGAATTCCTATAATATGAAATTAATTAATTTCTCAAGTACAGAAATATTAGTTTAAATACATTTTAGACATGTTCTGCATCTTAGTATTACTCATAGATTTATAAAATCATAGAATGGTTTGGGTTGGAAGTGACCTTAAATCTTACCTTGTTCCAAACCCTCTACTATGGCTGGGGACACCTTCCAATGGACCACGTTGATCAAAGGCCCATCCAACCTTCCAGCCTTCGAGGGATGGGGCATCCACAGCTTCTCTAGGCAAGGTGTTCCAGTGTTTCACCATCCTTACAGTAAAGAATTTCTTCCTAAGATCTAATCTAAACCAACCCTCTTTCAGTTTAAAATCACTCTGTCTTCTCCTATTGCTTTATGCCCTTGTAAAAACTCTTAAAAGTTCTCTCACCACTTTTATTTTCTTTTCTCTTTTCTGACATCCTTGGGCTGAGCCCATTCCCTTATGCACCTCAAAAGTTTTACTAAGTCCAGCCAAACCCCACAAGTAAATGGTTATGGGAGAGAGGCTGGTCATCTTTCAGGGGTGAGACATGATTTTCCCCTTCTGGATGTGTTTGCATCAGTCATCACTAGTAAAACTGGAGCTGGCTTCTGGTTGACAAATTCATACCTGACTTCCAACATAAACACTGAAAGTTGACAGAAACCATCTTCAGTGCTGCCTCTGCAAAAAGGTGTGTCCTAATTAAACACAAGATCTGTGAAGGGTTTTGTTGAACAATCTGTCAATTACCAAAAAGTAGGTATAGCTCTGTTTCAGAACATATTCCTTCTTTAAATAGCTCTGCCTCCAGCCGAGTGAGTCAACAGCTCCAGTAAAGCCACATATTTATTGTAGAATCCAAGAATGATAAAATACTTTGCGTTGGAAGGGACCTTTAAAGGTCATCTAGTCCAACATGTGTTACAATGGGTAGCGATGTCTTCAACTAGATCTCAATGCTCAGAGCCCCATCCAGCCTGACCTTGAATGTTTCTGGGGACTGAACATTTGCCACCTCTCTGGAGAATCTGTTCCAGCATTTCACCACCCTTGTAAAACCTTTCTTCCTTACATCTAGTCTAAATCTACCCTCCTTTTGTTTAAAACCATTACCCCTTGTCCTATTTTGACATGCTCTGTTATAAAGTTTGTCACCGTATTTCTTATAAGTACTGTTTAGTTACTGAATGGTTAAAGTGAGGTCACCCTGGAGCTTTCTCTACTCCAGAATGAGGAACCCCAACTCAGCCATTTCTCAAAGGAGAAGTGCTCCATCTCTCTTATCATCTTGGAGAACTTCCTCTGGACTCGCTCCAACAGGTCCATGTCCTTCCTATGCTGAGGACACCAGAGCTGGACACAGCATCCCAGGTGGAGTCTCATAACGGCAGAGTAGAGAGGAAGAACCACCTCTCTTGCCCTGCTGCCCATGCTGCTTTTGAAGCAGCCCAGGAAAACAAAGTATGTTGGCACATTATGAGGCAGGTGTGATTTCTCTGGGAAGCATTTGCATACCAAGATAATAGGCACTATAAAAGGTTATCAGCCAAACTCTCATAATTGGTACTTGCAAGTGCCATAGTAAGCCTTCTAGTGTTTACATTTTTATCTTGTATTAAAGGCTGCTTCCTTTGAACTAAAAATATAATTAGTGGCTAGTAAAAGAGCATATGAGATTATTCACAGAGTAAATTCATTTGGTACAAGTTAACTAAAATGTCAGATGAGGTTTAGGCTTCAGTTTAATATGATAGTGAGGGAATTTGCAGATGACATCAAAAGAATTTCTGATAATATCAAAATAACTGAAAATTCATAAGCAAATCTTGTAAATTCTTCTCCATATACAGTTATTTTAAAATTCAGATGAAAGGATAATTAAGATAACATATCTAAATATAGATTATATCTATGACAAGAAGCAGAACCAGTGATTTATTTTTATGTTACTCAGACTGATTAATTGGATTAAAACTCTTTTTCTATTATATTTATTAGATTTGATATATTCTGTATGCATAACAAATCTTTTCCCATGTGATTTTCTATTCATTGACATTATGTATTCATTGACATTATGCTTTGTATTTCTTAATAAGATTTCTGTTAAAATATGGCTTTAGATTTGTGCAGAATTATCCCTGAGACTTTTATTCAATCAGGTCATTCATTCAAGTTTGTTTGTACCAGACACACAGCGGAGTCACCAGCCCTGGAGGTGTTCAAGAAACAACTGAACGTGGCACTTAGTGCTGTGATTTAGTTGACATGATAGTGTCCAGTCAAAAGTTGGACTCAACAATCTGAGAGGATTTTTCCATCCTCATTGATTCTCTGGAAGACAAATACTACGGAAATTATACTAGAGCAGACTACCTATTTACAATAAAGAAGACATTGATCTTCACTAACCACCACCGTTCTCACCTCACAGTTGGAAATTAATAGAACTTAATGGCCCCCAAGGTACTTGAGAATCCAACCTGTCAAGTGTGAGAGCTGTGCAGGATCTCAGGGTTATAACATATGTTGTCCTGATTTTTAATCAGCTAGCAGGATTCTGCAAATTCTGAAAACTGAATATTTTTATTGTTGAGTGGAGGGCAGCAAACTGTGCCACATAGAAATTACAGGCAACATCAGAATAGAGAGAAGACAAGCCATGGAGAGGAACACATCTGTAGAAACCTGTCCCAGAAAAAGAAATTGAGGACTATGCTTAAGTGAAGAAAAGGAGAGATTAGGTTTTCTGTGTTGGCAGTCATCTGCATGTACCTATATCTGCCTCTGGGTACAATTAATTGGAAGACTGGAATTTAATTGGCTTTTTTTGAGACATAGCACTAGCATTAACAAAATTGTTCACAATAAATGCAATAAAATTAATTTTTGTCATGTGTAAAATATTATTTTTTACTCTATTCCAGTGAACACTTCTGAAAGGACCTAAAGGGGATACAGCTGGCTTCAAAAACACCTAAGAGATGTAGCATAGACAATTCTGACATGGGTTCAACTTAAGAAATTGTTCCAAAATGCCTCACTTAGCAGTGACCCAGGACTGGGCTAATTTAGCTTGAAAGCCAAAAACGCAGAGAAAATTAGGGAATGCAGTAATGTATCTCTAAACCAATTTACAACCTAACAGTGTCTCAAGCATTATAGCATTTTTCCCTAATTAGGTCAGGATCCCACAGAATGAGAAGTGCAGCTTTTACCCTGACTCATGGCACTCCAGTGATCTGTTTCAAATCAACAGGGAATGTACTCACGCCTTTTATCAGCTAAACAGCTTGGACCATATTTTCAAATAGTTCATCTGTCTACATTTCCTTTTTAGAATTCAAAAATTCCCAGATTGCTGTCTTCTCCTGTTTTTCAGCTAATTTCAACCAGAAAGAGGATGAAGAGGTGATTGTGTTATAACTAAGCCACTATTGAGCTTTTGCCATCTTTTAGTCCAGATCCTCAGGTACTCTAAATGTTCTGCCTCAGGAAGCTTGACAGTCTGTCCTGATTTAGGTATGGGGCCTCTCAAGAAATGGGATCCACTTGACCAGGTGAATAGCAACTTGTTTGCCAAGAGACTGGTTGATGAAGCCTTTCACTGTGGCATGCTAGAACCTGGTGCCAGCATCCTGTAAACAGGCAAGTGAACAGACATCAGAGGAAATAAAGATATGAGGCAGAATAATGGGAGATACAGATCCGTCCGGATGAACAAGATGGGTCAAAATGGGACTGACCCCGATGGATAAGGTGAGAAAGGGTATGGGTTAACATTTACATGAAAGAGCACCTCAAAGATATGGAGCTGCATGATGAGAATAGCTTTATCTATATCTCTTCAGTTATTTACTGGTTACCTTATGTTTTCTACTGTAAGATTTTCATCTCAGGCTTTTGAAGCTATATCAAGGCAGTGTTCACTTACAGCCCAAGTGAAAAGTTACATAGAGTAAGATATAAAATAAATTATCACAGATGTGCTTCTGATGGTGATGTCACTATCCCAGCACCAAAACTCCATGTTGTAACCATGTGGTGTTTGGAATTGTGTTCTGACATAGTATAAAAATATCAGATTGCGGGAATGTGCCTTAAAATATATAGCTCTTCTATTTTCTTTGTGTTTCTGTTGCACAAGTCACTATGTGACCTTGGTGTGAGCAGAATTGGATCCATATACACTTTATCCCTTACTGCCATTTTTATCGTAGATTTTCACCTTTCAGAAAGGTTTAACAACTTAATCCAGCAGGTTTTAGTTTGTGAGATGGACCTCTGAGGAGTGGTGAAAAAATAAACTGTTTATATAAAAAGTGAGACTATTGTCATAAACTTAAATTCGCTGCAAAATAGTCATTTATCTTCAATGAAGTAAGCACAAAATTTTATAAATTGAAAAATGTTTTTATTTGGTACCTTAATTAGTACTTTTCTTAATAGCCTTTACAATCTTAGAGTAAGACAATGTAAGATTAGCAGTAGTAGAAATAGCAATGGCAACAGTAGTTGATGCTTCTACTACTATTACTATTGCTACAACTAATAATATTATATTGGATGTCCTTCTTTCCTGAATTCAGAAATCAGGGTTTGAATTCGAAGTTTGTCATTGATTTCAGAGCTACTTCGGATTTCTGTTAGCTGGGGAACTGTCCCTAAACTTCACAATCAGCTCCCAGTGCTTCACTCATTGCTCATTAGTGGAATACTTAGCACTGAAGACAGCAGGAACACTCAGAGGATATAAAAGCTGTGGAATTTGTCTCTCATCATGTTATTGTTGATCACAATAGGAAAAACAATTTTCTATTGTGCCTTTAGTCTTAGACAAGTGCCTATGACTTGACACAAAGTACTGAACATCAGGTATGTCAGCTGTTTGTTTTTGAAGTCAGGCACAATGTCTACTTCTTGTGTTTTAATAAAGATGGTATACACTCTAAATTAGCCCAATATTTCATATTGGAACAATGACATTATCATAAGGCTGCATTACAATGCCTTTGGTTCTGTTGTCACTCACACAAACACAGACTGGTAATGAATTAAATAGAATGACACTACCTTATCATAAGTATACCTAAAAATAGTCATGCTACATGAACATAAAGTGCTGTTGCCATAAATTTTAGTAATGATAGCATATTTTCATTGTGTTTAACTGAAAAGACACAGAATGTTTTTATATTGATCATAGAAAATGCAAGCAAATTACACTTAGACAAGTACAAGATAAGTGTACAAGAAAGCAGGACAGGAAAAAAAGGTTTTTCTAAAACTGTTAAATGATGTTTTATCTCTCCCACAAATGAGCTAAAGCAAAATTTCTCACTATGCATAAACTCAGACCAATGTGAGACCAGGTTGATAGTAGGGAAAAAAAACATATGGTTTTCAACAGTTAAAAGGTTTTTGACACAATGGCCCTTGCATGCAAAGATTCATGACTTTCTAAGTTACCCATACTCTCCAGAAGGTGAATGTTAATACAATGGTAGCAATTTTGTGTTGTAGATGAACAGTATGTAGCATTCTGCATATCATTCTGAAGTGTTTTCCAGAAGACTTAACTGATGTGAAACCCTGTGTTAAACTCACCTACTATCTACTGAATTAATTGAAACAGTGGGAAAATCAGCACAACACTGCAAGAAAAAGCCAGAAAAAGTTCTTTTCTCAGGATATGAGAACTCTGACTCATGACCACAAGTTGTATAATCAAAGTGTCTGGGTCAGAAAACACATACATGACAATAATCTCATTGTGAGCTATCTCAGAAGACTCTGTGTGTGCTTGAAGCTATAGAGGTTCATGCACAGCATGCAAGCAGAAATAAACACTACTGGTTCATTACTCCCACTGTTTAAGACAAAATTTAAGCCAATTCAATCAATTTCTAGTGGAATGTACTAACCTTAAAGCTGTGAGTTTAGGTCAGTCTTGGATCCCTTTTACACTTGCAAGTTGACTGTAACACACAAAGCATGTGGGCCAAGGGATGTAGAACTGCATCCCATGTCTTCCTGCAGAACTTCAATGACACTGGCTCCTCCTCTTCTCCCAGAAAAATAGTTCACTCTTCAGCAGACAGCAACTGTGCTCAAGTACCAGAATCTCTATTTCTTTGTGCATATTCTTGCTTGTCACTGACCTTGATAAGCTCTTAGTTTCCACAGTACTTAGTAGCAGAGCTTCAGTGCTAATTTTGTAGGAAATATTTTCATTTCTAAGTATTGATTTTCCTACCTTTCCATTTCACTAAAGGTTCTTTATTTCTCTATTATGGAAAAGATGAATTCAAGTTCCTTACCTGCCTTCTCCATCATGGCTCATTTTGTCTTTCTTTTTTTTCTGAATGAAACACTGTTCTTTCAGTCTCTATGACTACAAGAGCTTTCCCATGCCTCTGTTCTTCTCATGAATATAGGGCAGAAAGAAAGCCAGTGGTCTGAATGTGTCTCTTGGGGTGACCAGCCCAAGGGATCAGCATTTACCAAAGAGAAGAAGTAATAAACTAAGACAAAGTGATATACATTTAAAATAGGTTTTATATTTCCATCTATTTTCTATTTGTTTTTTTAGATCCTAGATAGTAAATACAACCACACTACAATACAATTAAGGAAATCTAATGTGTTTTTAAACTGATAAAGACCCTGCCTAAGGCAACATTGAAGTTCTTGAATTTAATAAGTGCTTTGGGCTATAAAAATATTTATTCATGCATTTAACTCAACAAGACATTTTCTAGCGCTTTACAGCAGAAACAAAATGAAACAGTCTATTGTGATTACTTCATATGTGGCTTTGAACCTGAACAGTGTAAGTGTTCAGACTGGTTATTTCTATTAAGTGACTAAAAATTCAATATTTAAAACCAGTCTTTAAAAATCCTTCAATTTTAAGCACAAAATAAAACATCAAACTTTCAAATACCTAGTGGGTGTGCTGGGTAAACATGCAAAATGTCCCAAATTTCTCTTTGTGAATAGAATATATTCATAATTTTCATGCTTTAACTCTATTTTGCAACTAAGCTCCACACAGCTGTTCACTCACTTCTGATTTATCAGGTATGGGGATAGAGAACTGCAAAGATTAACAGTACGAAAAGTTGTGGGTTGAGAAAAATAGAGTTCAATAGGTAAAGCAAAAGCCACACATGCAAGCAAAGCAAAACTAGGAATTAATTCCTCACTTCCCATGGTTGGAAAACAGGGCTCCAACATGGTGACTTGGGATGATAAATACCATCAATCTGAGTATTACCTTTATTTCTTCCTTCTTCCCCCGGCTGCAAATGCCAGCTGGAGTTAAACCATGAAAAAAAGTCCAACTTCATCTGCAAGGCCTAGAGTTATTCCCTAAGAGTTCTAACTTCTTCTATATTGAATAGACATGCTCAGTTTGCAATGGCTCTGTTTAAAAAGTCACAGTTTAAAATATTGGCAATTACATCCTTTCATCTCTCACTTTCTCCTAATTTAATGAGCATGTGGTTAAAATGAATAATTTTGAAATTAGTCAATTTATCCAGGTCAGTTTGTCCAGACAACTCAGGAACAACATTTAGATATTCCCATCTTCTTTTTGAAGAAGTGGTTCAACTCTTTCAGAGCTCTTTTTTATTTTCAAAGTTTAGAGTATCACAGAATTCTGTATCACAGAATTCTATCTGTTTCTCTTAAAATATAACATTTTAAGACTGATGAGATGACCGATCAGCAGCCATTGCCTGAAATCCCAGTTTTATTTTAATAAAATACTCTCTAATACACATGAAATGAACGATGGGCGCCTAGCTTGAGACAGATGAGTTGTCAAAATACGATGTTAGAGACATTAAAGCCAAACATTTCTACCTTGGATGCAATTCACATGCTTTCTAGAGATGCACGCTGGTTCTTGAGCTAACTCTTTTTTTCTTGCAGTTGAATCCATTTCTATTTTTCTTCTATCTCATGACCTGTTAACAGAGAATTTTAACAGTGTCAGATCAGCCACCTTTCCAATGTGGTTTTGGGTCCTGATCCTGCAGTGTTAGTGTGACAGCTAATTAACTCTGAAGCTTTCTCTCAAAATGAGTCAGCTCTTTCCTTCTGAAACAAGCCCATTTGATGGAGGCTTTGGAGATTATGAATCTCCACCAAAAAATTGGGTGGGTTTATTTATGCATGTATGGTATAGATGGGCAGATAAACTTGCACCAGGTTTGGCTCCCCTGACCCTGCTCTGGCTTTGTGCAGTTTGACATTTGCACACTCGCTGCACTGTAATGATGCAACACTTCAGCACCCCCACCAAGTCTGTGCTCCAAGCTGCCACACTGGAGCATTGGACAGAAGGGAGCAGTGGACTCTAAGGTGTCTGTCACAGAAAGAAAGGTCACAGGTGGATCCCAAGGCAAGGGTGACCAGTGCAGCTGCGATTGCTCAGGTCTAGACAGAGCCTTCACCAAGACAACCATAACTGTCCTGTAACAGCCTGAGAGCCTTCTAGCAGGGCATGCATGTCAGCAGTGTTGGCATAGCATCAGAGGTCACTTTTCTCTCTCTTTCTCCCTCTTATGTTCCCCAATTTTGTAAGCTTTTAATGCAAATTTTGCATTAGGATATTGCCAGTACTGAAGGTGTTGATTCTCTATTTTGGTTAATCATGGTTACTGCCTCCTTATTTCTATTTTACACTCAGCACAAAACTCCCATGGTGGTTCCTTAGTTGCAAAATAGTAATAGATTCGTTTAATAATAAAAAAAACCCAACCTTTTGATTTACTGTCAGTTTTTTTGCATGTTCCAAAGATCTCTTTTCAGCTTTCATTATTGTAATTGAATATCAAAGCCCTCTGTTACCACCTGAGCAAGTGTCCATATTAGAATCTACTTTATTAATTTTTTAATGATTTTCATAACCCAGGAAGACTCTTCTGATGGCTTTTCAGAAATGATGACTCACGTCATTTCCTTAAATTCATAGGGAAAATTGCAATGAGATGTAGAGACAAACTTCTCATATACTTTTTCAAAGGGGTCACAAAAGAATATTTTTCATTTTATGCAACCTATTTTCTATGGGAATTTTAATTTTAGAACAGCTTTTTGAAAGTGCTATAATGTTGTTTGCTGATCACTCAGGACTTATGGTCAGTGTTAATGACAAAATTCACATCAATTAATTTGTGCTCAAAGATTTACCTATTTTGAAGCACTAATAAATTCAGCTGCAGACCACTTTTAGAATAATTTTGTGCTACTTATCATTAGTTATTCGTAATGAGTTGTGATATAGAAGCTTCTTTCGAAGCTGAACCTCAATACCTACAAAAGACATGTTTTGAAAGAAATGTCTTCTTTTATTACAGTGAGAAATATCGGTTTATGTCTCCTTTTTCAAAGATGATCTGGATTCTAATTGCATCCAAAAATCATTATCTGCAAAAAATCTGGAGTACTTTAAAATTCAGAGACTGTGAACACAGTGATAAAATTGGTTATTTCTTAAATCAGTGTGGTTTTGGATGTTATCTAGCTACAGTGACATTAAAGACCAAGTAATACAGTTTTATTTTGATAACTTGTGGATTCTATGTACTAGTTAGGTATTGATATTGATATAAGACAGACTGGATCTAGTAGGTGCAAATTTAACAGTAATAACTGTGGGTAGGATTTAGTCAGTCTGATTTTTCAATAAGAAACATCAAGTTCTTGCACTTATATGGGATCCATTCATGTCCTCTCTTGAGGAGTGCAGCCAAATGAACAAAATCACCATCCTTTTCTTTTTTCCTTTTTTTTTTTTAGATATGTATATTATTGGGATATATGTCTTTAAATTTTCAAATTTCAAAAATTAATTTTTGTTCTCTAAAACCAAACATTACTGAGATAACATACAGTTGAAGTGAACAACAAAGTTTCAGGTGATGTAAAGAGAACTTTAATTCAGGTACTTAGAGTGTGAGTTAGTCCCAGAAAGGAGTTCTTCTGGATCATTCATTAGGGGAGAATGCATTTTGTCATTGACAAATCTGACTCCACATTACCCCACAGATTTATACTAAAACATGTTAATATATTTAATATCTATTAATTTTTAAGCCTTTTTCCCTGCAGCTACTCTTAAAGGGTTAAAAATTCATTTTAGCCCTATGAGACTCACTTCTATGTACATTTTCCTCTGTGTTATTGCATATAAAGATGTGACTCTTGGGAGGATTGTAAGTCCTAGAATAAAATATATTTCTAGCTGTTAGAAGAAAAAATCCATTTTTATTCCTCTTTTGTGACTACAAATTTGAGAAACATCTTGAGACAAATTTCTAAGGTCTTTTCATGAATAGAAATTCTTGTCTGTTATTCTTATCCTGCCAAAACTGGAGGATTTTTCAAAGCCACCTTTTGCAATTGCACCAATTGGTCCTGTAAGGTAGTTGCATTCATAAATCACTTTATTTGACTCATGTCATGGCTTATATAAAGTGCAGAAGGGGATATCATGAGGTTCCATGTTGTTTCTGTCAGCTCTCCCAGGAGATAATTGTGGTGTGGGATTTACCTGCTAAAGCAAAGGGCAGACTAGAATTCCCATGGAAGATGATCCCTGTTGTAATGACACAGCTAGTGACAAGCACAGCACTACTGAGATTATGGCAAGAAATTCAAATATATCTCAATAAAAGTCAGAATGTAGCTACCTTTTGGTGTCCTTCATAAAATTTATTCATGTTTTACTTATTTCTTTTTATGTGGAAAATGTGGTGTTTTAGTTTTTTCATTCTCCTCTGATGGAATTGTGTCCAGCTTAGACTATTAGCAGAGCAGATGAAAAATATGGAATTCTTTATGGAACATATTTCAACACTTGTTTCAGTCAGCCTACAATATGTATGAGACTCTTCTGCAGATTCATTAGATTCTTTTATACTGGAATACATGTCTTGGACAAAGTGCCTAAAAGAATTTGCATATTTCAGCTGAAATCCCTCCTACAGTATTTTTTTTTTTCATATTTCTATCATAACATCAATTCAGAATCAATGATTTAATCTATTGTTTGTGGTAGGCTGACTGCAGAGTCTGCACTGACAGATCACTAAGAGTGATAATTCCAGCAACTGAAATAAAAGCAGTACTCAAACTTTAACAACTGTTCCAGTGGAAACAGCCCCTCCTGACAGGAATGGAATGATGCTCCTCTTTCTGCCAAGGTTTTGGATAACTCTTCTTATTTTCATTTGATAAAATTATATCATGACATTGCTGCAGTGTCTGGGAGTAGTGATGCCTCACTGGATTTTTCCTAACTTCTGCTCAGGTTTCCAATGTGACAAAAGCAGCACTGTTGCATAAATTTCCATGGTCAATAGTAAAATATCTCTGTATAGTGGAAATCATAATATATTTTCAACTGGGTGAGGAAAACATATTGAAATTACATCAATAGTATTTCTAGGACTGCTATGCTTGGAATCTAAACCATTTCATAACAGACTTTTAAAATATGTTATGAAATGTTTAGGAAGGAAAAGAGAGCCAAAGGGCTGAGGGGAGGGGACAGACTGAACACGACCAACATGTTAGGAGCTAGGCAGACTGTGAATATGCACAGACAGTTCTAACAAGGAGAGCCACCCATGGGTGCCCAAAGAGATAGCACTAATAGTGTCTAACACCTAATGAAAAGCTGTGTTACACAAGGGCCCCAATGACTGCAAAAAAACAAATGTTGCTTCCATCCAAAGAACAACCAGAAAGTAATAGAGAAGTATGAAATAGGGAAGTGTAGCCCTTCCCCTCAGTCCCTGATCAGGAAACATATCCTCTTGGAATTAATTTCCAAGAAAGAAAGAAATCAAATTTGTCACCACTGGTTTACCAAGGTAAAAATGTACTTGACCACACTGCTTGCTTTCTATCTGAAGAAAAAAAAAAAAAAAGTCTGAGAGGAGAGTGGGTTAATGCACCTTGATTCTGAGCAATGCTATTGACACTGGCTTCCAGGCATTTCTTAGCTGGAAACAGAGGAACCGTGGGCTGTACAAATGGGCTGTTACACTGTTCGAAAATCAGCTGTACTGCCAACCTGCCAAGCTCATTGTGCAGTAATCAATAGCTTGATGTTCATTTGGCAGAGGTACAGAGCTACCCTAGGGTCAATACTGGAGCTGGTATTTTTCAATATCTTAATCAGCAGGCTGGATGATGTGACATAATACACTCTCAGCAAATTTATGGATGATGGTGCATTGAGGAGAAAATTGATTGAAATGCCAAATGGCAGAATTTTGATCCAGAAGGACCACAGGAAAATACAAAAATGGACCAGCTGTAACCCCATGGTGTTCAGTATGAAAAGTATAAATATCTCAGCCCTAAGAAAAATAACTATGTAAATCTTCATAGGCTGGGATCTAACTGACTGACTGAGAAGCAAACCTGTCAAATACAACCTGAGCAGTCAGAGTGGATGCCAGTTTGTGCATCAGGCAATATTTTGCTCTCATTTCAGATAAGACAAACCTCGCAATCCAGTTTAGATGAAACTCAGAGAAACAATAACAAAAACATTGTCAGTGGATCAAAGAAAATTTCTGTTGGTATTGAGTTCACACCTGAAATTCATCTGCTTTGGGACCATTTGAAGAAGGACATTGAGAAAACCAGTGTCCAATAGATTACTGTCATGATGGTCAAGTTCCACAAGAAAAATTCATGAACTATCATGATTGTTGATAAATGTATAGTTTAACACAATGTTGATACAGAATGCACATGGTTTCATTATCTCATGCTTACAATGTATATTTGAAAATTTTTTTAATTTTTTTTTTTTTTAATTACTGACCTGATTTTCAGGGATGACCATTCCCATAGTCAGAGATTATTACACAGAAATCGAAAAGATATGACCTCTGGTGCCTTTCTCAGATGATCCCAGCTGGGGAGCTGTAGGTTTCAAAGATAATATTAATAGAGTTCTTCACTCCTGAAAAAGTTTTAAGATGTCAAGAGACTCATATAGAGAATTCTTGAGGTGTTTCGTATCTTTATTTTGCATTGCACATAGATAAGACGTCTTTTTTAAGTAATTATTGATTTTTGTGCGGTGACAAATGACACTAGCAACTGGGACCTTTAGTGCCTGTCTTAATTTAGACTTTTTTTGTAGCTGTAGGTACGATTTTTCATCTATAATGATGTGCTACAAGGATATGCAGATGACTGCTTCCAGAAACTCGTGTAATGAAGTATCTGACATTACAGCTAATGATTTCAATTCAGTTCAATTCCTAAGCATGAAACTGCATCAACAAAACCGTGACCTGGTTTAGCTTAAAAAGCAAGTCTAACTATACAGAGCTCTTTGCAAAACGTGGGTCTTATTTTTACCATATGGATAGTGTATATAAAAGAAAATACCATAGTCATGCTGAGAGTGGCCTACTTTGCAGTGTACCTGGATACTGGAATGGCTCAGCAGGGCCACTTAGACACTGTAATTCTCTTCTCAGCAAAGTGAATGATCTTGGCATGCAGTGTGCAGATGATAAGTACAGGCTCTCTATTCATGGCTGCAGCATTTGGACCACTAATTGTGTTGCTGCCAGAGTGGGCACTGAATTTAGCCCTGAGTGGTTTGCAAGCCAAAGTAGGACTTGCCGCATATCTTGCACGTAGCTGTATATATTTATTCTTCCCTTACTGTTGGTCATTATGTATTCAGCTGCTATTATGAACACAGTACTCTTCACTACTTGTCTGAACATCTTGTTCTTTCTATAAGGTTCCAGACCTGTTGGGAAATCAGCCAGAGATACTGAAGCTCTCCTCTTTGGAATTTAATGTGCTGTGTTATGCAGCACATTGTGTGCATCTATGCAGGCTGCAGGCAGCCTCACTAGGGACTTCAGTGCTTTATAGGCTTATAAAAATAGGGTGGCTGGCTTTCCTTCACAAGTCATGACAACCAAGTGGCAGTGCAATCTCAGGGAGGTGATTTCTCACTCCTACAGAAACCTGATGTAATACCTGACATTGGCCTTTGGCACAGAGCACCCACTTTCCATCTTTTCTACTATATTGATGTGTCTGATAATACTTTAGTATCTAACCTTGTGCCAGAGAGTTAAAAATTTGCTGTGCCTCTTCACCTGGAGGCATGTTTGGTGCTGTTCTGCTTGATTACTTGGACACACTCCTGCCATGGCTGTCTGTGAGATACTTGTCCATAAGTCTGTAAAAGTGTGCTAATAATTCTGCGGGATTTTTTTTTCTGGTTAATTTTCAGATAAATTTAGTTTACGAACTGAGGAAAAAAAAATTACATCAATGATTCTGGAAAAGAAGGTAGCTATAAAATCAGAAAGACAAATAATCATTTAAATAGTCCAAACCCAGATCTTCCAAACAATCAGAAATACATATATTAGTTCCTTGGTTTTGATGTTGTCCTCCATGAACTCTAAAAATATAGAAGAAACGGCATGAAACATAGATGAGAGGAAGGAGCATAGATTAGTGTTTAAACTCCAATGAAAGGATTTTAAGGAGAACTGAAAGATTCTCAAACAGTGGGAACCGGCTGATTGAACTGCCCTGTGTTGCTTTGAAAATGTAGTTAAAATTTGACAAGCACCTAGGAGCATAATTCTGAGAAAAGAGAAGACATTTAAGCTATTTAAGCTGTTTCTTTCTTTCCAGTTCTTAAATAATAAATAAAACACAAAATTTATTTTTTAAAATGTACTATTACTGAACCCCAATACAATAATGAAATCTGCCTGCTGATTTTGTTTTCCACTACTCAAAATCCTAATTAAATAAAGAAGGGATAAGGATATATTTTACCTAAGGAGATTAGACCTTTAATTAGTCCAAAATGTATAATTTTCTCTGTTGGAAGCTAGTGCTAGTAAAGTTGGTATTATCAGGACATTGGTAATTCAATTTCAAAGTGGACAAGAACCGATTCGGAACATGGTTATAAAGCAAATAGCATTTTAATATACACTATAAATGTCGATGTAATTGTCCAGGATTACACAGGTTTTGTGATGGAAACCTCTGATAGGGATGTCACAGTACATAAAACTAGGTTTTATGTGTCTCACAATTTGGAACTGCTAAATATTTTCCACACTGACAGGACACAACTCCCCGATTTTGGCAGAAGGCTCTTGTCTCACCATCAGTCCCATGGAATGCAAAGGCTGTATCGCACACTATGGGGAGATGTGTTTCATGACAGGTCATTCATGTCAGGTCATCTTATCCTTATTTCCTATAAAAGGGAGAAAAGAGGGACAAAAGAACTTATTTTTCCCTAGCGTTCTTTTAGATTGGAATTCAGCTCTTCATGAGCTATAATCCACTGATTTCAGCAAAAAAGGATTGTCTTCAGTTTAGGAAAAAAACTCCAATAGTCAATTTGATTGATTTTTCCCATATATATTCTGTGAGATACATTCAATATGGCCCCATTTCCAGTTCCTGGTCTCCTGCCCAGCTGCCTTGTATATATGCTTATAAGTATGTTTGCTCCTTTGTTCTCTTTCAGGGTGAGCCAAAGGGACTTTGTGTGGTAATATCTGCTTGCAGTTTGGGGGATAATTTGTCCCTGTGGTTTCTTGCAACCATAGATACAAGTAAGACTGCAGCTTGCTGTCCCAGTAGGCTTTTGTCCTCAGTACCTCCCACCACACCATGGGATGTAAAACAGAGACCTGCTGATCATGCTACTGAAGAAAAAAATATTGTGAGGGTCTGTTGTGCTCTGGGTGGATATGATTCAAGGTAGAGTATGAGGGCAGATGAAGAACTTTCAAGGACAGGAATATTAGAAAATCTGAAATGCTAGATACAAACATCAAACTGTTCATTGACAGTGCAACTCTGAAAGAGAAATTAAACATTCAGCCAGAAAAGCTTTTTTCCCATCCATGGAAATTTTGTCACTAGAATCATAATTACAAAAATGAGTTCAATATGGCCACTGAAATCATGAAGGATTAAGTGAAATGGTATGTTTCTGTAGGCAATAATTACAATTATTGTAGATCTAACATCAGGGGTTATGATCTTGTCATGTACACAGAATCACTCTAGCTGTCTACCAAGAGTTGGAGCCTCAAGTAAAAAGTCAATACTGCTCTAATTCTGTAATTGTAGCTGAAAATCTTTCCTCAACATCCCTACTGAGCATTGATTGTTAGTGAGGTTTTAAGCATTGGTGAAGTTTTCCTAATCATATTGTTACTATTTATTCCTGAACGATTTCTGAAAAAGGGAGCTGGATTCTTAGAAATCAGGTTCACTAGTACAGATTAATTTGAAGGGTCATATGTATAATCTTGCTGCTGGAATAGCAGCTCCAAAATATCAATCATGAAAAATTCTAAAGGGATGAGTGATTTAGCCTGCTGAAAAAGGAAAAAAAAAAAAAGACAGAAGATACAAATTTTCATTTGTAAGGAAAAAACAAGACAATAGGGCAGAGTGTAGTGAACAAGGTTGGGGATGGAGGTCAGAGCTATGACTGTTGTGGAAAGGATATTGTGCAGAATTTCTAAAGCAAGGACAGAGTCAGAACCTGATGCAGAATAAAGCATGGAACTAAAAAAAAAAAGTAAACTTTTGTTCTCCAGAAATATTGCAGAAGTCAATAAAGGCTTAAATATATGTAGGTCAATATGCAAAATTAAATGCTGAGAAAAAAGGAAGGGCCAGCTTGGAAAAAGAAAAGTGAAGGGAAGCAAGAACTGTATTCATAAGACATGTAAATTTGTGAGCATGGATGTGAAAGCTTGAATGTGAAGAGAAATGAACAATGAGGATTAATATTTACTTTGCAGTCTAGTCTCAGTGACTGATTACAGGAAGGAAAAATACTGAGAAATATATAGAGATACGTCTTCTGAAGTTCAGTTTTAGAGTTTCTATTTTAATGATTTGGAAAAGTTAGAAAGGTAATCTGAGGTGAGACAATAATACGAATCCTGATTAAAGGCAAAGTGATGACAGAAGTCAAGTTGAAAAAAGACAGTGGCTGAATACAAAATTCATAATTTTCTGAGTTCCCCCTTCCTCTGCTTTGCATATACAAAATACAAAACTTGTGTTAACTGCAAGCACAGGTAGTTTGAGAAGTTTTGTTTATCACTGCTATGAATCTAGAGTATCAGACCAGAAATCATCAAGATTATATACATATATTAGAAGAGTCTGCTTATTTATTTCTAACTAATCAAGAAATGTCATCATTGCAGAAGAAGACTTTGGCAACTAGTCAAATTTAGATTATGTTAATGCAACATCTCAAAGTGATTGTTGTAAACAGGGAGACAGCATCATATGAGAGAGCAAGAAATAAAGAAAGAAACGACCAAATTCTTTCTGCTGCTGCTGCTCCAGGTGCTGAAGGGAAACAAGGCAGATCTGCAATGGATATCCTCCCCAGCCATTCAGAGGTTCTTGTCCTATTTTATTTCAGGTATGAGTTTAAGTGGACATGGACTGTGAATAGAGCGCCTTGGGAAACTTTAATACAAATAAAAATAATTATCTTTTTTGCTATTGAAATAAAAATTCTAAGGGTGTGTTCCACCATCTGGGCTGGCAAATTACTCATGACCACCTACAGCAGATAGTCAGAAAATCTACTCCTTGCTTCTGTTTTCTCTATGATTTGGTCCCTGCCAGTTCCTATTTCTAGTTCATAAATCCTTCAAAAGGTAAAAGGAAAATACTTAAAAATCCCGATACTTGTCCTCTACCACAGTGTAAGACTGTTGCGAGACTGATCAGAACAAATGGTTGCGTTTTCATCTATGGGGGAGCAACCCCATAGATGACTGCTTTATATCTGTGTTTTTACATCAATACTTTTTTGGTAGTGATGAAAGAAAACTACTGATTTGCCTTGGGCATATGACATAAACCAAACTTATTTGAGAGGGACATTTTCACAGCACGAACTCCTCAGAGCACAGAGAACTTGAAGGGCTGTGTTTTCATTGACATTCCATTAGTGCCAACAGAAGCTGTACTTGTAACTCCCTGTGTAATTCCAGAAATTTCAGTAAAAACTGTAAAGAACCTGTCACCTTCCTGACTTTTCAGAAATCTTTTATGAAACTCAGATTTTACTTCAGAATTTCAGCCGCTGATTTTTCTTTTTTCCTAAAATCTATGGGGTTATTTTACTGTAAACAAAATTGAAAAGGCCAATTTTCTTCTGACTAAGCTTGATTAACTTTTTGTCTCTACCCTAGCAAAATTGATTTCCTGTTCAGAGAGATTTAACAAATTATATTAATTTAAATGCACTCAAAGCCATGATGTTTATTAACGATACAGCAAATGTGCCTCTCAGCTTGCAAGATGTAACTACTTAATCTTGCAGTTCTCTGCTGGACTGCATGCCAAAAGCAAATACATGCTCTATGAATTCTATAAAATGTGTAATAGCTACTTCCCATTACTCATTATGACTGTAGCTAATGTCAAAACAGAAGTTTAGAGGCATTTGTAGGAAGATGCAGAAATCCTGGTGTGAAGGCGACATGAGCTGCAGCCTGTGCCTAGAAGGTAACGGCACAGCTGACAGGAGTGAAGGGATAATCATGGGCTGCTAGAAGTTTTAGCTGGGGATCTCTTCCTTCCCAGAATTTCTCTCTTCTTTCCAAATCTCTGTGAGAAAATTGGCCCAGGCTTTTCTTATCCTTTGCAGATATTTGGAATAGTAAGAGCTGCTGGAAGCAGGGGATATGCCTGAGTGAAGCAAGGAGTAATGAACATTTTCCTCGTGCCAAAGCAACAACCTTCATGACTTGGAGAAGAGGTTATTGGTGTTTGAGCTGAAGAGCTGAAAGCTGGGAAAGATACTTTTGTTGCAGGATGGGATTATACTCTTTCCATTTGAGGCCACAAAAAATTTATCAAAAAATGTTTATGCCAAAATACTATTAGACACTTGACATTGCCATCTTGAAGAGAATATTTAGAATTAAATATTCAAATTTTGGTTATTTAAGACCTTGAACAATTTCTCACTGTATGTTTTTGGGGGGGATGGGGGGTTGGAGGGGGCCTTTTTCTTTTTGAAAGGATGGCTAGGGATTGCAAAGTGAAACCCGAACTGCATGTGTATTAAGGGGCTAAAAAGATCACAGGTTCTCATGCAGAGGAATGATTGCCTGACTAGGAGAAAAAAAACCCCAACTATATATAATGGAAATTTCTATTAATGTTCAGCCAAAGTAAGACCAATGACTATTACTTGACCCAGTGATACTTCCATTTGTTCTCTCATTTTAGTAGGATTCAGTCTAATGGGATTTCAACACTGTCTACTTGTGAGATCGAAACTGTAGACTTCCCTTTATCTGTGAAAAGTAGTATTTTTCATTTTCTTCTTGAAATAGTGGTTTGAAGCATTATTGTATGTAATAAAGGGTCTCTGTATTGTTTTCCAGAGATAGCCAGAGCCCATTACCCTAGGGACTGACCTCTTTGTTTACTTCTGAAAGTACTTTGTTATCCTGAAATATAACTTGGTGTGTAGGAATGTCAGTTTCTGTTACAATTGAATCAGAGTCCTGATAGTTTCACACTTCTACTGCTTCTGCTTGCTATTGCTGCTAAAAAAATATTAAAAAGTAGGTGAAATGTCATAAGTTTCACAGTCGGAGAAGAATGGACAAAGCCTTGTCTCAATATTTGTAAATGCTCACATAGAACCAACAACATATCTTGAATGTTTCCATTACAGAGGCTTTGCCTCTGGTCTGACAGTCAGAAGCTGAATCATGTTGTACATGAACATTTTTTACCCAGTGAAAATACAAGCAGTTCATAAAAAAAATATAAGCAGTTCATCAAAATCAGGAGTGACTGCAATTTTATCGATTAAGGAAGATTAGTTCACTGCAGAAACTGTTGTTTAAGGCAAAGCTGTGCAATACACACCTGGAGATAGATAATTCTAGAGATTAACTGTGTTAGGTGAGAGATGTGAGTGAAAGGATTCTCTGTTGAGTAAATGGCCTTTCAATAAACGTTTAGATGAGAGCAATGAGATCCTGTGGAACCTCTAAAATCCACTTGGTTCTAGAAGGAGTTGAGAAGCAACTGAATACATCTGTATCCTGAACACAGCTGTAATATTTTTATTAATGGTGAAATTTAGATCAGCCCAAAGCCTTCAATGTTTTATGGGTGGCCAGAGCCCCCAGGTGCAGATCACAGCTGCAGTGGGATAAAATGGTAGAAGCCAGGGTTAATTTTACATGAAAGTGACACAGGGTATCAAAGTGAACAGTTTGACTAATAACCTTCTTTCCTAGAGCATGAAATGCATTGTTCTGGCCTCCAGACCCTGATGCTGGGACAGCTCTACTACAGCTTCCAGTGGGCAAGTCAAGTTGGAAGGGACAATCCTCTATTTCATTAAAGTAAAAGGCAGGACATATCTAAGCCGAGTACGGATGAATGAAGAGTTAAAAACACATATTCGTCTGCATTCAGCATGAGAATTTTACGATATCAGAATTCCTTGAATTCTCACTTGCCATCCCAAGCCACTCTGTCCTCACTTGTTGGCACAAGATGTTTTCTTTCTTTCCAATGCAAAGAAATCTCAAGTTTTATCTTATGGCAATATACACAAAACCATGACAGAATATACCTATTTCATGATACAGCTGCCCATTCTGACCTCAGGAACTAAGGACATGATACTGAATGAATATATTCATACCACACAATGCTTTTCATTAAATGATACTTTTAGCTTTTTCCTTAGCTGTGAAGTCCTTAGATTTTAATTACATGATTTCTTTTTCTTCTTTATGAGAAAAAATAGAGAATCAAGAACATAATTCCTTAAAGAAAAGGAACCTGTAATAAGGCTTATGATTCAAGTAATTTATTTGATTTATTATATATGCATAACTGTCATTAATAAATGCTCATGGAAAAAAACAGCCCACAGCTTTTATTCAGTAGATTTTCATTTCATCTATATACATACATACATACTGATATATTAATTATATATATATTCCACACTGTAAGTGCACATTGAATTAGCCACATGGATCAAGAGCTAAAGTGAAAAGAAATGAAATCTAGGAAAAGGACAAAAGGAAATAAAGAAGAACTTTATGTGTGATATTTCAATGACAAATTTATTTGTGCAAATTTTGCTTCCAAATTATTATTAGATTATTATTATCCAGATTAAGCAAGCATTCATTGATAAGAGAAGAGTGATAGTTTGTAAATGAAGAAAAAGAGTGCAGATTAAAAAATTCATCTGTATGTGAAACCAGTTTGTATGTTCTTATCTATACTCTATAGAAAAGGGCATTTTGATGAATCTATGCATGAAGCTGCTCCCATTTGGCAAATCTAGAGAAAGGTTTAAAATTTAAACTAACCTCTTACTGCAGGGAACGGTGTGATACTCAAAACTGATACTTATGTCTAAATGTACACTCTGATTTACACAATAAAATGCAGATTCTGCCATTTCTGATCATACTAAGGGTTTACTCTGCAACACTAGTGTTTGTGCCAACTATCAAGAATACTGTAGTTGTTTATCTCAATATTAATTACCTGCACAGTTATTAGCACTATAGTTTGTGAGAAAAAAACCCAACAAACAATGTTTCAATTACAGTGTTCCACCAAAACATAGCTTTTTGACTTTACAGATGAGGCAGTTCTGGAAATTCTGTAATAATAATAGGTTATTAACCCCATTTCAGTTTTAAAAATTGGAATTCCTTCACCCAACCCTCTGTCTCTGGAAGCAGCAACTGAACAGACCCAGAACGTTCACAGAAGTAGAAAAAGGTAAGGCAGAGACATAATTTCATAATATACAAATATTTAGTTGTGGGAACAATGTAGGGAGAAGGAATTTTGATTCCACAGAGAAGTTGTGCTCCTGTGGCGAAGATGTATGCACAGATGTAGGATGGCCATATGCTCCTTTTTAAGCAGGGATCATAAACATCAGAGCTTCTGTATCCCGTTGGTTGTTGCAGTGGGAACTCCTGGAGAAGAAGCTGTTCTGGCCCTGTGCATATACAGGGAGGAACTATGCATTCTTGGACAGTATTCACATATAATTTTGCAGCAGCTGCTAAGACAAAGTCTGTGTGGTGTCCTTTGGGAATACATACCCTGGAAAAATGTCACCTAGTTTTGAAGAAGTGCATCAAGAAATGACGTTAGCAAAAATGCACACTGGTATTATTTTAGGTCTTTGTTTTAAAATATTTTTGATATGAAAGGGCTATTTTTCAGAGCCTTTGTAAAGACTTTATACTATACCTCTAAGAGGTGTACTGTGAAACAAAAGTACTTCGAAGGTTTCAGCTCTAGAAAATAATATTTAAACAAAGAATTTGGGAAGGGGCTTGAGCGAGCTGACTCTGTTGGTTAGATCTCTCCTTAGCAGATTGTTAACTTGATGATATGCAGTCAAAATTGGACAAGGATGGAGAATAAATTCCCATATGAGATATTCCATTTTATAGTCTTGTACAAAACTGGTATTTGCACAGTACTCTGTTCATTTAAATTTTAGTACCATATTGTAAGATCTATCGTTAATATTAAATCTAATGTTAATATTAATGATCTGTTGCTTTCAAAAAGTGCTGCATCAAAAACACTCTAGCAATAGCCCCTTTACACTTCCATCACTTTAAAAGAGGTAATGATGTGATGGTTTAAAATACAAAATTACTCTAATTTAAGCCTGAATTATGAGTTTCTGTATGCAGACAAAGTGCACTGTCTATGATGGACAACCAACAAGTCAAAATTTGTTAGTCTTTGAAGATTTTCAATAAGTGTCACAAATACAAATTTTCTCAGTATTATACTACATTATAAGTATTGTTAAGACAGATTTAGTTGAAAATAAATATCTGTAAGATATTCAGGATAACAAGTAGAAAGCTACAGAGAGAAGCATGGCCTTGATTGTAAGAAATAATATCAACATGAATCTATATGAAATCCACTAAGGTGATTCTTCCATGGTCATATGAGACACTTACAGGACATTACAAACCAGGAAATGGATAATTAATTTTTCATTAAGGAGATGGAAACACTGCATTTTACATCAGTCTTTTTCTTTTCAGCTAAAGCACAGACTTAAAAATCATTACAAGCAAGTAGTTAGCAGTCAGCTGTGCAGGGCCAGGAGTTGGACTTGATGATCCTGATGGATCACTTTCAACTCACCATATTCTATGATTCTACAGATAAAATAACAGAAACAACAGATAATTTAAAATTAATAATCTCATTTTGTAAAATGTTTTCCAGGCCTTTGATTTTTTAAAATATGGGAATGGAACAGAAGATTTTGTATTATTTCTTGGAATGTGAGAGAGAGTCAACTCACTCTTCTATAACTTCAGTTTTTTCTAACCTAGAATATGCTTACCTGCTTATTTAAGATATGAAATCCCCAAAACAGCTCTTCAGGGGAATAAATTGCTTTTCAAATTAGGAGGGATAATGGAATTTTGTCTACATGAGTCAGAAACTAAAATTTTTGTTATTAATGAACTGTGTGAAATTTCTGTACTTCAAATAATCTTCAAAAAAATTATTGCTCCTCAAGAAAATCTGTTTCTCCTGAGTTCAGACTGAATACTCTTTTGAAGACATAGTCTTACACTTTTGTCACATATTGATATATATTTCACAGAGTCCTGAATTTCTCCAGTAATTTACTAGACTTGCTTCCTTTAAATAATATTTTAACTTTACCTTCCAAAGCTCTACCTAAGATCATAAAAGAGAGACCAATAGAATATTGTACTAAACATCTTTAAACTATAATTCCGCTATATAGTCTGGGAGAAAAAATGACAAGGATTTTTCCAATGTAATATATTATGCACTTATTTACATAAAATATCAATATTTATATTCACTGATGGAAAAACAAGATGACTTGGTTTCCTAAATAAAGATGGTACACTTCAGTTTGACAGACACAGCTGAGATAGCTGAGTTTATGTTTCTAAAAAAGTATTCATTTTGTACTTTTTTTATAGGGTACTGACAAGGGAATTGCTAATGAAGATAAAAATGATAAGGGTGGGATGTGTAACAGACATGTGGTTCTGTAGAGAGATATAAAGCACTGTCTTTCTTACTTTCCAGAATTATGCTGAACATTTTCAGTGTTACTATTTTGAAAGAAATGATATGTACAATGTGCTGTAAGAAAAAAAAAAAATGGGGGGTTTGTTACTTCTATAAGTTTTTTTTTCTACTGTTATTTCAAACAGTATCATATATTTCTATAATTTGCGTGTTGTAATTAAAATACAGACCTGATCTTGTAAGTGGCTTCAAGATATTTTTTGAAAAAACCTTATGATGTACCAGGGAAAGCAATCTTTTAATTTCCTTCATTAAACCATTAATGTAAATCACTACATTTTCCATTATTTTATTTTTATGAAATCTTTTTCTTTAAAACCAAAGCAACAAATATCTTAAAATTTTTATTTTTTCTTTCATTGATGCAATTTAAACTGTTCAAAGTATTGCAGAAATATAGTGCAGAATTACAAGGTGGTTTCTTCACTTATATGGATTAAAATTTTTTTAAGCATGCAACAAACACGAGGAATTTTCTCTGTCAAGGATCAGTTACCTAATTTGTGCTAGAGTAGATCCAGGCACCTTAAGTCTTTAATTTGCTTATACAGAATTCCTAATAAGCAACAATGAAGTTGCAAAATTTCCTGTTTTCACCAGTGAGAACTTGGATTCATCAAGTGATGTGTAGAGAAAAACAACGACCTTTCTGACACTGCAAGAAGTTTCATGTCATGTTGTATTACCTCACCCAGACTGCTTAAGGCTGCATGGGTCAGTCACGATTCAGGCAATTTGACATTGTTTGGTAGAATTTGACACTGTCACCACACTCTAATGAGTCACGTAAGTAATTAGGAAAGCAGACTTGCACGGTTCCAGAAGATTGTAACTATTTATTTCATGTGTATATGTTTTGTAAGTGTCAAAGGATACACAAACAAGTTGAAAACTGTAATGAATATACCAATTTATCTTATTTGAATTGATTCTATATATTAATTTTTGTACATCACATCAACAGCCTTCGGTCAGCAGCAAGGAGAAAAGATTCCATGTTATGTCCTAATTGGCTATTAAATTATAATTTCAAATGCTCCTATGTGACTTCCATGCCAAAGTTAATAAACATTCAGACCACTCAACTCTTAAATGCTCCTGAAAATTTATCCATGGTCTTCAAATAACAACAATTTTTTTTACAAAATGGGATTTTTCTTCTTTATTATTTATTCCAAAGGGCAATAAATCAATCATTTGAATAATTTAAAATAAGATTTCATTTAAATGGTCTGCTCCAGTTGAATTACAGCTCAGGAGTTGCAGGATAACAGTCTGTCACTTCTTCTGCTTTACATCAGAAGAGATAATCTTAATAACAATTCTAGTCATAATGTCTGTGAAAGAAACCTTGTCTCAAATCAAAGTGGTGGAAGTGCTGTCATTGAGGCAAGTAAGGCTTTCAGCCTGTCAACCTGTGAACTCTGCCAAGACTGCATTTCTTTGTCTTTCATATGCCATGTACTTTATGCAAACAATTCTTTACTAGTTTGAATGCGTGCAGACTAATTACAAAGTTGAGGTACCAGCAGAAAAGTAAAATACCATTGCTGACAATTTTGTTCTAAATAACATTGCCCACACTTTTTTTCTGTGTATGCAAACATGTACACCAGAGGCAAAACTGTGCAGAATCAGAACTTCCATTCTCTTCCTAAGCAAAGCTTTACATCTATGTCAAATACTCTATGTATTCCTTAGGACTAGATCTTTCCCTCTTTTGCCTCACCATTGAGAGCCTCTACCTGGAACATTGCATTATAGAAACAAAGAGAGTTTTAACTCAGCTTTTTTGTTTGTTCTAGAACCAAACAGACACAGAACAGCCACTTTATTCTGTAGCGATTTGATGATTTTTAAATGCTTTGAATGACCTCTAAATTCAATGGGACAGTTCTGTGTGTGTATGAGTGTGTGCAAGAGGGGACAAGGCAACATGGCCTCAAGCACCACATGGGGGATTTAGACTGAATATTAGGAAAATTTCTTCACTGAAAAGGGTGACCAGGCATTGGAACAGGATGCCCAGGGAAGTGGTGGAGCCAGCGTCCAGGGAGAAATTTAAAAGATGTGTAGATGTGGGGCATGAGGGACATGGTTTAGTGGTGGACTTGGCAGTGCTGGGTTAATGGTTGGACTCAATAAACTTTAAGTTCTTTTCCAGTATGAGTGAGCCTGTGATTCTATAATTCTCTTATGATAACGAAAAAAACACTGCTTCATTTACAATTAATAGTTATATTTATTAACCCATCAGCTATTTATTATGGGCACTTATGCATTTCTATACATTTTTAATAAAACCAAGATTCAGTGTGTTCTCTCAGAAAATGGATTAAAGTAATTCAACTGTTGTCTTAAAGGGAACAAAATATTCCTAGCTCTGATGTCATTTTCACATATTTATCAAGAATTCACACTTTTTGAAGAATATATAGATACAGCAATTCCATTTTTCCAAGCCATGTAATGGTGATTAAAATTTCATTGCCTGCTTTGAGTACTAACACTCTGCTGTGTATACGTTGTAACTGTATTTCTTCCATTCGTTTACAAGTGAACATATTTGGAACCATACTATTTTCCATGTTCACAAGCTGAACTACAAGCAGTGTTCTTCTTCCTCTCTGAATCTTGGTGCTGACATGTTAGAGGTCTTCTTGTTTGTTTTGTTTTGGTTTTTTTTGCCACAGTGCTCCACTTCTCCACCATTAGTTTAAAGCTGAGGTCCATTTTTGACCAATGTTCTTATATGAAGAATTGATCTCAGACACTTTATGCCTGCATATCTTCATAGCCCATATATATTAGACAGTAAGTTAAATAATTTAAGGTACAACATTCATAGGTTAGAGAAATAACTGGCACTTACATACATGTCACCTGATGATCTAAGAAGCACAGGAGGTTTTGAGAGAGAGGCAGGAGGAGAGACTGTGATCCAGTTTCAACTGCTGCCAAACACTGCAGTCTGGTCCTGGTTTCCACAGTAGATCCCTGAAAACTGGAGCTATATGTGCATCTACCTCAGTCTCCATGGCATTGAAAAAACTGAGGAAAAGAATGAAAGAGTCCCTATTTACAGACATTTTTTTCTTTTCTTCCTGAAAAACCAAGTAGATAAGGGCTGATGAAGAAGTTATCTTTGACTGAATACATGTTTCTAACATTCATACTCATGTTTGTGTTGGTAATTAGCTGAAAAAGCACAGGAAATGTGGTGGCAGAATACAGACTGACATTTTTTGGATAGTGGGCAGCCCTTGAAAGATAGAAGATATGTTGCCACAAAGATAATCACATAAAGCAGGGAATACTTTGGCAAGCTCATCATCTGTCTGGGTCCTACATCAGCCACATAGAAAGGAAATAGACTTGATAAACCTCAACTTTGTCCAAAGAAAAGTAAATAAATTGGGAGATCATGTCTCAGCATTCTTTCTTTATGGTTTATCACTATTTTAGACACTGATGAAAAGCCTAAATGTGTAAGTGTATATACATTTCAAACTAACACTGTTGCTTTCCTCTATTTCAGTAGTGGTCTTTTGCAGAGTGAGATTTCTGAACATGTTTTAGAAATACTTTATGCAGAGATTCGCCTTTTCAGCAAGTTATCAAGAGAAATCTTTCAATATTCCTTTGAAATGCTTGCAGCCCTACATGAGTTATATGTGCTCTGTGCTGTAGTTTCTGCTTCATTTTACTGTGTCTTTACCTTTATTTTTAATTGTATTGTGAAGTTTTCCCGCAAAAGACAAAATTTTCACTGTCATAGAATGAACAAAAGTATTGCTGCTTTTTTTTGTGTTTTATTTTTTTTGCCTCTGTTACACAACAACTTGAGCATAGTAATTCCGGAAAAGTTCCTCCAACAAGCCTGCACTGATTTCCTGCTCTCTAATACGGAATGGTGAGTGATATGACATAGTCCTCCTTGACCTGTATTTTTTCTGGTGAGGTTAAATTCTCATTTGGAATAGGCATTTTTCAACTAGTTTAATTTTCATATAAAGATTCTGGTTTCTTACGGGAATATTTTCATATGAATAAACAGCTTTTAAAAATTTGAAATTACATTTTTTAAAAACTTTTAACTTTTCTCTTGATAATTTGGGGCTTAAAAGTCCCATAAGATATATTGCTGAAAGTGCAGCATGAGTTTTTAAATGTGAAGAGGCTAACATTGTCAAGAGGAGGCATAACTAGAGCTGATAAGTACTGAAGATTTCCGGTTAACTTCATTCCCTTTCTCCAAATGCCTGTGATCTTAATTGCACTTTAAAAATATTTTCAGAACTTGGCAATATTTTTGAACCTGGGGATTGGAAAACTTCGATATTTAATTCTATCCCACTTCTTGCTGCTCTATGGAAAGATGGAATATTTGAGAGAAGCTGACGACCCTGCATCATTGCACAATTAAAGAATAGTGAGTCCAGTGTTCTGGAGGTTCAGCTTCAGTAACCTGCATGTTTGTTATGAAGTTGCTGCAGAAACCTGAGGAAAATTACCATGCATCTCCCAAAAAGGACAGAGTGGGACATGTAAGGAACGAGCTATAATGAATTTAGAACTGCAATATGATTTTTACTGGTAATGCTAGCAATGCATTTAGGTATTTAGAGCACATATTCCTCAATCTAAATTAAAAAAACACCTATATAGAAGGAATGCTTTGTCCTACCTACACGGAATGCCTGAGCTTTTTCTTTTTTCCTACATCAGACATTTTTGGCTAAAGTCTAGCTCAGACTATAAGGGTAAAGCAAGACAAGTTATTCTGGCAATACAAGTTCCTTGAAAGAAATTCTTGAGGGGAAGCATCCCTGGCGCTGAACACATTAACTGCTCTGGCAGTTACCAGAGAGAAATTGGAAAAATCCACAGGCAGTATGTTACTTACTCTTACTAATAACTGCACTGGTGACCATTTTTATTGAGTATTAGTCTGAATGGGGAGTCTGGGGATCCTAGACTCCAGGCATTTGCAATTTCAGATTAGTCAGGACTGCACAGTGTGACACAGAAAGGTAAATCCAAGAAACAGAAATGACAGCTTCCCTAGAGTTGCCAGCACACTTGCTCACAGGTTCTTTACTTTTTATTTCTTTTTTATTATTTCTTAGTTTAGTGCTGTGTTTCCCTGGGGCACATTACTCCCCTCTCAGATGAAACGTGCCATGCAGCTTGCTTGGTTTCAGCTCAGGGCCTTTCCACTGCTACGCAGAGAAAAGACACCCTCGTGCTTTTTCCTATCCTTTTCAGAAAATGGGATTAACAATCTCACTTCAAGACACATATCATCTGAGAAAATGTAGAGAAAAGAAAGAAGTGAAGATGATACAGATTAATTTTACGAGGTGTGGATTATCTAAATGCATCTCTGGGCCATTGGTGTTCACTGTTACTAACGATGACTGCAGGAAAACTCATGCTCTTCCCAATGTCCTGGTTGCTAAATAACTATTAAATTCTGTGGGAGAATTCAATCAAAAATATGTGCCAAAAGCTTTCCTAAACAAGGTAGTAAATGGGAATGGTTTGCAGAGGTGTCACTGCTGGCTTCACCAAAGGAGAGGTGCACAGGGACATGGTCACTTTCTCTTGGAGCGTAGGACTGAAGAGGGTCGTACTGGTGAACAGCTACAGACAGGTGGGAACACTCACCAGGCAATCAAAACCGGGCCTCCAGGTCTGTACTAAATATAATCACACTCTGCTACCAGGCCAAAGTAATAAATTTTTAGAAGCAACTTATTTCTGTAGCAATTCTGTCGTGTCTAATGCATGTTGTATTGCAACACTAAACAAATGTTTGTTCTAAGATCTCCCTGAATTTATCATCCTGCTTCCTTTTGTAATATTCCTTTTTTGTAATATTGTGTAATTCCAGCTTTGGTGCGTGCCTCACTGGCTGCGTTCTGCTTACAGGTTCAACTTTTCCTTTGGTAGCACTTCATAAGTATTTAAACAAAAGAAAGTGTTCCATCACCAGAATCCTCTTAAACCACATTTACTTTTCTTGATTTCCCTGAGACAGGACTACCTACACTACTAATGTAGAACAGCAGTGGGCTGTGTCTGTTTTACAGCTTTATTTTAATCTGGAATGAAGCATGTTCTAGCTGCACAATCAGAACTGCCCGGTAAGTTGTCCTGTTGCTCTGAGAGACCCGGGGCCTTTAGGAGGAGCAGGTGAGGATCCACCCATGCCTTAACAGGTCTGCTTGGAGATTTTTCATTATAGGGGTGGGAATACCATCAGCTGGTTTTAGAATCTCTAGTTTGGAGGAGCAGTAGAGGCATCTAAATAGAGTTAAGCTTGGTGACTGTAGTTTGCATGAATAAATAGCGATCAGTTTGTACAAAATTGTAGGGATGCAGAGGTGAAAGTCTCATGTATTTTTTAAAGTAAGGTTTTAAAAGGAATGCTCATGGGTAACTGAGAAAGTAGTATACACTAATATAGGGCTGGATGAGTCTTCCCAAAGGAGTTACCCTGAATGATAAGGATCTGCTGGTTGAGTTCACAAATCCTCTCAAAAATGTTGACTGAAGAAAAGGAGGGAGATTTCTTCATTTTAGTGGACATGATAAATTTTTTGCCCACATTTTTCTTTTGAATTAATATCTTGGACTGTATCTATCTAGGTATTTCTAAGGGCAACCCTGAGTCAAAGAGACTGGGATAGTGCAGTCACAACCATTATACTGTACATAAAGAAAATGTGAATAATCTTAAACATTTTATTTGAACTTAAATGTTGCATGGGTAACAGTGTTAGTGAAAAATAAGAGTGTAAGCTGGAACTCCTGCTATATCGATTTTGGTTCCTTCCAACTCTGCACGGTTTATATGAAAGAGGTAGAGGACTGACTCACTCCTAATTTCACAGATGGAGAGACAGATATAGGCGAGCCCTTTTCATTTAGACAAGTGGAAATTCCATATATCCCTAAGGGACTTAAATTTCATGGTTGTGGTAAAAATACCAATAACTTTAAACAGCTTGGCGCTAGATAGTTTCTTGTTTGGAATGATCTTCCCATGGTGTTATAAGGTTAAGTTCCTTAATCAAAACCACAACAAATTTAAGTTAGCAAAGTGAAAGTAAAATTTGTCTCTTACAATAATTAGTAATGTATGTTGCTTACAAACTGACAGTATTTTATTTTGAATTCTTCCCAAAAAGCATAAAAATATTATCTGTTGGAAGAGCATTCTACTATTAAAAAGTGTACATTCCATAGCAAAATATTCAGAGTCAGTTTTCATTCTTCAACTCAGACCAGTTTCAATCTAGTGCCTGAGTACCCAACTCCTTCATATTTGTTCTCTGCTTACCCTAGAGGATAGGACTGAATTAGTGACAGAATTAACACTGTTTCCTTGTGCCTTCTGGGGATTGAACTATCAACAACTCACTGCTTTGAGAGATTTTTACAGCTGTGAGTCAGGGATGACATTTTCTGAGACACATTGGAATCTTCATCGGGGGCGTGAAGTTGCCTTTGATTTTTCATATTGATCTCTTGTGACACATCACTAGCATGTGGCTCTGCTTGTGAGAGGGGTTTTCATGCAACTTTCAAGCAAATACGATATATCCTCCTGTAGTAAACCTCCAACGAAGGTTAATAATTTCCTGTCTCTGTTAAGCCAAAATGTTGAGCTTTCCAGGCAAATTTGATATGTTTGAGCAGACTAACAGGATGAAGGAAATTCACCAAGTCGGTACATGATGTGGAAAAAGTAGAGATCTGCCTTTATTGCTTGGCATGTCATATAGTTTTAGTCATATGCAAAGGTCCTTGGACAGGCAATGCTCTTCAAGTGTGTACTGTGGCTATATTAAATGTTTGAATTTCCTAATTAGGAGCTACCTCCCTACTACCTCCAACAAAACAAACCACCCAACTCTTTTTGTAATTCTTCAGTACACGAGGTTGCCATTCAATGTATGTAAATAAGTAAATAAGTAAATAAGAGCTTCATCTGTTGTCCAATTTCTTATCTGCCAAAGCTCTATTTCAGCCTAATTCTCAAAAATATTCTTTTCTTTGGACCTTATTGTTAACATAAAGTCTTTTCTTACATACTTAGGCAGTCAGTGAATCATTAAGCAAAGCCACTCTTTAGCTGGAATTTACTGGTGTTGAAAATTAATGCTTTATCCCCTTAATTGGCCTACCCCCGTTACTCTCTTCAAGAATTTCAAGAATTTGAATGCAACAGATTGAACACAATATGAAAAATTAATTCCCTGAAGTATTTTCTGGAGTAATCAAAAGTGGAATCTATACATTTATATCCACATTACATGGTAATACTGTATCTTGGTGATCAGAAGTATTGGCAGGTATTAATAAGTTCATACTAGGCACTGCAATATAAAAGCAGTTTTGTAAAGATTTCATCAAAATCAGTAGAAGGAGTTTAGAAATAATTATTTATTTAAGCATTGAAGAAATGCTTGCAATTTTGTTTGTCTAGAATATTATGTTGATGACTTTATATCTGGATATGGAAAATAATACAGCCATTAGAAGCACTGAGTTTCACTTTTGCAGAGGTTTTTATAAAAGAAAATGTAGCCTCTAGCAACAGCAGTTTTAAAAGCCCTAATATTCACCTTTTTTACTGTATCTGCCCTTTTCTCTCTGAAGCTGTCATTAATGATTATCAAAAGGTAGAGGAGACCAATGGTAAATTCTACTTATAATAGTCAAGCTCTGTCCTCATGGGAAACAAGTTCTTTTTAGAACTGGTGCAGTAGAATCTGAGAAGTGCTTTGTAAAGATACTTCCATACAGTAACAGCTAGTTTTCACATTTCATTTCACAGAAGGTAAGACAAGAAATACAAGTTGTGTATGATTTTCAGAGTTTGCTAGAACATAAAAAAAATGAAGCAGAATTTGCATTATCAGCAACTTGTAAATTAATGGTAAGACAAAGCTGAAAAAGAAAGATCTTTTATATTTCCAAATGTGGAATAACATTAATATAATGTTATAGTATATTAACTATATTTTACTTATTTAAATATAAGGTTGATTAGAATAATACCTGCATTATTCTATAAATACTATGTATATTAAAACTTCGGGTTATTGAAGCACTCACATAAAATTAGCTAGAAAGACAGATATTCTAGTCAAAAAAATACCAGATGCACTGTGTTAAACCAAAAAGGTGTGAAATCTGCTTTCTGGGGATTTGCTATTTCTGCTTGATGGATAATTCTTTCATTTTCCACAGAAACTGGTCATTTAAACTGACATAGTAATTTTCTGTCTGGCTAACTGAGGATACCCCACATTTCTGAGTATAGCATGACATTTTGATACTCATTAGTTTAAAATGTCATCTGGAAAGAAATTGCCTAATATTTGGCACTTAAAAATATTTGAGGGTTATTGCAAGTGAATGCTTCTTCATTAGTTTTTATGTCTTTTTTACTCTTGTTTTAATTAATATGAAATTATGGCATTATAAGGAGTTTCTCTATAAATGTATGCAACAAGTAATAAATGAGGATCAAGTTAGTTCTTCCATGGGTTTCTTAAGAGAAGGTTTGGATCAGGATAAACTTATTAATTGTTCTCATCATCCTTGGGACTTCTCAGAAGTATCTATTTCAGTATCTATTAGAGTAGGACTCTACCTCCTCCTATTTCAGAGATCAGAACTCGGAGCAGTGTATGTGTGTTTCCTTGGTTTTAGAATTCAAATATACAATTATTTCAACTACTGTATGATCTAAATTACTCTTTTTTTCCTTATTGCATGTTTTATAGGCCACATTCAATAGTGAAAGAAAAATGTGCTCACAATGTTTTGGCTTGGATTAGGGATGTGATGAGGACCATAAGTATTTCCTAAGGAGTGAATAGCAAATGACTGACTAAGTCACAGGGTTATCCCCTGAAGTATTGTCTCATGGAACTGGATTGAGACTTTCTAGGCAGAATGTTCAAATTCCAAATCTTTCAAGATTTGTGTGGTTCCTCTGCTAAAAGTGTGTGCTTATGTGTGCAGGCAAAGTCCTCAGCGTTCATTAGGTTGGTTGTTCCCTCCTGATAGCACTGAGGGTCATGAAAATATGCAAGCAGGCTTATTTCTGCAAAACGTCTCAATGCATTTTATCAATGCTTAAAAACAGATAAATAGGCTAGCTGGCTGATTCTCTCATTAATTTTGATTCAGGGTTTGTTAATCAACTTTATATTCATGATATGTTGGCCTAGCTCCATGTACAAAAATAACAAAGCTCTGAATGAAGAAGAAACTTTGAAAAGATTTTAATGATCTTGCATTAGTTTTTAAGCCATGCTTTATGGTTATTTTTACCCACAAATGAAGTTTGTTGTATTATCACCGCAGTTCAGTATGACCCCATGGCCAAAATATAATTTGTTTTGTCTTAAATCTTGCAGCTGACAGTGTTTGGTGTATTAGCACAACATCCCTTTAAGAAATCTATGATGAAACCAGTTTAAAATTTTAGGGCTAACCTATGAATTAAGGTCAGAGATAAAAAAATAGCATACAGTGATGTGAGTTGGTATCTTGGTTCTGGCTGGGGAGGCTGCTTTTAAATCTTTGGAGGACCTTCAGGTTATTTCAAATTATAAAGATACGAAACATTCAGTATGAGGCAATGCAGTTCTTAGAAATGCTTCATAATCTGCTCATACCTCAGGCTTATTACAAACAATTTTTTCTTTTTCAAATTTTCAAGGGAAAAGGTAAATATTTAAATTTAAAAATTATTATACCACAGAATCACAGTCCTTTCTGAGTTGGAAGGGACTCAAGGACCAGCTCTTAAGTGAATGGCCTGTATAGGGATCAAACCTGCAACCTTAGTGTTAATTAGCATCATGCTCTGACCAACTGCGCTCATCTCAGGGTCATACGGAATATTTATATTGATATAGGTGATCTTAAATGATCTATCATCAGTAAAAAAATTCCTGAATTAATGCTGTTCACAAACCTAATTGGTTCCCATTCATTTGGTTGGGATTGATTGGGTTGGAGACCAATTAATCCGTCCTGACATCCAGAAGTCCATGGTCCATGATGGGATGCACCCAAAAGTGTTGAGGGAACTGACAGACATCATTGCTAGATCATTCTCACTCATCTTTGAAAGGTCACAGTATTCAGGAGGAGCAGCTGAGGACTGGTAGAAAGCAAATGTTACCTCAGCCTTCAAAATGGCAATGAGGACCTAGGGAACTACAGGCCTCACAATCCTTTGCTTCCAAGATACTAAATTTAAAATGCTCTGTGATACCACATAGTCAAATACCACAATGATATGTTCATAATTTATTGAAGAGTCCTAGTTTTACTTCAATTTTCAAATACATTTCTTAATGCAAGCAAGTCTACTGAAAATGATAGCTGTGAACAATGTCTAGATTTTAAAGCTCATTCTAATTTTAAGATTTAAAGCAGCATTTCTTTAACACTTCAGCAAAATGTATGTTCCGAATTCAAAATGTATGTTCTGAAATGCATGTCCTATGAATTTGTTTACTAGTAAGTTTATTATAACTGTATATTGCTTCCTATTTATAAAAATCTCTAGAGATAAGTTACTCATATAAAAACATTTTCAGTTTGCTCCAAAGAAAGTAGAAATATTGGAAAGCTAAATACTGTCAGCAGTGATGGACTACTCTGATGAAGTGATTCATTATTTCAGTTCCAGTACTTACGGACTTTGCTGAGAGAGTGACATGCTGAATGCCCCCTAACACATTAATATGCTGATCTGCCTTCTAAACTGGTGAAAACTGTGTTTTCATCAAGGATGCAAAAATCACATCTCTCTGTAGAAGTAAAGATGCCACAGAATGGATGAATTTAGGGAAGTATGCCTTTAATTTGGGTAAAAGAGTTTTAAAGTTTGCTTACAAATCAGCAGGGTCTTGTAATGAAATCGCATAGTTTTCATAATGAAGTGATTCTGAATCTTAAACATTGTCTTCTTGGGATTTACTCTTAGAGGGCAAAGTGTAAGGATCGAATTTTCAAAGGAGAATTACATGCTCAATTTCTGTTAACTAATCCTTTAGGCAGTATTGAAAATCTCTGCCTTACATCATAAATGCCACTGAGGAATCAGCTTGTTAACATAATGGGTTCTGAAGTGAAGGGGAAGGATATTGGAAAAGAGGGGCAAGAGTGGATGATTCCACATACAAAATGCAGTATTAATTAGGGATTTTATTTTCCTATTTCTCTCCTTTTCTGTAATTCTTTTTCTTAAGGTTGGATTTTTTTCCCATCATGGCAGGCAGCAGTGGGGAGGAAAGGACATCCTCCTTCCTTTGCTCTTCCAGTGGGTAGCTGACACTATCCTGTGTTGTCCCCCTGTGCTGGAGGCTGGGGAGAAGAGCTTCCTTCATTTTCTGGCTCCTTCTGCACACCTCTGTGGAAGAGGGGCGCAGAGCTAACGTGCCCTTGCAATTTAGATGCAAAGAGCTAAGGTTAAGGGTCCTGACCATTGTTACTAATAAAATTTATGTTGTTAAACTTGGCCCCAAATAAAGCAGAATTATTTCACCTCTTACTTAGAGGCAGAGGTCTTAATCTTAAAGTCAAATCAAAAATGTAGGCACACAGGAAAGTGCGTACCCTCAGGTATGAACTTTGGACTTTGGTAGTGATGAAGTAACTTAGTGCTGTCTAGGTCTCCTGGAGGTTTCTGAGTTTTATAAAAAGCCCTGTCATGTAAGGGACATGGTCCCTGAAGGTACCTTAGTGCTCTCCTGGAAATCATGTAGTAAATGGGCATAACAAATCTTTACTTATGTGCTGGAAAGAGAATATCTGAGTGGGTAGGAGAATAGATACTTTCATCTCAGCATATTTAAAAGTATGTCATATATAGAAATTTCTTCTAGTCTTCAGTGCAAGTCTCACGACTAGTTAAATGGAAATATTTTAAAAGAAATATTTAAATATATTCAGATATCTATATTTGAATTCTTTGGGCCCTAGATTAACCTAAGAACACAAAAAAAATCTGTTTAGGAAGTAGAATAAGAGAAAAAAGAAAGAAAAAAATAAAAATAGAACAATAAAATCAAACATATTTAAGGGTTTTTTTTCTGAGAAATGCTTCATTTGTATTTACTGAAGCTGAACCACAGGAAAGAGAATGGACAAGGAAAGTCTAAAACATGAAAAAGGAGTTGTCATATATTAATAGAAGTGCCAGTGCAAGAAATACCGACATTCAGACTTGATTGGTAGTGAAATGAAGGAAAAAATACATGAAGAAAAATGTGCAGAATGAACAAAAGATAAGTATGGCAATGATGTGAAATGAGAACATTTAACATTGTTGCTCTAATCTTATCTGGGAACCTTTTCATAGACAAATACAGTTGCGCAAGCAGAAATGAATCAAATGAAGATGACATGGAGGTCAACGAGGCAGCAGAGCCCTCAGCAGTTTAACCACGTGATGGTCCCAAGACCCACTCTGGTGCTGCCAACACAGCCGCCCACAGACCCTGCCAGGCAGCCAGATGCTGCTGGAAGGTGAGGACCCTACACAGTTGGCATTTAACTCTTGAAAGGGAAGTAATAATGTTCAGGTGTTATTTTAATGGCTGAATTACATCTTGCTTTAATAGATGAATTTAAATTCTCATATGCTCCTACAATTGTTTTAGTAGTGATTTTGATTTTGACGTGTGTTATGTAGTGCATCCTATTCTAATAAGAACTTTGTTTTTTCTAATAGAATGTTAACACCAACATAACTCCATCCCGGATTCACCATAAACTACTTTAATTAAGATGCAATCATTCTGTAAGGAAAACCAGCAAAGACTTGATTTTTTTCTTATAAAAAAATCATTAATGATAGATGTAACATCTAGTGGCAGCCTGACAGTACTCATATCATTAACTTCCCAATCACAGTTTCTCTATTGTCAATGTCCTCCTTTTGACTTCTTTTTTGAAATGAGACTCTTTTTGTAGTAAGCATAAGAATCTGTTCTTACACAACCTATGTGATATTTTGTTTCAGAGCACTAGCATATAAGATGTTTTTACATCAGTGACTTTCCAAGACATAGAAACACCCACACATTATTGAATCAGATTTATTGAAAATACCTGTTAAAGACTACAAGATTTTCTCTGGGGTCTGTAGAGAAGCCATTTGGACTCAAGATACACTGTGAGGACTACAGCTAGCACACTCTTCACATTTCCACTGTGGATTGGTTTTTCATGTAGCTGTAAATATCTGTGTTATACTCCAAATTTGCAGGACCTGATTACAAGAGGATTTATTTCTATTTAAAGAAAGAAAGAAAGAGAAAAAAAAGAAAATTAAAAAAAAAAAGAAACCCAAACCAAAAAACTCCCCCAAAAAAACCCCAAACAAAAACCAAAACCAACCAAACAAAAAACCACCCAAAACCAAAAACAGCAACAACAGGAAGATACCATAATTATTGCATGCAGAGAAACATCACACTTAGAGGTTTTGGTAGTTGACATTGGCAACCTTGCTACAAAAGGAAAATATAACTATCCTTGAAAATGAATGGTTATTTCATTCTGGTATGAACTGTAACAAAGATAGTCTATATAATACATTGATGTCTTTCAACATCAGCCAAGGAAAGTTGACACTCAAAAAGTTCACTCTCTTGATATCTATGGCAACCTGCTTTAGAATATTGATCCCTGTAAAATAAGAAATAGAAAAACTGAGCATGATAAATCAGGCAATATTCTGTTTCTAGGTTACTTGATAAATGCTATTCCAGGACAGTTTCAGGTTGGAGTAAGAAACATGCAGGGAATAGGGGAAATACATTGTTTGGTCCCCAGTCCGCTGACTCTAATTATAGAAGTACTTGTGTTTGTTTATCTCTGCTGACTCTGACCAATGTAAATCCACAGAGAGTACAAAGAAGAATAGGAACAAGTACACACTTTTGTTATGCTGTTTGGTTAGAGGTGGTGAAATACCTCTATCTTCTTTTTTGTTTGTTTGGTTTTTTTTGTAAAAAGGAGTACACTCCTGTCAAAAATCTTTAACTGAATGAAAGATTTCCTTCTTGATTTTCAATCCTCTTCATTTTTGGTATTTCACTCTCTTCTTCACATTCTTCCTACATCACTTGCATGTTTATCTGATAACTGCAGAATTCGGTATGAGAGATACTAATAGGCAGGTATTTTTAAGATATCACTGTTGCCTAAGAGTTGCAAAAGATGACATATGCAGAAGATGACGGAGGTGATGCTTAGATTTTTTCATATCTTCTCTCCAGTCCTTATGAGAACAGGAGATACAACCAAGGAACAGAGAAGAAATGAAAAATTGTACTAATTTTGTAAATTTCAACTTTTCCCTCGTGGTGTATTCAAACCGGAATTGCTACCTTTCTTCACTGTATATGACCTAAATATTTTTCTGAAATTGGAGTGATGTGCAAAACGTAAATCAATCAAAATATTAAGAAAAAAACTATGACTCAGGATAAACAGAGGGTGAATTTTGTACTGGATATCTGCTGTATAAGTTTCAGAAGATTAGCAGTAAAAAAAAGATTTTAATAAACAGGAGATTTTTTGCCCAGCTACAAAAGCCTACCTGGTGCCAGACTCAGACAAAAAGTGTAAAGCCCTCTGCTGTGTTTATGCTTATCAGAAGAATTTTTGATGGGTACACTAGAGAAACTACTTGGCTATCTTACCAATAATAATGAAATAGCTTAAGAATTAAAAATCCTGTTATGCAACAATAGTTTATCACTCCCCAGGATGCTGACCTTGCAATGTTCGGGTAATGTTTCTCCAAACCACTCTCATCCCAAAGCAAGCAAGTGAAAATATTGTCAGTGGTGATAACCATGACAGAAGCCTGAAAAACTGCACACCTTAAAACCAAGCACTTTTTGTCCTGTCACAGGACAAAAAACACCTGTAAATACAGGTAGGATATTTGGTTTTCATTTTCAAAATATGGGCATGTCAGATACAGATAAGATATTGCAGAGAGAACTCCAGGTTTCTGTCATCAGAAATAATATTTTGGTGGCTTTATTGGTTAGGAATTTTGTTTGGTTGATTGATTTGTGTTGGTTTGTTTTTTTGTGGAGTAGTTACATCACTTTGATTTATAAATACATGTGTGAGAAACATTCATTTTTCAAATGAAGGGGATTTTTTTCCATTCTAATCTGAAAGCTACATATGATCTTTTGGTAAGATCATATGCAAAAAGTAATTGCAGCTTTACAGTAGTCTTACCAGTACGCAGAAGTGACAGCCTATGACAATGTCAAAGGTAAATCCAAATGGAAATTGTGACGAAATTTCTGACATGTTTTAAAAAATAAAAATTGAAAACAATAACTGATTGAAACACTAAGCACCCATATACGCTGAAAAGCCATAACATTCACTGTAGCTGAAGTTCCAACAAAAATGACTGAATTTAACCAGTTTAGCACATGTGCATCATTCCCAAGAATCCTGGAGCACTAAAACTTGGACAACTTTTGGGTAGATTATTTTTGTAATATAGTTGCTTTGTGCTGCCAGACTTCACTTTTTTTGACAAGTTAAAATCGTAAGGAGGCATGGAGCCACTGTGGCAACAGGCTTTTGGTACAGCTTTTGGTACCAAATGGAAGAAGAGGAAGGAGGGCCACTGTGCATTCAAACCCTGGAGACCTTTTATTGCCTTCGTAGGGTTTGTATTGTGGAGACTCAACTAGTGCAAAGATCTGGTGTTCATTTTTGGTTTTAGCACTGTTGGGGTCTGTTTGCATAGAATGCTTTACATAAACCTCCCTTAAATTTCCTTTTTACTTCCCCATTTCTTAATTTAATCTCCTTCTCCTTCCCCTTTTCCTTCCCCTTTTCCATCCAGATTATTTTCTAGCAAATATTGTTATAATAAATACTTGACTTGTACAGTGTCAACTTTTGTACTAAATTATTCAGATAAAAATAAACATGGACAGTTTGAAAACAAGCTAATACAATGAATTAGACTGAATAAAGAATTAATGAAAAACAGTGCAAATATTTGTTGGTACATTTAACTGTGAGGGTTAAGTGAAAGGGAAGAGGTAATTTTATTTTTAAAAAAGGCAAATTAAAGTAAATATTCTTCTTCACATTTGCTTCACTGGTAGATCTATTGAAGCTGTATCAATAGCTGCTGAATCATGCAAGGATTTTATTTGAGATTTATTTCCTGTTCCTGATGTGTATGTAGTCATTTAATGCATTGTCCAAATTACCCAAGGAAATTTTTATATGAAGGCTGGTTTTAACATGGACTGTTTTATTAATTAATTGTACCCTAAGAAAATGCAAATGACGTATCACAGAGAAGGGAAATTCCTGTGTCATCTCGTTGTCGCTTAGACCTCTGTCCCATTTTTCACATGGAGGTGTGCAGTGCTGTTTTAGATGACCTTATTTTTAATGGTGGTTTACTTCACCTACTCCCCAGATACTGACGGGGCACCAAGTGGGTCTCTAAGTCACAAGTGCGTGTTTCACCTGTGCAAAGGACACCGAAAATGAAATATTCAGACTCTGGACCCTGTGTTCCCCTTGCTATACTTGCTGCCTGTCCAGTCAAGTATTGTGGGAATAGCACACATCCCCCAAGGGCTCTCTGCAGCTGACAACATCCACAGATATTCTCATGCAGCTATGCTGTGGTTAGATACATACACATGGTGGCTGCAGTTCCCCAGGGTCTGCAAACATTCCCCATCACAGCTGGGCTTTAGATGCCAAGTCTGCTTCTGTGTCCCTGGAGTCAATAATCATGGTAGAGAAATTTACTGAGGGATTCAGAGGGGAATAGAGGTGTATACCTGCAGAAAATGAAAGTATCTTCCTGTGGATATTTGTGTTTGATTAGTTGGAGAGGACTCAACAGTTCCTGTGTAAGTCTGTGTTAGATTAGCCATTTTTCAAGTCCTGGGAGGGAGGGAGTCAATTCAGTCAGCTGAGCAAGAATTCATGAAGAGCAGTAGCTCATGAAGAAAAGCTAGTTTATTTGAATTAGATGGGCTGGGAGAACTACCAGAGTAGTCCCAGTTAAGAATAAAAGGATCCTTCTTAAAAAAGTATCCAGGACAAAGTGATATGGTGTCAATCATACCACTCAGTTCGGACTGGGCAAATCAAAATATTAGGTTGAATTTTCTTTGATTTGGCTTTTTTTAGTTTGTTTGTGTGGTGTTGGGGCTGGATTTTTTTGTTTGAGTTTTTTTGGGGGTTGGGTTTTTTTGGGTGTTTTTTGGTAAAGATATTGTTTATTTCTTGTTCTGTTCCTGTAAAATATCCCAGAGTACTGAAAGGTAAATGATTTATACCTTGTTGTCACATCATATAGGTTATTCTAAAGCAGAAATATGGATACCACGTAGTCTTTCATTTAACTGCTGCTGTGATTTGTGAGCACATATGGTAGTACATCACAGTGGTCGTGAATTGAGATTCTGCTGTGCTGTACAAACACAGGACAAATGCCTCTAACTCCAGAGGCTTCCTAAACTTCCAGGCTTTCCAGATAGGGTGCCTTCTGTAGAACCAAAACTCTAACTGCAGTTAGTACCACTTTTTTTTTTTACCTCCAGCACTGTGCAAAATATGTTTCATTGTCTGAGAAAAGTAAGAAATGTATATAATTCTTAAAAAACTGAGTCAAATAAATTTCAAAGCATACCCAGTGTTTCGTTATGCCTTATGTTTTTGATTTTGAAAAACTCCACCATATTTAAAGGACTGTATTCTTCTTCTTTATCTGAATTCAAAGATTCACAGAAGAGAAATATGTGCAAGAATTAGCTGTTATTTTATTTGTGACAGATTCATTGTTTGCTTTTGCGAGGCTCCAAACCACCCACTGAACAACATGAATATTTAGGAGTTGTCAGCAGCTGCAGCCAGCTTGATTTTTCTCAAGAATTCTAGTATATACAATGACAATGAATTCACTTTTGTATGCAGTGGTTGTGCATGAGCTGTTCCCTGATATGATAATTTTGGAACTTGTTGAAAAAATCTGAGAAGTATTCATTATTACCCCAAAACCTTATCAGTTCAAAAACCTCTTGAAAAAGCCCATAGGATACAGATCTTTCTGTTTAGACATGAATATCTGCTGCCTTATAGACAGATTTAGGGATGTATACACTTGAATAGCTATATTCAACAGTGAGCCTGCAGGATACATCAATTAAGTTTCTCGGGTGTGATTTCAGAACAGGGTTTCAGTCTTCAGTGACTAGGTATGTGGTTTAGGAACAGATGTGATTGTCGTGAGACAGAGGTTACAATGCAAGAATAAAATTCTGGATCAATCTGTCAATGTTTTTTAACTATATGTGTTAGTTCCATTTATTCTCTTCATAAAGATTTTGGAGTTGTAAGGGACACATATGCATGATGGTTGTTTTATAGTCAAGATGACAATGGTGACTGTAGTGAATACTGAGGTCTATGGGGTTTTTGCTGACAGAAAACCACAGCAGCATCTTGAACTTGAACCTCTTGAACTGAGGGTGGCTGGGAAAAAAGTATCCTATTAGGTGTGTTTTGATTAATGGGAAGACACTTCTTGGTGTGCTCAAGAATACTGTAGTCCTCTGAGATACCCCAGGTATACTGCTACAAGAAGAAAACCAGTTGCTTTTCAAACTTAAAAAGGAGTCAAATATATTCAATCAGACTCCAAAATAGTACTTATATTTTCTGTAACACCTGCTAGGATTTTCACAAGGAGTGACTGAAATTTTGTTTTAAGAGGCTGTTTAATAAGACTGTTGTTTAATACATGGATGGATAAGAACCTGTCTTTACTGTAGAAAATGGTCAATATGAATATACCCTTGTTTGTCCATGTGTACTCTTCTAAAAAACATCACTATCTTTAAATAGTCAAAGTAGATTGTTACTCTTCAAAATAAAATATTTAAGTTAGAGTGGAGAAGGTTTTATGTCATTTATATTTCAGAATATATTCTGTTATTTATAATATAGTTCTGGTTTTGGTTACTCCTAACTTCCTGAAGCACAAATATTTGGGACAGTAAATTTTCTGTTCTTGGTCAGAATTTATTTTAAAGGTTTATTTACAACATTGGTAACCTTCTCAGAAGTTTGAAATTACAGACTAGTGTCTACTTTTAAGGATGCTCTAATCTCATTTTCACAGTAAAAAAGAATTGATACAAACTGAGACATTGCCAGTAACAAGCAAGGCTTTTACAAAGTCAGGATACAACATAAAGCCAATTGTAAAGAGCACCATTCCCTCCTGTTTGACTGTCCTTATTAATTTAGATCTCATAAATCCTTAAAGTCTGTCTCCTTGCCTCCCTTACAAGATCTAACTCCCCACTTATCCTTACATAGGATCCTTGCATTTGGCTTGTTTTCAATTAAAAGTGGTAATAGGAAACCACAGCAAAGCAAAAGATAAAGAGGTAAAGACCTAGTTTTATATTTATGAAAGATCACGTATATGGAAAAGCAATCAATAGTTCAACCTCATTTATTTGTGTATTCCATGAATCTGGATTGATGTCCTGGGATGACTTTATGGTGGTGAATTGTATCGCCATTCTTCTGTTTAGCCCAGAAATACGTTTTGTTTCTTTAAAACTAGATCTGAATGCAAAGTGGAGGAGGAGGAAAAGTGATGGAATTTTTTCACAGCCATATTCAAAAACATAGAGATAAGAAGACTGTCTCTTTCTCTTGGTGTGTGTTGTCTGCAGCACAGACAGCAAGAGAGAGAGAGACAGGGAGTTTTTTCTGTGCTTTTTCGCTGGTTTTTCTGGTTAGCTACAGCAAGGAACATTTTCCCAAGACTGTGTCTTTTTGTGTTTTCCTGAAACTGTTCAAACCTGCTCTGGACTGAGAACCTGGAAAAACACTGGGAGCTCACACCTGTGGCTCACTGGGGCCCAGGACATGCCATTTTCCAGTGCAGGAGGGACTGATAAGAAACTGGGCAAGCCGAGCTACATCCCGCAACAAGGACTCTCTCTGATTTTGCCATCTCTTCAGAACAGTGAGAGGTTCCATTGTGTAGTATTATTCATTTTTTCATGTTTGTGAGTAGTTTGCTTGTTAAATAAACAGTTTTTTTCCACTTCTTTCCAAGGAGGTTTATGTCTCCTGAACTGGTGAGGGGAGGGCCTGCTTGAATTTGTTTTCTAGAAGGACCCCATTTGGAGGTTTCCTCCCAAATGTGCTCTAAACCAGGACAATTGAATACACGTTTCCCAGGAAGCCCTATATTACCCAGAATATTACTGGACCTTCAGTTGCTAACAATTCATTTTATTTGTTATTATCACAAAGGTGTAGCAGGGAAAGAGGAAATAACCAGTCAACTTTTATGAGATAAATGAACTACTGATGTAAAACAAGAAGATGGTTGGAGTTTTGTTTCTTACTGTTATAACTTCAGCCAGCATTGTCTTTTTGCTTTCTTCCTTTTGTAATTAAATTATTCCTTGTTCGTAGGGGGTTGGGCCTCTCCAAAACACTTCCAGCTATCCTTAAACTGTGAAATATAAAGATAAGGGCCACCTGGTAGTGCAAACTCACCCACTTTGATTTTACAAAATTGGAGTACTACCTGTGTTGGATTTGCCTCTGTAGACTAATTCCATTTCTCCACTGTTGAGCTTTCACTCATTCTCCTCATATTGCTGCTCTGAGGGTTTTAATAATTAATTTAAGAAATAAAAAAGAAATTTCATTATAGCAAAAATTGATTCTAAGTTCCAGAAAGCTATAAACTCTTGGGGGGAGAAAAGGTGAAGAAAAAAGAAGGATTTATGGAGCAATAAAGCTATGTGGTGTTTGCAAACAAAGCAGAAAAATGTTTTAAACAATACGTATTAGTGGATGTTAATGACCCAGAAGCAACTGTGATCTTCTTCTCAAATTGCTTCCCTCTCTGGTCCCTCTTTTGTCTTCCAAATAACTCCTTTATGGTGTTCTGCTGTTTATTTTTCTCTCATATCTGTCATGTTGCAGCCCTTTATGCAATAGTTTGCATGGTGAATGGATCTGGTTCAGCTCGAACCACAACAGGATTTAACAAAATGAAAAAAATTAATTTTCATTGAAGGAAACGTTTTGAAGGGGACTCGGTAGGGGTAAATAAAACACCTTTAATTTTCATTCTTGAACTGTCATTAATTTACATTTCAAGCCATCCTCTTTTTTGTAGCAAAAAGCTGAAAAATTCATTTCGGAGAAACACCATTTTTGCTGGATAACCTCAAAGGGACTCTGGCTTTCCTGTTTGCCTTGAAACCTAATCCGGGCAAAAGCTGTCCAGTGTTTGTGGTTCCATGGCAGTCTAGCAGGAATCTAAAAGTAATCCATCTGAAACCTAAATTGTCTTTCTTAGAACTGCTACAAACTTGAGATCATCTGAAGGACCTTCAGAGCTGTTTTATTTTAAAAGTTCAAGGCATCTGTAGTTATACTTGCTTCTCTTGTATATCTCATCTCCTCAAGACTTGAATGGTGCTGGAAGTCAGCAGCAGCTAATGTTTTATTTAAAACACAAGTATGATCCCTTTCTTGACAGCTTTCTGTTTAGTTTTCTATTTATGCTGTGAGCTTTTTATGCCAGAGTCCTCATTTTATTTCAGTGTAGGACTTTGTGGGTGCTACCAGAAATCTTTGTTAAATACAGCCATTTGATGACTAGCTTTTCCTAATTTTACAAGCTGTTTTTCATAATAGGTGTGCTTCTATAATGCCATGACAGCAATTTGTGGCTCAAACTCACATGAGCTACACACAAATTCATATCAGAGTTCTTTTCTTAGTAATTATGTTACCCTCATGGGGAGTGGACTAGCAGTCACACGGGTGAAAAATAAACATTGCTACTAATGTTCATTTATAGACAGAGATTCACATGTGGCTCCATAGCATATTAACATAGATTTATTATTTTGTTTACTACAACTTTATATTTTTTCATAGGCGTCTGAATATAGTACCCTTTTGCAGTACATTCATTACTCAGAGTGGCACACTATTGTGGGGCACAAAAAGCAAAACATTTTGTTTTGTAAACATTTAATAAGCTGAATCTTGATCTCCTGTGGACCATCTAGAGAATGAGTGGTTGTTTTTGTTTTGCTCTGATGTGGACTTCTGTTGTTTTTCTTGGTAAAATGAAAAAATTTACCACGTAAATGATACCTATTTGTGGTGCAGTATACGTGACAACTAAAAATTACTTTCATTGTAGTCTTTCCAAGTCATTTAGGAGATTTATTTACAGTCTACTATCTAACATGATGCCAAAATTTAGGTTTTCTTCAAAACAACAATATTATGTTTTGGAGCAGGAGTGTGCTTTAATAGTGTAATTTGCACACATTAGCACAAGTACAGGAGAATCTAGATTACTCTTTCAATATTAAATCTTGTCACCTTCTTTTTTTTTTTCCATCATTTTAAATGCACTACCTTTTTCTGCCAGTAGAAGAGCCAGAGGAAAAATAATTTATCAGCATATGTAAACCTGTATGCTCTTTATTGAAAAAGATGCATTCTTTAATTAATGGAAAAATAACTGGAATTCTCCATCTATCCATCCTAAAATGGCTAAACATGCTTAGGTAAGCTAGATCAGATCTCACAATCTTCTTCAGAGAGACACTTAGTTTAGTTTGAACTTGGATGTTTTTGGGGTTTTTTTTAATTTCAAGGATTTCATTTGAACGCTTTGGCCACATGACATGTTGCTTTTTTGCGAGTCAAGGGCCTTCAACTTGTGGGTGAAGAGGTTCTTTTCAAGCAGTGCTAAATTCTGGTTCAGTGTTTTTCTTGCTTACAGAACCTCAACTATAGATTCAGAAAAAAATAATAAATAGGCATCTGGAGAAGGCTCAAAATTAATTCTTCCTTATATCTGTACAGCAATGAATACAGTAATTTCTGCAGAAAATTACTGCTTTGAAATGTTTCTTACCCTGTTCAAAACAGAGTGGCTTTTCTCTTGTCTCCCACAATATGTGGCGTTGTACAAGCAAGGACTGTAACCCATTTGATTGTGTAACTAAGGCTTAGTAGCAAACTCCTTGTCCTACCAGGCCTTCTGTCTCTTTCCCCTTCTTTCCAATTCTTTCTTGGAATGGTCTACAGAAGATCTGGTATGAGTTATTGCCAGAACTTCAACAAGTAAGAGCTTGGTAGCTTGGAAGATTGTAAAACGTGAAGTTTCTCACTGTGTGAATGCCAATAAACCATTAGATAAAAGAAATAGGCAAGAAGTTATAAATAAATTACTAGCAGAATCAAAAATCAGGAAATTTTTTTAAAAACAGTCCATAATACAAATATGTTTTGCAAAATGGAAAATATGCTGGTATGTTTAAATTACCTTCTCCATTGGGTTTGCATGGCCAGGTTTTGGTGGATGTTACTTGTTGTAGAAGCTTGACTCACAATAACCTTATAAATCTAAAGCTGGAAAATATATGCAAACTATCCTTATGAAAGTATGTATTATATTTCTGAAATTGCAACATTTGAAATAATATACCTATTATTTTATTTTGGTAAATACAGATTCACACTTCAAAAATGCATGTGTCAAAAGGAATATAGAAAATATGCTTACCATTATAAGTCTTGTCTCAGGAATATGAAGAAATCTCTGGCATTCTGTGTTCTCCTACATCTTAAAATGAAAGCAGTTCTTAGATGAAATTATGTGCCCTTCACTATTGTTGTATCTGATCTCTTCATTAGACAATGCAAGGGATGAAATGTTAGCTCTCACTGCATGCCATACAGAAGTAAAATCTATAGACACATGCTTCCAGTCCTTGTCTATTTTTGCTCTTTTCTTGATGTATTTGTAACATTTAGTTACAAAATTTGTAACATTTAGTGAACATAATTTGTAACATTTAGTGAACTTTTGTAGTAAACAACTTTGCCTTTTGGGGGATAGGAGTTAATTTTCTTTATCTTCATATGTGAACACTCTGAGTGCATGCCTTTTTCCTCTCCATGGTAGGTGTTCAGTGAAACCAGCAGTTCAGGATAACATGGTACTGCCTTTAGGTCATGAGAAGGAGCAAATTTAGGTTCAGGCAGTTTTTCCTTGTTTGGGAAGGAGACAGCTTCAATCAACCATCAGCATGGGACACCAAGTATACTGTTCAGATGGAAATGTGTACAGAAATACAGGAAATTGGGGGCAAAAAAAGTCTATAAATGAAAGACAAAAGGTCAGCTAAACATGAAGATTACTTATTTTGCTGAAATGGATTATGGAGATGGTAAGCATATTCATGTCCTATGAGTACCCTTAGACATCCGTTTATGAAGGCAGACTTTTTCTGTGTGGTTAAAACCTTGATAAAACTTCCACAATTCTTCTATCTTGCTGTTTTGGATAATTAAAAGGGACTGCAATTGATCATGGACCTTTTCTTGGCCTTCTTCCACAGCCTGGCTTTTACCCATCATATCTGCCAGCTCCAGTTTTAAATTTAGAGCAGCATGGTAGCATGGTATAGCACAGAATCATGAGTAATGGATACATTTAGGAAATACAATTATTCTGCTCCTAACTGCAGTTTATTGCAAGGCACAGTTTGCAGTGAAATGAAGACATTTGGACTTCAGATGATTTTCCATAGTGTCAGTATAAAAATCCTCTAAGATTCAGTATAGGCAAGAATTTCTCTCACTGTTTTGGTATATTATTTATCATATGCAAAAGAGAGAGTGTTAGCTTAAAGAATTATCTTGTTGACCTTTATATGTGATGTCAGGAAATCAAACAGTTCCAAACTTCTTCCTAACAGCTGTGACAAAATGGCCCAGGAAAATGGATAGAACAGGACTATGCAGAATAAAATTTCAAGGAAGACTTATGCTCTATAAGTGATGCTTGTAGTACTCAATGTATAGTAAACAACAGTGCAGTGAAATGCTTGAGATGGAAAGGAGTCATATCCAATGCATACCAAATATGATCATCAATGCAGAGGAAACTCAAAGAGATGTTAAGAGACATGAGAAACGTACTTTGTAACAAATAGCTGCAAAGAAAATGATTCATGTACCAGATAATGGAAATAACAATTATAGTGTAGCATACAACAGTAAGGGAATGAGTCATAAACCACTTGAATTAGAGAAGAGAAACATAACCGACAGTTTTGTGGTGAGGAGAAATGCAATGAGTGATAGTTCTAAAAAGCAAAAAAAACCCAGAGTTGTGAAAAACAATTCTCTTGAAAGAGGGGAAAAAGTCTGGCATTTGTTATATAGTTCCAAGTGCTACTTTGGTCATTCCGTATTAATGTTGGATGTGTCATTTGCATTTTTTCCTTATTGACCACAAGGAAAAGATGATTCTTCATTTTCAGTATCTCCTGCTCTGCTAGTGAGGAGCTGTACAAAAAGCTGGGAGGGAGCATAGTTAGGACAGTGATCCAAACTGTTCAAAAGGATATTCCATACCACACCCAGTATATAAACTGGGGGAGTTCCCTGGAACTGAGGCCTATCACAATTCTGGGACAGGCTTGGTGTTGGTCAGTGAGTGGCGAGCAACTTGTTTTTCTTTAGTGCAGTTACTCTCTTCCTCTCTCCTTATTACTAAAATCATTATATTTTGTTTCAATAATTAAATTCTTCTAATCTCAACCAAGGAGGTTTGTTTTTTTGTTCTGGTTGCCTCTCCGCTGGGGAGAGTGAGCCAGCATCTCCATGGTACTTAGCTGACAGCTGGGCTTAAACTGCATCAGCTTTTTTCTTTTGTTCTCCAAAGTACAACTGGACATGGTATCCAATCCCTCCATACTCAGATTTATATCTGTTCTGCTTCCATAACACAGAAAGAATCTGGATGTCTGCAGACCAGCTCCTGAAAAATAGCATTACATTTCTTAAAACAAGAAAACCTGGAATGCTCCCCAGTTACAGTCTGTGAGAAGTCTTCAATGTGGACCAAGGTGCAAATGAAGAAAGAGTAACTTACTTGACTCTGGTAAACTTTGATGAGCTTCAACTTTAAAGACTTAAAATCTTCCCTGTCTTTTTTCATTATGTTCAGAATTTTTTTTATTTTTATTTTCTTATAATGCATACCAGTTTAGAAAATATGCTGTAGCTTTTTTCACTTATGCTTTTTGTACTCATATTAGACTGCTGGTTTAAGTCTTTTGATAAAATAAATAATGCTTAGAGCTTGGCCAAGACTTAATTCCGGAAAAGATTAACCGTATTAGCCAGAAGTATTGAAACAAATGTTGAGAAATGCCATTCCAAAAGTATTTCAGTCAATGACTCAATCTTAATGAGTTTCTTTGGAACTCTTCAATCCTTTCAAATATCTTCTGATTCTATTATCCAAAATTTTATAAAACTCAGGACAATTGATGTGTGCATATGGAAAATGGAAGTAGTGTGAAAGGGAAAGTAGGGTGAGTTTTGTTACATGCAACTTAGGAAGCTGGACAAATTTCTCCTAACATACTGTACAGTTCTGGAATGCCTATTTTTCTTCCAGCAGCAATTTTTTTTTTTTTTTTTTTTTTTTTTTTGGGAAAAAAAAA
>VXBB01006885.1:1169279-1209216 GCA_013399915.1 Illadopsis cleaveri
TTTTTTTTTTTTTTTTTTTTTAATGGGAACATCCACAGCATCTGAAGGTGATTGAAGTTGCTTTTTACCTGCTTCTTTATTACAAAATATCATCATCACAATAGGACTATCAAAAAGAAGAAAGGAAATGTTTCAGAACTAAACTGGCAATTGATAGATTGCAACTTTTTTCTCTGATGATATTTTCTGACTTTCTGGTAGATTCCTACCATGTTTACAGTATTTTATGGAATCAAACCAGAGGAAGTTAATGCAAATGAGTTTTTATTGCAATAGGAATTTAAAATGGTATGAAACAGGGGAAAATATAGCATATAATTTTTAGTTTCACAAAGCATCATGTGAAATTCAGGTAAAGCTAGGAAAAACTTTTTCAGACAAAGCCGATGAGAACATCATGCAATTTTCTTCATTAGTTTTGGCAAAACAGAAGATAAGCAAAGTTAAACATGATGGGGTTTTTTTTATCCCCCAAATAAAGTACAAAATTTTATTTATTTAATTTAGGAAAAAATACAACATCTAATGTCAAACCAAGGAAAATGATATTCACAAAGGGAAATTAAAAAAGGGTGCTCTTTCCTACTATAGAGCTCACATAAATTTTGAAATCATGTATATTCACCTTTGGTATTTGTCATTAGATAGATTACACTGTGTAGGTTATATTGCACTGCCTGCAAATGTCAGGATGTAAAATTTGTTGGAAACACAAGTGTTAGTCTGAAGACTCAAAAATGATCTTTGATACCAAGCTGAGCATTCATTTTTTTCAGGACCTCATATCAAAATGTTGAGGTACTAGCTGAAAAAAAAATACTAACCAAACAGAAGAAGTTAATTACGTTTGGTGTTACAGGAGAGGGAAGGTGGCACAGTAAACTCTTATTGCAAATGTGGGTTTCAATTTTCACAACTGCTACAGGAAATAAAAAGAAAAACTGTGAACTTCTTGGCCTCTGCAACTACATAAAGGATTTTACTAGGGAAAGACCAGCACTTTCTTTTAGTTGGTTGTGTGGGATAGTCCAGTTGTGTGTGTCTGATGGGGAAAATACCAGGGACTACAGATCTATAAATTTTATCCCATGTAAATTTCCGTCTCATCAAGTGCATATCAGCAGAGCAGCTTGAGAGTGTGAGAACATACTAATACTCTAAGGCATTGTTCTCTTCAAATATAAAAAGAAAACTGAAGTAGGAAACAAAGGTCTCAGAACTCTAAGAGAAACCTAAAGACAAGGTAGGCCACCCTGACTCGGCTGACAATGAACTATTGCAAAACTCCACACAGGTTTCATGATTCTTTATAATGTTAGAATTTTGAACAGAAAACAGATTTTACCATACTTGTCCTTCAGTCACTGTGCTGTGAATGACACCAAATTACATGGAACTGCAAAGACAATGGAGTTAATGAAGGAAGCACAGCTGAATTGATAAAGAATGCAAGCAGGACTGGGAGGTAGTTTCTAGGCACAGCAGGAAGTCTGAGACACATCTTGTTTTTCCTAATTGGATGAAAAAAAGATCACTCATGCATACTCCATGCTGATTTTCAAAACACTTGTACGGAAGCTCAATTTACCTTTATGGACTAATCAGGAGAAAAGAGTTTGCAGGAAACTCCCTTCAAAATGCAGCCGAGAGAGAAACGGATCTCAGTATATGTAAAAAGCAAAGTGCCTACTGCAGACAGTGGAACTCTTCTAGGCAATGTGGCTGATAAAATTACCTTGTATTTCTGGCTATCCTAGTTGCCAGCTTTGTGCTCTGAATTAGGGTTTTTTCCTATACGACTTGGGGACACTCAAGGCCAGACTGGATGGTGCTTTGAGCAACCAGGTCTAGTGGAAGGTGCCCCCGCCCATAGCAGGGAATTGGAAAGAGATGATCTTTGAGATCCCTTTCATCCCAAACCATTGTAATTCTTTGACCTTCTTGAATACAACTTTTTAATATTTTTCCTGCAAATGTCAATATTCTGGGTAATAGTAAATGAGAAAGAAATGCTTATTTAATTTTGCACCAAAAAATCAAAACTTAGAGTTTTGTTGACTTAGGAGTAGGGTAGGAAGGGTAAACCAGGGAAATAGAAAGAATTTTGGTTTAGTTTGTTTTTTTTTTTCACCTACATTTTATAAAGATATATATATTAATGAACATTCTACAGAACTCATATGTGTTCCTAGATGTTGGCAAGACTAATTCAGAGAGATGTGGTTTCCACTAACTCTTTCCCACTTAGCTCCTGAATCCTGTACCAACCTTCTTGTTCGTCTGCTAGGTCTGCCCTAGAGCACAGAGCATGAGACTGAAATGCTCAGTGTGTGGGGCTGTTGGCAAGCACTCAATATAGATCACATGGAAAAAAGTCTTCACAAGACTTTCACTTCTGTTGTTGGTACAAGTTTTCATGGATGCCTCTGCAAATAGTCCCTTTTATATTGCCAATGAGAAGTTTGAAATGAAAATCATGGTTCACAGGAAAAAAAAAAAAGTATTAGATTTCTAGTTTTCATTTCAATTCATGGATGCTTTCTCTACCAATGCTGATGTGAAAAACTCCAGACTTATAGTGCACTCACAATGAACATTTAAGGAGAGATAAGTCAGTGAGAATTTTTTCCAAGTTCATTCAAGATTATAAACTATGGCTAACTCTTTGCTTGAAACTGATTTGACATCTTCAAATCTATATGAAGTATAGAAAGAAGGCACTCAAAAATTAGATTAGTTTCTCTCTCATGAAAAATAGCTGAATTTGATCAGAAATCTTCAATCAAAATGAATTCTCAACAGAAAATATGTTCTCCATGGAACTGGCTGTACTTTGATTTTATCAAACTTTAATTGTTTTATCTATTTTTTAATGAAAAAATATTCTTCGTTAGAAAAAAAATGAAAAGTCTTGGTACAAGCCCAAGCAAAGCAATGTGAAGGATTTATTTTTAATTCATTTTGTAATATCATGTAACCAACGTGACTGGAAAATGCACATTAAGACACAATTGGACAGCGTTATGCAAAAATCCATTCCATGTCACTCTTGCTGACATCACTAACAGAAATGCTTGGCTGTACATACAAATTCTCTGCTTGGTTAGTCATGCCTGAACCTGAAAATCAGAGCTGAGGGACAAATATATGTGAATTCAACCTTTACAAATAACTATATTTAGACTGATATCCAAAATTCAGTGAAATTCTTTTAATTCCTCTATTATCTTACTATGTAAAATCTGTAAGTACATTTTAGAAAGAAAAAGGGGGAGGGGGGGTTATTTTTCTGTGAAATTCCAAACCTAAATGTTAGAAAATTTACTTTTAAAAGAAATTGTACAGAATAGTATTTCCCTGAAACATTGAATTTATATAGTTCTTGGGTTTTGATGAATAAAAAAAAATAAATATTTGTGTGGATAATATCTGGCTACCTCTAAAGAATGCTGTTATTATTAATGTGTGCGTGAGATTGTGTGTATATGTGCAAAGCAATTGGTGCACTTCTGAAATCTAACTTAAAAAAAGGTTGTACTCAGTATGGAAGTACCAGCAAAGCACGACTTGTATTCAAGACAGCTTTCAAAATAATAAACCATTCCGTGGAGCAGGAGGGAAGGATCATATTTGTCTGCTCTGAGTACTGTATTAATGAGAAACTGTAACTGCTTGCAGCCATCAGGCCCATGTTGCAGTCTAGCCGCACTAGACTCCTTCAGCAGAAGTTGAAGTCTTTGTTAGAAAGGCCTAGTGTTGTCCATGTAACTCTGCTCTGGAAAGCTGAATTCTATGAGAAATAAACCTCTTCTTTTACTTTTTGAGATTAATTTTCAGTGACTTGTTTCTGTGGTAAACAACTAGTTACATAGGAACGTGAGCTATCTCTGCAGTCTACACTGGTTTGGGGGTGTGATGCATAGTCAGTGGGAGGAGGGAGCTGCAGCCTCTCCTGATGCACTTTCTGGCTTGGGACTACCAGTGGATCATGATGCTTTTAGTGATATGCGCCACAGAGAGAATTTGCCAGTGAGGTAGGAATGGCTAATTGATTAAATTAATTATCCTAAGGAGGTCTGCTGTATCTCATCTGTAATGAAAAAATGGTGGCCTGAGGTCTTCTCATAGTTTTGCATTGTAAAATAGTGATCTTTCATGAGCTATGCAGACAATTATCTACCTTGAAAGAGACACAAATTTCCTTAACAGTGACACAAATTTCCTTATTCACTGTCTTTTCTGGCCCTATCACTCCTGCCTGCAGTGGGACTCTCACATGGAGAATAAAATTTTTAAGAATTCAATTGCAAAACCTCATTTCTCCTTAGAGCTAATAAAAGATAGTGCAATTCTGCAAAACTATTTCTCATGCCTTTTTGCATTCTTTGGTCAGATCCCCCACTGAATTCAGCTTCTCTTTCTGCTAATTTAAGCAGAAGAAATAATACGATACGAAATCAAAGAGTATCTTTCAATAAAAAACATCTTTCATTAATTAACAGATTCATCTATGAGGTAAGAGGAATGTACTTTTGTGGATATTTTTGTTCAAACGACTGTGGGTTTTGATCCAAAACAATGATATAGCTGTCTTCTTTTGTTACAGACCAGAATCTAATCTGTTTAATTTGTGACTTTATCTTTAGATTGCCACAATCTTACATTACAGTTTATTGATTCTTCTTTAAGGATAACTAAAATGTTATTTATGTGTTAATAACTAACGTGTTACCAAAAGTGTTTAATGTGTTACTAAAGACACCCAAACCCATTAAGATTTTCTAGACATTTCATTTTTGTGAAATTTTTCTTTCCACTGAAACAATAGACTGTTTCCAAGTTGCTTGACAAAAGGAATCAAATTTATCAAAGCCTAAAATTGTCTTTTAATTGTTCCCCTATATATACAAAAACCAATTTAGAAGTACTTCTATCTTTTCAAGTTAGATGTTTTCAAACATGAACACATGGCTATTCCTTCTGGCAGGGAATCAAACTTCTTCAAAGGGATCAAATCAAAACACTTTGGAAGATTTTGAATTTCTTTTCTGGCACAGTTTAGGCAAATATGAATATTTAACATTCAAAACCACATTAGAATTCAATATGCCACTTGCTGCTCATGTGTCCACATTTCTATGACAGATATTCTCTCAAACAAAAGCCTTTTCAGAATTTCCTGACTTGCTTGGTTTCAGAGAAATGTTAAAAATACAGTGTGAGCAATTTCTTCCATCTTCCATTGTGTTTTTTTTTTATTTTCCTGTAATAAATGATCAGAGATAAGACATATCAGACAGTATTGTGAAAGAAAAAAATCTTTGTATTCAAATGTGCATATAAATGAGAAGCTATGGAATTCTACCAAGTAAATCAAGTAACAAACATAAGTATTCTATTAACATCTCCTTTATAGGGGTGTGGGATAGGAAAACAAATATAATATTTCAGAGTAGAAAAAGTTTCAGTGACAAAAGACTCTGTAAAATCATACATAATATTCTAAACATCCATTACTTTTAATATTCATTTCATAACTGGGAGCTGCAGGTAATCAGGAATGCTTGAGAAAGCATACCTGCCTAGCTATATTGAAGTTAGGAAGGCTGGCAGTTCTCCTAAATCCTTGTGTGACTCAGTCCATCCATTTTACAGTGCAAACTATATTTACAGTTGCCCAAACTTTATATATACATAGCATTTTGGGACCTGTTTCAAGGAAAGGGCTTTGTTGTTGTTGCTTCTTTTCTTTCTTTCTTTTCTTTCTTTCTTTCTTTCTTTCTTTCTTTCTTTCTTTCTTTCTTTCTTTCTTTCTTTCTTTCTTTCTTTCTTTTTTTTTTTCTTTTTTTTTTGACCCTTGTGTATTTTTGCAATATGTGCCCTCAAAGCATGGTTTGAAGCTCTGGATTTCCTGTGGATGTAGGTGTTTGGAATTCCCTATCAGCCCAGGCACAGGTATGAAGATTCAGCTTGTCTGACTTTTCCTTAAGAGGTCATCAACTCTTTCTCTTCTCCTGGAAAGGAGTTCAGGTGTTTACTTCACAAAACTTATTCTTTACTCCCACTTGGATAGAATCCAAAAGTTGAGTGAATAAAGAGCAAAAAATGCCAACATCAATATCAGGCATATCTCAAAGCGTCTAATTTCTACCTGAAATTATTCTGATATGTTTGTTGACATCCTTCTGATTCTTATGTGCATATTTTAAAAGCTTGAAAAACCTAGAAAAATATTTCATTACTTTACTTGCCAAAGTAGTGATGAGTCATAGTAGTGAGTATTGATAAAACAGTGAAAGCTTTTATACAGATTTAGTCTTGGGCAGTTTGAAAACTGTAGCTCAAAATCTTCCCAGATCTCAGTATTCCATTGATAAATTAGAAATTAGATTAGGGTGAGATTGGAGTGGGACATGAAAGAAAGTGGAACCTATGGAGAGAATTTTGTCACTCTTCTGGTTATCAGAAAAGGTTAGGAAGAAATAGAGACTTAAATGTTGGTCCTTTCCCCAAAAGAGGGTAGCAATCTTTGGTGGCAGCCTTACCACTGGATCCCTTGGACTTCCTCCCCTCTTAACTTGATGCTTTCTTACTGATTTCCGGGATTAATTTTATTTCCTGATGATTTATGGATCTATTTTGAAAGTTTTAAAGTGGCTCAATATTTCAAATGATGGAGTTTGAGATGGCATCATTTGAGATAGCTCTTATAGTTCACAGGGCAGACCCTCCTCTTTCACAAACTGGTATTTTTTTGTTCAAACTTTGCTTTTTAGATGATCCTGAAAGTGCAACCACTCCTAGTTGGCCAGTCACATAAGTAAATATGCATGCTGGATTTCCAGACATTTCCAGAAAAAGAAGTGAAGTTTTTGCTGAAATACTGGGCTGTGAATTTTTTTTTCCAATTACAAAAAAACCCTCGCAGATCAACAAACTTGCTAGACAACCTACTCCTAACAAAAAAACCAAGAAAAGCACACCAGAAAAGCCCTCCCCTTTCCTGTCATGGTCACATTTCTGCATGAAAACCACAAATTTTCTTTCCTGGAAAAGAAAAACTTATTTTATTTTGTTGAGCCCTTACATTTTTCCAGTTCCCACAGCCATTCTGTGTTCTCCTGCATTATGGTTCAGTCTCTGTGTTTATTTTTTTTCCTAAGTCTCTGCCTTCTCATAGATGCTAAAAGCAGACTCATTTATCATTCCAATAAGTGAATCAGTTAATCTGAGCACTGACTTTCAGAATACGAGTTAGAGAATACTTATTTATAGACATCAAGCAGGACTTTCAGAAATTATACGGGCCATGTCCAGATGACTTAAGGAACTAAAGGTATCTTTTAAGGGACTAAAGGTTGAGTGAGAGCTGACAGCATTTTTTAGCTCCTGAATCTGGGTGTTGACTCCATTCAGCTGCATCCTAATGCAGCAACAGGATGAGATCTACATATGTTCTTTCCTCCAACCCCATCATCTTGGTTTCCCTGGTACAGAAACTCAAGGGCTTGTTCCTGAAAGGAGTCATGGAGAGCACAAAGAGGTCCATGATGGGTACTAACGGTGGGCAGGGCTGAAGGTGCCAAGGATTTCTGTTCTTCCACGAAAAGGCAAAGACTTCAGATAAAATAAAACATCTAAGCCTGGTGGCAGTGCAGACCAGTGACCTGGGCTGTGACTGTCTAATGCCAGGGTCTTGTAAGAGCCAAAAGAGCACTAATGCATTTAAAGTTTTCCATGCACCCAAGGATTTGTTTCTGCACAGATGCAGAAGGTGCCTAACCTCCACAGGACTGAGCAGCTTGTGCTGTCATTCTTGCCAAAGCCCCTCTTTCAGCAACTATGACATCTTCTGCATAAATCTTTGTTGTATATTGCAGATGAAATAGGTGTTGTCTATCATGCATCAAATACCTTCTGGCAGGATTTTTTTCCTGTGTGATCTCTCATTCTTTGGTCACATAGCATTAGATCATTTAAGTATCTGAACACCACAGTCCACACTGCAATTACAGCTAGGCTTTATCTGTGAAAGCAAGTGGGAGGGAAGATTGAAATAAGGACACACAACTGTGCGTGGGGGATGTAGGGCAAATAGAAATGCAGATCTTGATTCCAGCCTTCCATGTGTGGTGTACTAAAAGATGGCAGTCTATTGGATTAGGGTGATAGCTGCAATTGAAATTGATCCCTGCAGGCAGAAGAAAACGCTGAGAGACTGGTTTGATTGCAAGAGTAAGGACCTGTACTGTCTTCTGTCATAGTACAGATAGGAACTCTTGCTCTGGTATCAAGTAAAACTCCAAAATATTAAAGAAAAGGTGAAGCTTAGAAACAAGCTCTGTTCAGTTTGTTGTTTTTTTGTTTTTTGGGGTTTTTTTGGTTTTTTTTTTTTTTCCCCTGGCCCAGTGATTTCAACTGATTATGATTAAATAAGTATATGATTCTTATTTTGAGCTGTCCAAAGTGTTTTAGAAACTTGAGTCTCATTCCAATGTCCACAGGAGTAGAAACTGTTTCTTAAATGTTTTGATATTTTTATTCTAAATACTTCATTGTAGCATGAATATAAGAGAAAGAATTAAAAGACAGTCACATTTTGCTCATTTTAAAAATTAAAAATTTCTGATTAAATCATTGTTGACTTAGGAAAGTCTTTTTTACTTCTGTGTAAAATTATAGTGAATTGAATGAAGAAGTAAATTTGGAATTCTGAAAAATCAAACTAGCTCCTTCTGGCATATAAATCATGAGGGACATTTTCTTAAGTGTCCTATGATGACCTGGAATTGTCCTATTTAAATCTTACTGAACATTTGGGAATGTTCAGGAATGCTTTGGGTTTTATTTTTAGGGGAAGAAGAGAGCTATTTATTGCCTGCTCTTAAAAGAGACAGGTAAAAAACAGTAGCCCTACTTGTTTATTTTTGGATCTGTAAATGCAAGTGCACAGTTTCTATAGATACCACTGGGTAATCCAGCAAAAATGTAGGCTACTCTGTATGGAGAGCTCAAACACAAGACAGGCCAAGCTGCTCAGGGGGGCCTGCAAATGTCCCTTTTATGCTACCTTTATGACTCATGCTTTGAGAAGTACATTCATTTCTGTGAAATTTTCAGATGTTTATTCCAAATATCCTCCCCAAATTAATTTAAATCTGCAAATTTCAGCATACTGAAATGTATCACCATCCTTTGCTTCAAAGATGAGCAGAAGATTCAAAGCAATTTTATGACTGTTTCTGAGTGCCCATGTTTGAAATAGACCATAGGAAGGAGACTTTTGTATGGATTAAAATGTGTTGCCTTCTCTTTCTTCTCCTTAATGTCATGATGTGGCCTTTGAAGTCTAAGTTGATAACTTATGAAAAGTGGGTGCCTGGGAAACAAAGTGAGACAGCTTTGATATTTAACTGCCCCTGGCTCAAAATATTTCTCTGCTTGTTGCAGAAGTCATCCAAGCTTCATCCAAATATGAAAAAGAAAAGTGTACATACAGCAATGACAAAGAAGAATGCAGGGAACCTCTCTGAGCTTCTACTCAGACACTTATTTTTATTAAGCAAACAATATTATTGTTTCAGTGAGCAAACAATTTTATTGAGTAATCAATCATATTTTTAAAAACTTTGCTGGTATTTTTAGATCTACCATTTTAGGTAACCAGTTAAAGCATCAGAGATTCATGTGGTATACCAAGAAAGAACTTGCAGATATATTTTTCCAGTTACACCAAACAAGAAATATTGGTTTTTTTACATAATAAGACTGTAAGGCTGACAATGATTACTTCAAATTTAATAGCTAATTCATCTTCATTGCCCTTGTCTTTTGTCTTCCTTACTGCTTTTGCACCTTTCACGTGCAAATTTATCTTTGGCATAAATACACTGGCCTTCAGCCAAAATATCTCATAGTTTCTATTGGATCTTTCAATTTTAAGCAGCCTGTAAGCAGTCAGAAATTGTATGGGATCCTCCAAGCATAAATCAGATGTGATATTCAAGAAAGTTTATGTAGTAATAGTGTTTTATTTTCTCCATGACAGGTTAGAAAATGGGAGTGCAGGTGGTGCTCTGCTCGATTCTTTCTGTAGCAGTGATGAAAGACAGAAGGAACAGGAAAACTCATGTTATCAATAAGTGACTTAAGGACCGGTGCCTTCAGCAGAATTTTGGGATGTTTTGATCACGGGGCAGCTTTTCGGCACCAGGTCTGCTAGAGTCACATGGGCTTGATCTACCTAGCAAAGGTGGAAGGATTCTAGCCCATGAGTTGTCAGGGCTGATTGACACGGTTTTAAACCCCGTTCAAAGTGGGGAGGGGATGAAATCAGGCTCCTCAGAAATGAGCCTAGGGCTAGCAAGACAGAGTCAGGGTTGGTCCCTTCTCCCAGGGGACTAGCAACAGGACAAGAAGACAGTCTTAAGCTGCACCAGGAGAGGTTTATGTTGGCCATTAGGAAGAAGTTTTCCACAGAAAGAGTGACTGGGCATTGGAATGGACTGCCAAGGAAGGTAGTGGAGTCACCATCCCTGAAGATGTTTAAGAAATGACTTGACGCCGTGGTCTAGTTGACAAGGTGGTATTAGGTCACAGGTTGGATCTGATGATCTCAGAGTTCTTTTCCAACCTAACTGATTCTGTGATTCAGTGATCCTCAGTAGTTTTTTGACTCAATCATATTTTCCTTCAGAAAAATCTTAAATTCTCCTTTATTTTCCAAGGCTGAAGGATACCTACATAATATTCAGAGCTCATCCACCAAAAAACCCCAATGTTTTCTATCCTGAATGTATTATTGTTGTTATTATCATTATTATTATTATTGTATACAGACCACTTTCTCTAAATTTCACCCTGAGATAAGCAACCTAGAGATCCAAAATAAAAGCAAATCAGGACAGTAGAAAGAAATTGTTCTGTAGCAGAGAAACAACTCTGGGAGTACCTCCTAAACTGGTAGTGGCAGTAGGAGGTCTCCTCGAGGCCAAGCAATCTTTCTTTCTGAAGTTTCTGCACAGTTAGAACAAAATGACAGAGCTGCAGCCCTTGGCTAATTGCTACAGAGCACCTTAGCAGTGATTTACAGTGGCATATTTAAATGCATGCATTAATTTGTACAGATAAAATACTTGGCTACCACAGACATATTTTTATTGTGGATCCGGATAATAGCCCTGACTCATCCATATCAGTGACATTTCCAAGCTTGTGTATTGTTGAGGAGTTAACATCCCATTCAGTATTTGACAACCAGGGAGTCAAGGCTGACAGTTACCATCTCTTCTATGTGGCACCTAAGGCTAGGATTTGTCTCTGGTTTCATTTATTAGTTATATAACCCACAAGCTATTTTTGAGCTATTAAAAAAAAAAAAAGAAGAAGAAAAGAAAAGAAAAAAGCCAATGTAGAGAAAAAAAAAATCCCCATCTGGGAATTACCCACCAGGTAGCTACATACAGTGAACTGATCTACATATGCATGTATTAATTTTCATTTAAAATATTCGTGCCAGTGAAAATAGAGCCAATGAAACCTTTTAGGGTTACGTAACAATGATAAATGTACTGCAACAGTTACAGGCAAGCACAAGGCCCCTGAGATTTATAGGTTCTCTGTCTTTTTTTTTTTAAACATCCTAACTGGAAAGGCTGAATTGCAGAGCAGCATCTATATTTTGCAACAAGATTTTGCTTATTTTTATCTAATACCTTAGTTTGCATGTCCTGAGTCATGACCAAATCATAAAGCTGAATCTAAATCTTATATGCTACCAGTTACTACCTGATTCCCAGTTTTTCTTACATTAATAATGTGAGGAAAATGATGCCATGCCATAAGCTGTGACAGTGAAATCCACACTCTCACTGTTATTATGGATTCATCTGAGGCCAGTTTTGGGGAGGGCAGTGAGGACAACAGCAGGGGACATGGAGGAATGAAACTGAGCAAAATAACAGCAAGTCAAATCAAGGCAAGTGTGGGTAAGAATGTCCCCTGTGCATGCTTCTGGAACTGCTCCCTGTGCTGCCAGCCAGAAAAGCAGCCCTTTTAGCCCTGATCTTGCTTTTGGTGTGGTGCATCCCTCAGTCCCTGCAAGGGCACCCCTTTTCATTTGCAGACAAATTTGCTCATCAGTGCTGTGAGAGATACCATGGGATCATTTTGAAACTGCTGCACAGGCAGCCCATGGCTCTGTTCATGCCAAAGTGTAGCAGAGACATGGGCAGCGTGAAGAAGTCAGGGGGGTGAAGAAAACAATAAAATAAATGAGATAGGGAAAAGGAAAAGCTTGTGAAGCAATGTTTGGTTTAAATAAGCAAATGGTGAAGCTGTCAAGTGTCACACTCCTGTGGGATCAGAGAGTGATTCTGTCAGTCAGCAGGTGCTGCAGCTCATCCCTTCTCACAGGTTGGGCCTGCACCCCTTTGCTGTCACAGGCACTGTCCCTGCAGTGGCTGTAAATTTGTCATTGTAGTGGAAACTGAGACTTTCACTTTTTGAAAGTTTTGTGCAAGTAAACACAAGTTCAGTTAGGTTTTGCTATTTAAAGTGAAAACTTGAGAGATGAGTTAAATTTAGTTTCCCAGCTGTTTATCAGTTCTCTGGCTGAAGACACTCTGGGGAATACTTAAGTCAGGCTATCCAGGTTAAGTTTCTTCCTTTTGTTGTAAAAAAAATGATATAAAAAGCAGAGCCAGCAGAGCAAATCACCTTGCCTTAGAACCGCCTGTCACAGCAAGATACAGCTAAAAACCAGAAACACTTCAGCTTTGTCAGCAGAAGAACCTATGCATTATCTCTTACTGAAACTAACATTTTTTTACTCTGCCTAATGATTAAACAAAGATGATAGCAGTAATAGAGGACTATCAGCTGAAAATAGTCTAAAAATGTAGCTTCTGCAGAACTCTGTCTCAATCATCAATATAGACATACCTGCTTCAGTGAAGAAAATAACATTTCACCATGATGACAATGTGAATCAGGTTTTCAGGTTCAATTCCTTCATTATTTTGCTTTCTTTTCTTCACTTCTGCCTATATATCACAGCTTAGATTTTCATTCAGGCTTTTTTGTGTGCCCAATGTAATACTGCTGCCTTCAAATTGACAAAGGGGTTTTCAGCATACCTTCATGCAGTAAGTTAATTATCCTGCTGCTGGCCTTAATAAAATCATAAGTTTTGCTTTGTTATATTTTGTTTTATTTTTTCATATTGAACACAAGTCTGATTTCATGGAATCTTTTAGACTGTAAAATACTTCCAAGTTCATAAAATCCAAGCTTTGACCCATAATGACCTTGTCAATGACCACAGCACTAGGCACCACACCCTGTCTTTCCTTGAACACCTCCAAGGATGGTGACTCCACCACCTCCCTGGGCAGCCCATTCCAATGCTTGACAACACTTTTGGTGAAGAAATTCTTCATAGTGGCCAACCTGAACCTCTCTTGGCACAGTTAGAGGCCATGTCCTCTCATTCTATCACTAGTTGCCTGGGAGACTAATCCCCACCATGCTCCTACCTTCTCTCAGGCAGCTGTGGAGAGCAATAAGGTCTCTCCTAAGTTTCCTTTTCTCCAGGCTAAACAATTTCAACTCCCTGCTCCTTATAAGGCTTACTGTCTAGATCCTTCCCCATGCTCCAGACCTTCAATGTCTTTCTCATTGTGAGGAGTCCAGAACTGGACACAGGATTTGAGCAGTGGCCTCACCAGTGCCCAGTACAGGGGGATAATCCCTGCCCTGGTCCTGCTGGCCACACCATTGCTGATACAGGCCAGGACGCCATTGACCGCCTTGGCCACTTGGGCACACCCTGGTTCATGTTCAGCTGCAGTCACCAGCACCCCCATATCCTTTTATGCTGAACAGCTTTCCAACCCCTCTGCCCCCAGCCTGTAACGGGGTTGTGACCCAAGTTCAAAACCGGGCACTTGGCCTTGATGAACCTGACAACACTGTTCTTGACCCATTGACCCAGCCTGAAAGCTGAATCTTACCTGAGTTGCTAAATCTTACTTTGCAGTATCAGAGTGATTGTTTTTATTTAGGTAGAGATAGATATGATATGATATGCATATACATATATATATATGATATAGATGTAGTTCTAGATCATAAATGTATAGATATATTTAGTCCACAAAAACTTCCAAACTTGGATTGTATGACAAATATTAATATCATCAATAAATTTAATTATGAGCACAATTTTTGAAGCATCTTTTCCCAAATATTGTGTTGCTGTGAAACATCACTAGGGAACATTCTATAGAAAACTTTTTTTTTTGCATGGAAAAACTTCTCTTTTCTACCACTGCCCAACACACATATTGAGACCCACTGGTATAGTCTTCTGTGCACTCACAGACCAGTCTTCCCCACACAATAAAGAGGAAATCAAAGGAAAAATTGTCAAAATCAGGTCTCTGTAGAATTGTAACTATGATGTGATTGATTGTATTATGTAATATTTCAATATGTCTCATTTTCCTTAAAGCTATGAAATACACATATCTCCACTCTTTGGAAAGCATGAAGAGACTGAAAAAGAAGGGATCAGTTAAGAAAAATTTTTTTGTATACAAAATAAGAATGAGGTTAGCTTGAGCTTATATTCCCTACCTGAAGGGAATTAATATTATTTAATTTAGCTCTCTGAAATAGCTTGTCTGGTTATTTTGATTCACTAACAATTTTGCCTGAAATACACATTGGTGATTGGCCACATGTTTTGACAAATATTTGGCAGCCCATCTGTGCCATGACCTGCAGCTCAGTCTGAAAATTTAATGGTACATTGCTTCTAGTTAATTTAGATTGTTTTTCATGCCATTGCCTACAAGTCTGAACACTGCATACCATATGTAGACAAAAGAAGAAGAACAACAACAAAAACACAAACCAAAACCAATAAAGCCCTCAAAGCTGAGCACATCTATTTGAAATAACAGACTGTGAAAGTGGTAGTCTAAAAAAAGTGAGTTATTATCAGGGTCTTGTGGCTCTAAGCCATAGTCTAATGGCACTGAATGCCTAGACTTAGAAATCTTTTGGCAATTTCCAGTCTCTCTCGAACTGTCAGTCTGATATGTGTGACAAGGTAATTTGCATAATTTTGCAGTGTTGCTGCATAGCACTTGTTTTTTTAAAGAAATAAGAGAGGGTTCATATTCCATATTCTATTTTTTTTTTTCCTCTGGGAAGGAAAGCAGCCAACTCAGCAAGCAGCTTCCACATACAATGAATGTAGGAGTGCACTGGCAGCCTTCACCCCTCCCTTATGGAGGCTTGAAACCTGCATTGTTCTAACAGCCTCAGTTTGGGGGCTGGCTCAAAATGCATGTGTTGTTCACAAGAAAACTTTTCTATTCATGAAGAAGTTTGAAAGAAGAACAATGCCCAGGCAGACACAAGATATGTGAGATTTAGGATTATTGCCTGCTTCCTTCTTTTGCTTGTGATAGTTTCCAAAAGGCTTTCAGTTTGTCTGCTGTGATCACCTCTCCAGTGAGAATAAAAGAGAGCAGCTAAGTTAGAGCAACCATACAAAACTCTTGGGAGAAGCAAAGCAGTGGGGAAGGTCATTCATATCAAAGGGTGTAAATGAGGGCAGAAAGAAAACAGTTATTATGATGAAGCAATAGAGAAATCAAATCTAGTGGAAATATTTGGTATTTGTGCTGACACTTCTTGGTTTTCCTTCAGCTTCAAAAGAAAAAATCTCCCAAAGGAATAATAGCAACCTTGGCAGAACAAAAGGAGAAAAATTCTTTAGCTGAAATCAATTTTACATCCAATAATTTAGACAGGGATTTTGAATAGCCCTTATTTATATCTTGCAGGTACTGCAGAACAAACATATCATCAGTGAAATGGTTTTTCTATAGTTTTCAGATATTATAGGTGCCTTGACATGTACGGTATAGTTCAACCTAGATAGCAGAAACTCTTCACAAAATAATTCTATTTTGACACATAACTACAGCTCTGGAGCATAAAGAGACTCCTTCAGAAATTTCATAGGGATGGTTTCTACCGTGGGCTCACCTCAGAGTCTGTTCATCTGTGTATAATTTAAGCTTTGTTTACGTTACTGTACTAGAAAATGTTTAAAACACACCTTATCACTGAGAGATGTAAGTATGACACAGTGAATTGGAAGACGTGACAACATTAAACGTGCATGCAAGCATTTTTTTTATATTCATGAGCAGCTATGGAGCAAGATTAATTTAGAACCTGTAGTGCTTTCTTTTACCAGACCCCAGACAAGTGCTTGGAATGAAGTTGGCAGAAAGTACAAAGATAGTTTTTTCAAGAAAACGTAGGTATAAATAAAAATAAAAATAGTCAGATAAAGGGATTCTTTTGATGGTCAGAAGGTCTTTGAAAATTCCTTATGCTGGATTTACTGTGGTGTATTTCTGTGTGTTTTCATTTGAAAAAGAAGTATACGAAATTATATTTTGGCTGCATTGATAATCTTATGTCAGTACTAATTTCCTCCTTTTTTGCTACATTCTAGAATACAGAAATTGACAAAGAGTAGAAGAAATTCAGCAATCATATAGTTATCAATGCTAGAAAACCTCCCATGACCATGGTACAGCATAAAAAAAATCAAAATTTGCCAGCACTTCAGCACATTGTATGGATTGTCTTCTCTAAATATATCCAGTCCTCTGAAGCTTGTAAATAAGTGCTGGAACGTAATAGTGTAAGACTACATTTATGCTTTTGGTATGAATAATGAGCTAAATGCCCTTCTCATCTTCCTTAAAATACTGCATGAAAAACTGGTGTGTCACAGCAGCCTATGTACGCTTTGCCCTCAATAAAGCCCTAGTGCCTGCAACTCCCCATTCATAGCATCTTATTGACTTTATTCCCAGCAGAAGTTTATTTGTTTATTCACCCTGCACCACCACACTGTACAAGTAACAACCAAAACCTGCTCAGAGTCTTAAATGACACACGCAGATTTGAATGTTGCCAGTCCAATGATGGGTGTCCATGGTGAAGTTGACTCCCATGAAAGAAGGCAGAGGAGGGGCTGAGTACAGGAAATTTGGTGCTGTGCAGGAGTACTGTGACATGGCATCCCTTCTTCCATGTGCTTCAAAAGCCTTGGTAGAAGTCTCATCAGGGTCACACAGACAATAAGACACAGTCTTTTTTAAGTATAGGTATGTTGAGGTTGGAGAATCTGGAACTTTACAATGTAAATCCCCTGCAAGTGCTGACTTTCATACCTCTTATCTTTCTGTAGTTGTGTGTGGACTTGCAGAACTTTGAAAATAATAGTAGAATATGACAGTACAAATATTTGCCTTAATTTTGCGTCCAGAATGAAATAAAGGCACTTATTCCAGCTCTTAGGTGTCAGCTCTTGTTTATTTAATGATGTTTTACTACTTGCGGTGCATTAAAAAAACAAAAGCAAAACCAAAACCAAAACAACAACAAAAAAGTATACATTATTACAGAAACATAAAGACAGAGTAAATATGTTTTAAATAATTTTAGTTTAAATGCAGTTTAAATATAAGGCAACACATGAAATACACTGAGCACTGCTTCAGTCTCAGTATCTATAATTTTTAAATTATTTTACAACGTTATTCTGAATTAATTTCTTTTCTAATTTAGAATATGATATGTTTAGAGTAGATATGTTTTGGTGATTCTTGGGGTTTGTAAATGTAGTTGTTAAAGTTTGTACAACTGACTGTTGTTGGAGTCCTAGACAGGTATTCTGAATAAAGAGCAAACCAGAAGGAGGATTGAGCTTCAGCTTCCTCAAGAATCAAGAATTTCAAGCATTTTTTCCAGTTTTATGGATGTATTAGTACTTAAATATATGTATGCTTACTCCATTATCTACTTGCCACATAATTACCCAGAGTAGTCAGGAAAGTTAATTTTTCATAAATAATACTTTTAATGTTTGAAAAACATGAGTGACACTACTCAATTTTCATTGTTGCCTTTGTTATTATGGCAATGCAGTTATGTATCTCTTTCTGATAACTCCCAGCAAATTGAAAATCTAATTTTTTACCAATCAATGGTGTAAAATCCAATGATATCTTCCCTTTTTTCAGTATTTCATTAAATGATCTTGCAGTTGATACATTGTTCTGCCCTTATCTGAACTGTTCTCAGCATGGATTTTCTCATCTATCAGGTAAAAGACAAGCTGCTCCTTATCTGCAGGCCTTGTGGTCAGAACAGGCTATAAAAACATAACAAGGGTACATTTGAAAGAGCAAAAGCTTTTTCAAACACTAATCAAATGAAAGGATGTCTCCTATTCATAACTTAGTCCCAGACTGTGATCCCTGATGTTAGGAACGACCCTAGTTCTTCAGATGTTCCATTGCTTACCTCTGTCTCCCTTGAGATTTAAGACATTACCTAAGCTTCTCTTTCAGCCCTCTCACACAACTGGTCTCTTCCGTTTTCCCTCTTGAAGCAAAGATGTGTACTCTACCTCTTCTGGCATCTCCTCAGCTCCTGCATGCCTTCTGGAATTGCATGAATATCTAGGCAGTTGGGTTGGGACTAAATGCCCATTCTCATTTTCCTGGATGGGAATTTTCCTGGTGAATATTCCTGCAACCCTTTCTTTTTGTTTTGGAAACAGATAGCTATTAATTTAAAATAATTGTGTGAATTAGACAGCTTGTTATAGCCAGTGGAGCTGAGAATTTAGGGTCAAATTATCCATGAAAATAGCTCTCAGTAGATCTACATTAGGAGGGAATATGTCTATTGGTTTTCAGATAATGCATTATTTCAGTGAACTTTATAATTAAAGTGTACTCAAAGTTGTTACTAAATCACTGTATTGACTAGGTTGCTGTACAAATACTGATGACTCCATCTCTCTTATTTCTTGTAAAAGGGCACTAATGTCTTTTTTTTATTACCATAAAACAAAGATTCCATGAAACAGTCTTATGGCTATGGATTGCAACTTAATAAATTTGAGTGTACCTGGAGATAATATGTACCCTTCAACATAATATCTATCAGAGAGAATTCTAGCATAAGTTGTATTCTCTGTATTTGTTGTTTTGGGGGTGTGTTACAGGAAAGCATTGGACAAATTATTGGAGTGACAGTCATGGATTTATGATAAATTTAGCATGGCAGGATGTGAAGACTTGTCTGAAAACCTAATGCTGGCTCTCTGCAGGCAGTTCTCTCCTTTTCTCTCCCACAAGAACTTGATCTTTCATTTTCAGGAAATGTGGTGTCTTTTTTAAATCTATTATTAATCAGGCAACACAATGTACTTGAAATACTAATTACAGTTGCTTATTCAGGTACCAATATTTCTGCTACAGTATAAGTTGCCTAAGTACTTTTGTGACAGTGGATTTCCAATCCATATTAATCCAATTATCCAGAATATGTCCCAAAATAATTTGGTATCTACAGTCTCCTAAACCAAAGCAAATTACCATTGAACTTAGTAAGACTTATGAGGGGAAATGAGTAATGTAGACACAATTAGAAATCACAGCTTAATTGTATCTGGATCTGTAATTTTTTTTTTCTTTTTTCAGATTTTTTGAATGTGAGCTTTGGTTTTGTGTCTTTTTTTTTTTTCAAATCCTTCCTTTCCATAGCTTGGGACTTCTATGTTTGATTTAAATGTTCTAGGATAATGAACCATGTTGCAATGTATGGCAGTAAACCAACTTGACCTTCATGGTATCATAACCTGTGTAATGGTTTCTGTGAAGATGATTGTTGACATGTTCCTGAGTTTGTTATTTATCCTGTGTCATTTTTCTGTAGGCCTACAAGATTTTCCTTGTGCTATGGTTCCTGGAACTGCCGCAAGGTTTGTAAATGTTGAACCTGGAAGAAGGAAAGAGGCTTGGAATGTGCCATTAAATTTTCAGTTTGGACACAAAAGATTTTTCCTGCATAAATTAATTGGATGTGAAAAGCTTTGGCAATCATGAAACCCCTTTTCCTTCCAAATGCATCCCTTGGTGGAAAGGAGTACCATGTACAAATGACCCCTTCTGGAAGAGGCTTGGCATGGCACTTCCACACATGTAGTAGCTCTGCCAAACCTGCTACACTTACACAGTTCCCCTCAGCACTGTCATGAATAAAAATGGGTGACGAAGAACCCTTAGGTATGCTCACAACTGAAATAAAAACAAACTGTATCAGTAAAGAAGTTCTCTTGTGCATTAGTCCAAGGCTGCTTCTTTTTCCCACCAATCTATTTCTGTGAAACTCATTTCTGGACTTACCACACAGCATCTGCCTTGTGCTATAATTGTTTTAGGATTACAGAGCTGTAGCTCACACACTGACTGTGCAAAACAGGAAGTCACTGGAGTTAAATAGTGAGAGTCTCTCAGTCCTATGTATTTCTAGTCTAAACATTTTTATTTATTGAGTCTGTTGCTTGGATTATTTTACTTGTCATAATGCAATGGAGCAATCTACGATTTTCACAAACTTAATTCAGCCTGCCTTGCTTTTACAAAGCTAAGAATGAAGTCTTTCTTTTGCCTTACCTATTGAAGCTTTAGGACTGAGGTTGTCTTTAATACTGACAAGGAACAAAATCCTAGGTGGACACTAAGAGGAAAAAAGTTTTGGTCAACACAGTGTACATATTAATTCGTGAATTATATAATTTCACTATAATAAACCATTCTCTCCATGGCAAGTTGTTCTTAGTGAAAATAATTAGTGATGGTAATTTGAAATTATAATCTAACATGCCTTTCCTCACAGGATATTAAATTACTCTTCTGAATACCTGCTGAAATACCACATCTCCTTGCTGGTTAAGTATGTTTTTCTTTTGCCTGTTTCTCAGCTAGAGAAGTAATTTCTTTTTCATTAGAAATAACTGTAATTTTCAAAGTCCCAGCATCTCTAAACAGTAAAGCTGAAAGACTGAGGATTTTTCAGACCCAGAAAAGCTTCCTTAGTGCATGGGTCATGTATTGATAAATGCTACTTAAATTTTTTTTTCCATTCTGAATACAGTACTTTGTCAGTTCTCTATTACCATGAAATTTCATGCTAGTTCAGCACATGCTTTATTCCTTGTCTCTGCTAAGATATTGACCAATAATACTGAACAACAAGATATTTTTCATCTTTCCTTAAAGCAGGCTGCACTTCTGATGAACAGAAATCAAAAAAGTGACCTTCAGTACTTGTCACTGACACAGAATATATAGAACAGAAACTGTTTAGTCTTTTAATGATTTTTGTACTCGAGACTCCTGGACTTTATGTTGCAGTGAGGTCTTACGACTTTGAAAGTTGTTTATTCCCAGCAGACTAAAACATCTTGTGGGTAAACTTGATTGATAATGCTATTGTTTAGACCATTGCACTGGTTTCATCCTAATTAATTTTAATTATTGTGCTGATGCTTTTCTCTCTTCTGTCATATTAAGCATATGATGACTGTAGAATCCTTTTCAGTTTTGAGGTACAGTCTTGGAAGTCAGCTTTATGAAACCCATTAGGGAATTTCTGTAAATATACAGTAAACAGTGATGGTTTGGGTTATAGAAACTGTCTCTCTGAAAACTATTTCATGATTATTCTTACCAATTTTTGAAAAAATCAATTTACAGCTAAAAGGATACGTTACAGATTTGCTTGTGTGAAACTGAAACTGAGCTTAATTTAGGTTTAAAATTTCTATCAGTAAGAAGTCTATTAATGTAACCTGAAAGACATTATACAATGTCATTATTATTTGAATAAGTATAGAAGCAATGAGTAAGTTGTCACAAAAAAAAAAAAAAAGAAAAGAAAAAAGAAAAGAAAAGAAAAGAAAAGAAAAAGAGAAAAAAGAAAAGAAAAGAAAAGAAAAAGAGAAAAAAGAAAAAACTCAAATTTTGAGGGAAGTGGACATTGTTGTATTAAGTTCAGTTTGACAGCCACTTGACTGGGTGACTCAGCATCTTTTCCAGGTAGATGATTAATAGGAAATCCTATTTTACCCAGAAGTATCAGTAACAAGATTCTTTTATTTGGCAAATGAGAGGTCAGATTCATAGATCCTTTTGAAACATTAGAAAGGGTAAAACTGACCTCACAGGGATGTCTGTTTGCAATTTTAATCTTACAGAATGTCTCATTTATATTGATGTTCATTACTTTTGCTTTCTTCTCAACCTTGACATTTTCATTGTTTCCATGATTGTAAAAATTAGATGTTTGATGCTGCTACAGATGATCTAACACAGCAACTGAATGCCTTGTTATCATCCAACATGTCTTGATAAATGTCACATATATAAAAGGAAATAAAATAAAAAGTAAAACAAACTAAGGAACAAGTAACAGCTGATCCTTGGTACAAATGTGTTAACAATTTCCTAAAGATTTTGTAAGCAAGCTACTTTTTAAAAAGTATGGAAAATCAAAAATTTATACAAATATTTAAACTCTCTGACATAAGAGAATAAACAACCTTTAATGTTGCGAGAGGCTAGAGAAAATTATTACTGGCTCAAAACAACCAAAGCTGGCTAGGGAAGGGCAGTTTCTGCCAAGGTGGAATGGTGCTCTGCTCCACATGGAGCCTCTGGTCCAGCCCAGGATGACTCAGTCACTGCACAGCTGTGCCCCACATGCTGCCCCTGAAGCCCAAATGAAGCACCAGAGTGGCTGGATGACCAGAAGCCTCACCTAGGGTAGGTGTGGGGGGAAACAGGAGGTCTCAGTAACAGATAAACATCATTTCCCTGATAAATGTCATTGTCATGACTGCATGTGATCATTCCCCTATTGTCCTTGGATTTTAGGGAAGCTGAGTCCATGCTGGATTCAAGGTGGTATCCACACCTTTATTTTTTCTCTTTTTTTTTTCTCTCTTTTTCTCCTTTTCTTTTCCTAATTTCCTCTCCCTGAAATTTGGGTAATTGGAGGTGGATGGATAGAATTTGTTAATTCAATGCCCTTCAAAATACTTTGTTTTGAATGAATGTTCCCTTAAATTTTGCCAAGTTTCTGATCTTCTGAAATTTGCCAGTAAAATTTAGTTTTAACCTTCTGGGAACTTTTTTTGGGTTCTCCTTTGCACCACCTCAGGGAAAAGTAGTACCTTAAGCCCCTTTTAGCTAGACTTGTCAAGCGAGGACCGGAGCTTTACAAATGTTTTGGACATATAGTAAAAATAATTTCACTGAAGGAGAAAATATACACTTCTGTGACCCTAGCAGGACCAGCTTGCAGACCCACCCACTTTAACAACAATTTTGGTTTACATCAACATCATTCTTGCTTTCAACTCAGTGATCATATCACACTGCAGGCACTATGCAGGTAGAATATTTAGTCTAGAAATTCATTTCAGCTGTCTCTTGTGAACAGGCATATGCAGTCTATTTTGGATGCTTTTAGAGTCTATTCTTTTCAGCTCTATTGAGGCACAGTGGAAAGCAAATATCCTCAGGGACTCAGTGCCACCTCAGTTTCATGGTCCTGATTTAATGAGTGTTTCTGATGAGGGGCTGTCATTGGAGACCTGCTTGCAGAGAACTTATTGCTGGCTGTTATTACTTTGCAGAAAGTCTTTCCTCTCTTCTTACTAAAAAGCTGGTGTTGTGACCAGTTATGTTGGATGTCACACAGCTGGTTAAAGGGCAAAGGACAGTTGTCTTGACACCCATCCTTTTATATTCCAACTCTCTACGTATCATTTTGACTTTCAGATAATCTGAAATTCAGCTGTATTAAATCACATGTATGGAGGTGCTGCTATGTGTAATGAGATGTGGGCAAAATTCTAATGAGCTATAATGAGTTGGAGCAAGATTAGTATCACCTTTGGATGTGGGTACAAAGGTTATAAAAACAGGTTATAAATATGTGGATTATGATCCTAAATCTTCTTTCAATCTTCAGCAATGTGCATCTGCATTCTCCACTGCATTTCTCCACAGTTTCCCCACTTTAAGTACTTTTTTGAGGTAAGTTCAACAGGATTCTTTCTACACAATATCCACACTTTGGATCCACATAATAGCAATCAGAAAGGTAACAGTGAGAAAACACATAGGTTGAGATAAAGACAGTTTAATAATCGAAACAAAAAACATAGTCATAAATTGTGATGGAAAGAAAAGAGAGAGAAATCAAACTGGAAGAAAGGCAAACGATACCTTTAAAAACTGCTCAGAAATAAACAACCAATGCCCAGCCAGTCCCACAGCAGCAGGCCCCATGGACAGAGACTTCTCCCATCTGTATATGCTGAGCATGATGTCATATATTATGGGGCATTCTTTGGGTCAGTTGACATCAGCTGTGATGTCTGTATCCTCTCCCAACTCCATGTATGCTCCCAGCCTCCCCTCTGCTGGTGTGGGGTGAGAAGTAGAACAGACCTTGACTCCAAGTAAATGCTGCTCAGCAGTAATGAAAACATCCCTGTGTTACCAATACTTCCCAGCACAAATCCAGTACACAGCCCCATCCCAGCTACTGTGAAGAGAATTAACTCTATTTATACAAAACAAAACCATCACAAAAGGGTTGTGAAAAATAAGAAGCACAATTTCAACTAGCTGGACAGAAATCAGGAAAACATTTTTAAAGTTGGGCAATTTTAATCTACAAAATGTCAAGGAGCACTAAGATGCCTTACAGGAGTAAATCTGAAGTATATCTCCAGGGAGCAGAGCAAAATAAACTCATTCCTTCAATGGAGTACTACTAAACCTTTTGTATTTTTGCACTGTGCTTTCCTATAGGTATTAATGCAGTCCATTGATAAAAACTTTCTAGCATCATTGTACATGTCTGTGAAAATCAATGCCACTGTGTTTGGCTGACTCTTGTTTGGAAACAAGGTTCCTGCTCTGAAATCTGTTCTCATGTTCTTTGAAATACAGTTGCATGAGCCTCACAGTGTCTCTTAAGCTACAATTTTGTAGAGAAACCATCTTAATGAACATACTAGAAAAGTTGATAGTCTACAATATGGCTTAGAGAAAGCATTCATTTTCTTGTCTTGAAAATTATGTACTCTGGTTTTTGTACTAAGGACAACAATAAGTTCCATTACTGAAATCTAGATGATGGCTTACTACAGAATAAAAACAATTTTATCTTTTTTGTCTTCGTACCAAACTATTTTTTGCATTTGGATTGATTCATCATGTCTCCTTAAAATCCCCCCATGCTTTACTATGTGCCATAGTTTTTTGGTTGTGTTTAGATTCTATATAGCCTGCCTATAATGATGTGTACATTATTATTCTGGAAGGGAATTTCCTATTGGTACCATCACCCTTTCTGATAGTAATTCACTTTCTCTTAAAGGTCTCATTTCCATCTGCAAGTGCTCTCATCAGTGACAATTGTCTGACTCCTGGCTGTCACACTAAAAAGTAAAATAAAGCACATAGTTAAAATGATAGCAAAGCAGTTAATAACAATTTTCAAATAAAAAGCTTGCAGAGTATGATGAGAAAATGGACACCACATTTTTAGCTAGAATTTCTGTCAAAAGAATGATGATAGCAGATGGGCTTATGGAACAAAAATTAGCAATCTTCTTGACAACAGCTGAGGACAGATAGATTGTCACATCCAGAAAGAGTCAGAGTCTTTTTTAGATTATTGAATGATGCCAAATTTAAAACACATTGTATCAGATTTCTTCATGGCTTTGTGATAAATAGAGAATTCTGACAGAAACAGAAGGGCTAGATCATTCTCATAAAGCTGCAAGAATATGTTTAGCAAAACAAGTGCTCTCAAAAGGCTGGAAATTATGTTGAACTGCCCAAATGGATCATTTAAAGCCTTTTTGCATGGATTTAGTGGCATGAAATATGCTTTATAATCCATCACGCTGGTATGAAAGACTTGTTGTTGAGTTACTGAAATGTTAGTCTGAAAGCAAATCTGTGAACAAAGGCAACTCTAGTAGCTGTTAAACAGCATATCCCATAATATGACCATATTAGTTTTAATGACCATATTTTACCTTGGTAAATTAGCATACTTTGTCTTCCTGCTTAGATGCCTTCGTCTTTTTTCTGGTTGTCAGTGTCATTGATTTCTCAGCACTAGCTTATAGTGGAAGCACAGTTTAGATTTAAATTCAAGAATACGTAATTAACAGTAGCTCCCAAGGCTGCTTGGTTTTCTTTCAGTTTTAACAATTTGGCAAAAATTTAAAATAAAACTTTGCCTACTTTTAACGTTTTGCACTTTTACAATAAAAGTGTAAATGAGCGTAAAAATACAATAAGTGTAGATGTTTTGAAGCTGTTATGCTTCAACTATACGTTAAACAGTATAATTTTACTGTGTTGTAATAATGTCATTTTATTAATAATCTCTTTTTCATAGAAAAAGCACTTTTATTCTAGAAATGTCTCAAGTATCTAGCTCATACAATTCTTGCTGCTTAATTAAATCTGATTGTATCACAGATCAGCAGCCAAGAAGTGCAACACCTATGAAGGTAAACAAAGCAGTATAGTACTTAATATTTTATCAAATCTAGAAATAGAACAGGCTATCGTAAAACATAGCTCCACAGTATGTACCAAATTTTTTCTGCTTCTAATAAATATTTGGCCAAACTTGTGCTATACTTTGTTTGTATTGTATCTCCTGCATTTTTCCAGCAGAGAAATAAGGTTGATTTACTATGTATTGTGTGAAAGAAACCATTTTTGAAGGAAAACAAGTTCACATGTCAGCTATGATAAGCAGTATTGAATAGTTCCTCAGAAACTTGTGTTTCAATTGCTTCCGGATCAATTTTCTGAGATCATTTCAAGTAACCAGTGTTCCTGCAGGTTGGAAATAACACCTTGTCCGGAGCATGAATTCTTAAAATTTTGTTCATTTGGGGTTTAGGAATTACTTCAGAAAATATTGTTCATAATTTTGGGAGTATAACATGTGCTAACACATGAATTCAGGTGTAAGATTTCTAGTGAAAATGTGCAATACAACCATTTTGATTACATTAAATTCTTAGTAATCTTCACTTTAAAATTTTAAAATTCACAGATGACTCCCTGTATTTTTCTTTAAATTGCCATTAAACACATAGTAAATAGCCCATGTTAAGATGCTACTTCTTTATCACAGCTTTCAAAGTAATTTAATAACCAAGAATTGGCCAAAGTACTCTGATGCACTCCAGTACTATTTTTTTTTCTTTTTGAATCATTTCAACATTCTCTACTCTTTCCTAAGCACACCAAAATATCCTAGCTGAAATGTTAAAGATAATGGCATTGTAAATAGGTTTTGCATTTCAGAACAACCATGCTTATCACCAGGAAACTATTGAAAACTTTCATGTTTGTAATGAATAAAGACCAAAATTCCAGTGTTCATGGATTTTGTTCAAAGGTATTTATAAAAAGCCCCACAAAAACAAATAAGAAAAAAGATGGAGCCCAATACTAGAACATAGCTGGCAGCCTGCTTCATGTATAACTGTGCTTTCTATATCACAATTATTGTTTCTCAGCTTCTCTTGCAGTTCAGTCTTGGAGGAAAAGCATAAGGCCCGTAAAGGTTTTGGAGACTTATATATAAAGCTAAGGAATCCTAGCTGTTCCTTGTGGATAGCCATGATACACTGCTAACAAGCTTGTGCAGCTGAGGAAAGCTTTAGGCTTTGCCAATGACAACGGAATATCTGACTTACAGGTAACACTCCCTCCAAATAGCACTTCTCCTATGTGGCAGTTTTAGTTTACCATGTCAGGGTTACTACATCACAAAAGTGCAATGTTGGCCATTTTCAGTGTCTCCCCTTTTCTTTTCTGGGTTTGTATATGCTTTCCCAAGGACTATTTTTGGAGTTGTCAGCCAGGCCTGATGAAAATGACAGGGAAACTATATTAACTTTAAATAAGCTACTGAGCTGTGTATCTCTGCAGCTTCAGTGATCGTGAGTCATCATGCGGTCCCTGGGTGACTGTCACGTTTACGCTCAGAACAGTCCCTTGATTATGCCATGATTTATTTATATCAAATTTTATACAATGGCAAAAACGTTTTTCCAGTTCCTTTTGCAGTTGCAAAAAGAGTTCAGAAAACAAATTTAAAAATAACTTCTGATAATAAAAGAAAAAATCTAAAAAAGGTGTTTATCTTTTGCACAGGGAAAGACGAGAAAGAAAGAAAGAAAGAAAGAGAGAGAGAGAGAAAGAGAGAGAGAAAGAAAGAGAGAAAGAGAGAAAGAGAGAAAGAGAGAAAGAGAGAGAGAAAGAGAGAAAGAAAAGAAAGAAAGAAAGAAAGAAAGAACGAAAGAAAGAAAGAAAGAAAGAAAGAAAGATCTTAAGACAAATGAGTGGGTTGCCTATGCTTTTACAAGTACTTATCTCGACATTCCCTGATAATAAACTTTGATGTAATACTACTGGAAACTCATTTGTTTTAATAAATTAGTGTAGAAGTTGCAAGACAAAGTGTGTCTTTTTACTCAAGAAATTAAAATGGGATCCTCCTTTTTTTGAAGTGCTTTTACTGGGCATATAGCAACAGCTCATCCCCAAGAACAGGAATTATTAATCTTGTCTCCAGACCAACATCTTAGTTTTTTGTTGTCACTTTAATTTGGTTTATATCAAATGACATTTACTCTCTAGAATCATCTAGCCTATTTTCTCTCTTCTAAGGAAAAGTACCATAGAGCTGATCCTATTTTGAGCAGAGGGTTCTCTAGTTCTCTCTTCCAGCTTAAATTATTGTCTGACTCTGTACACAAATATTCCTTGCCTATGCTTGAAACATTTTGCCATTGAAAGTCATGGTTTTACCTTTTCTTAACCAGTAAAACTACCTTTACCTTTCTTATTGAGATATATTTCCCACTTTCTTTCTTTTTTCATTTCTTTCCTCCCATTCCACACAGAAACACTGCTAATAAAAACAAAAACAAAAACAAAAAAACACCAAACTAAATAATTATGCAGATATTTGTACAAAACCAGCATTCGTTCATTTAGCAAAATTGATGTGATAACTAAAGTGAATGAGAACCTTGCACTTAGGCATATCCCAGCTACTATATTCCTAGTCTATACTGCTAGGTTACTGAAGGGTCCTATTAAAAATGACAATTATTCTACCTGCTGTTAGGACTTGTTAAAGATTTTCTTCTTTTTTTTCAGTTGCAAATTAATCTGTTGATCTCTGTAGGTTGATCCATTTCTCTACTGTTGTTACTTTTTGACACTTCGTTTATTTGATATTCTTTATGTCGATTATTCTCTTAGTCTTTCTGCTTAATTCTAAAATTATTTTTTTAATTTTCTTCATCTGTGTCTGCCTTATCTATCTCACAACTCCATGTCTGTTCTCAGGATCACACACTGTGGTTTCAGTCAGGTTGGCATATGTCTGTGTAGAGATAAAATACACCACTGCTCTGGTTTCAGGGTATGGCTCTGAAAGTACCATCACTTTGAGCTGTCTGACTTACAATGTAAATATAGATGGAAAGTCACGTACAGCAGTTAGAAGTGAAATTTGTTGAAAATGAGGTTATTAAAAGAAAGATGAATGTGAAAAATCTTGATTTTTACTGAACACTCCTTTTTTACTATTTTCTTTCAACTAACTATCTTTTCTTCCTTTCAAAACAAACTCTTTGATGTATTTTCTACCTAAATGAAGGTATTGTGCTAGGGGTTGCTTTTGCTTTCCCAGAAACACTGGTGCAACACTCCTAATTATTTTTTAATTGGTGAGCTTTAAAAACAATTTTTATCTTGAAATTCTTTCTAATTTTTTTTCACCAAAATTTGATTTTGATTTTATTTTTATTTATTTAAACCTTCTTAGGTTTAAATTTTCTTTCTTATTATTTTTTCTTCTCTCTGAAAAATACAAAGTTTCTTTTTAATTCAGAGTGGAAAAATACACTTGCACGTGCTTCTGAAAGAATTGATACTTTCAGATATTCTTTACAGATCTGAAAATAAAGAATGTAGTTTAACCATAGTTCCAAGCTCTAATTATTTTTATCAGTCTTTTTGAGGAAATGCACATGTATTCAAAACAAACCTAAAATGAACATAAAGACTGCACAATTTTTCTTCTTTATGTCCCGAAGACTATACACCTGTAGTTTACCATATAAATCAAATTGTTGAAAAATAGATCTGATTTAGAAAATAATGCATATTAGACTATTTGCATCAGAATTTATACAGAGAAGATCACCAAACATTGGTAATCAAGAAGAATGAATTTTAGTTTAAAGACTATATTTTGTGTAGATATAGGAACAAAACCAATTACTTTCAGAATAGTTTTAAAATATAGACACTAACTCTTGCCTTAATTCCTAGTATCATGTAACTCTTACTGAATGAATGAGTACCATTTTTAGGAAGAAAAATAATTTTGCCTTGTGCTTGTAAGGCACAAGGTAGAGATGATAGCTATTAGGTAATTTAATATTTTCTCCATTGACCTTTGGAAATTGTCCTGCAAGCCAGTAAAAAAGACATTTTTAGAAGTTCTGCCTATTTTATATCTCTTCTCATTACATCCATTTATAATCCTTAATCATATTCCCCACATTAAACTATTCTTGTTTCTCTCTTTCTATAAATAGTAAACCAAACCAGGGGACCCATGAGTGCTTTTCTTGTCCCAAGTGCAGATGAGTGTTTTAGCTGCACCCCACTTTATCTCAGAGTGATAGCTGGGCAAAAACCACCCCTTCTTCACATCTTCTTTTTCATGAGTACGTGTGTAGACAAGAAGAAAACCATAACCTACAACAGCCATCTGGACATATAATAAAACTCTGTTTAGCTATTTTATTGGTCAGCTCCACATGCTTACCTACCCTTCAGAAATGGAATTCTGGCATTCACAAGGTATCTGCAAAATCTCAAACCATCCTCAGGACAGTCTTTCATTTTATATTTCTAGTTGCAGACTTGGTATACTACTCTAGTCACTGTGGCACTAGAATTGTATTTATCAGAACTATTTTTATGTCTTCATTTAAGAGTTTTGGAGTTTTTGCAAAAGAATCCTGAAATCCACTGGCTGAAGATTTTTTTTATTTAGACAGCTAATGATTGATTGTCTAAGATGGGATCAATGTGAAAATTTATTGCTCTATAATAACTTGCTTTATTTTTTTTTTTCCACAGAATCTCTTTCTAATCATCATTTCCTTGTGTTATTTCTTTGGATGGATTCTTAATTTCCAGTGTCAAGGACATAGAAGTCCTTATTTTGCTTTCTTTCTCCAGATATTTCATGTTGTACTGTAATAGTTTCATTTTTATCTCTATGGAATTTTAGTAGCAGTAAAGAAGGTTCTGAATTTTCAAATTCATAAAAAAATGCAATACGAAATACTTTTTCAGCTGTGTTATGTGACCACAGAATTGCTATTGTGTGCAAAGAGTGACACTTCATGACTCTGCTTAAATGAATAAGATGGTTTTTAATGGAATCTGACGAATAGAGAAGACACGTGCATATGACTGTAGGTCACAACTGAAACAGAGAACATACATAGTCTAACTCATACCCCAGAGAAACATTTCATTACAAATTAGAATGAACCTTGCTTTCTATTTTCCTCTACTTAAGCCATACACACTTCATAATTGAAAAAGCAATTAAATAAACATACAGTTAAAGAATTTTCCATTCTGTTTAGCAAGCCATTTGGAGGGTGGTAAATGCAGCTGCCTAAGACCATTTCCTGGGAACTAAAGTAATTTCATTATGTCACTCTCCTTCTTACCCTGAAAAATATAGAAAGTGCATGCCACCAGGAAAAAACATCTTAATCATATACATAGAATCATAGAAAAATTTGGGTTGACAGGCACTTTCAAAGGCCATGTAGTCCAACATCCCTGCAATGATCAGGGACTTTCTCAACTAGATTTGGTTACTCAGAGCCTCATGCAGCCTGGCCTTGAATGCTTCCAGGAATGGGGCACCCACCACCCCTCTGGGAAACTTCTTCCTGCGTTTTACCTCCTCATTGTAAAAAATTTCTTCCTTTTATTTAACCTAATCCATCCTTCTTTTAATTTAAAATTATTATGCCTTATCTTATTGCAATAAGCCCTGCAAAAAAATTTGTCCCCATCTTTCTTGTAAGTTCCATTTAAGTGCTGAAAGGCTGCCATGAGCCTCCTCAGAACTCTTTCAGAGCTCTCCTCAGAGCCTTTTCTTCTCCAACCTTTTGGTACATTTGGTGCAGGTTTAATTTGGGGTAGAGTTTACTTTCTTCATAGTGGCTGAAAGGGGGCTGTCCTTTGAATTTGTGCTGAACACAGAGTTAACAATACAAAAATGTTTTCATTATTTCTGGGCAGGGATTAAACAGAGCCAAGGCCTTTTCTGTTTTTCACACACTGGTGAGGAAGTTGGGTTGCATGAGAGACTAAGAGGAGACACAGCCAGGACAGGTGACCAAAGGGATGTCCCAGACCATATGATACCATCGCAGTCTATAAAGTGGAGGGAAGAAAGAGGAAGGGAAGGGAGACATTTCAAGGGATGCTCTTTGTCTTCCCAAGTAACTGTTACGCAATAACTGTTACTGTCATTTCCTGCTCTCCTGGAGGTGTCTGAGATTCCTGCCCACAAGAAGGGGTGAATTAATTCTCTGCTTGTGTGCAAAGCTTTTGCTTTCTCTGTTAAACTGCCCATATCACAACCCACAAGTTCTCTAGATTTTACCCTTCTGATTCTCTCCCCAGTCACTCTGACAGGGGAGAGCAGCTCCATGGGGCTCCTTGGCTGGGTTTAAACCACAGCACAACACCAACTCTTACTCTTTCCTCATAGGAGAGATGCACCAGCCCTCTGATCAGCTTTGTGGCCCTCCTCTGAACTGGGTCCAACAGATCCATGTCTTTCCTGGCCTGAGGACCCCAGAGCTGGATGCAGCACTGCAGGTGGGGCCTCACCAGAGCAGAGCAGAGGGGCAGAATCCCCTCCCTGGCCCTGCTGCCCACGGTGCTCTGGATGCAGCCCAGGACACGTTTGGCTTTCTGGGCTGGGAGTGCCCATGGCTGGGTCATGTCCAGCCTCTCACCCACCAGCACTCCTGAATCCGTCTTAACAGGGCTGCTCTGGATCTGTTCATCCCCAGCCTGTGCTGATTCCTGGTGTTTCCCTGACATTACACTTAGCCTCGTTGAACCTCATGAAGTTCATCCACTGATATAATCACTTCATCCTAAGAAGGCTATTAGGTTGGTCAGAAAGGATTTGCCCTATGTGGTGAAGCCTCATAATTTGAAGTGTATCAAATGCTTTACTACTTCTTTCATTAAAGTAACAGCTACAAATTTAAGTGTGCTCTGGGTTTTACAGGATACTAGAAAAATAAAGAATGAATTTTACAATTACTGAACTTATATACTTTAAGAAAGTAAAAACACACTGAATGCCAGAAGCTGATGCAGTAAATGAGGAAATTACTTAAATATTTCTTTACTTTTCTTTAGTGCTGTAGTACATTTCTAGGCATCCAACAAGAAACAAGTGATGGTTTTAGAAGTCACAAATAGAATTTCTCCCATTAGATATGATATAAGGACTTTGCTGAGTTTACATGATATTTTCTTCCGTCAAAGTCCCAGGGATCAATATTTGCATGTATCTTCTATCATAGCTACCTGTAAAATTTTTTCATTTTTTTGCCTTTCTTCTCTTGGAATAAGCAGGGAAGTGCTGGAATCTATTGCATTGCCTACCTTTTGCAATAAGCACTAGTTCCAAACCTTATCAAATTAAAGTTGGATATGCATATCAAAGTTGATTTTCCTAAGGGCAAAAAGTAATGATAAAGTTATTCCTTAATCTCTAGACCATGTTGAAGTACAATTTTCTTTCCTGTCAGCCTGGGAGACCCAGAGTTCCTGCCTGCCTGCCTCAGACCTACAGAGACGTCTCACCAGGAAGCTGGAGGCTGATCCTGTAGCTGGATTCCAAATAATGCTACAAGCTCAGTACTGATAAAAATAAAAAACCCCAACTTTTATCATGAATCTGAAGCTGTCAAGATTGTCTTGGAAAATTTGGATCACGTTTCTGATATCTGAGTTTCACCCAGAATTTATTGTGGTTCTTTGTAAAGAACAGAGAATTGGCAACATAAGCTCCCTAGTGGGGAAAGGATATTCACTTGGGACGTTTGAAATATCAGATTTGTTCATGCTTTCTTGTGTTCTTATGTCACTGATACTGTTATAATGTAACATACTAACACAACAGTGAAACTTAACTTTTAATTTAATGAACAAAAAATATTCTTATGAACCAAAAAAGAGCATTATTGTGATTTTGGATCAAGTTTAAATGAAGCATAGGTAGTACTGAACCATGCAGTCCATTAAATAATGGCCGTACTTACCATCACAAGTCAAAGTCTGCCTTTGTCCAAGAGTGACATGTAATTAGTATTACCCTGTTGCATCAGTGAGCTGCATGTTTCCTTTATCCATGTAACACCTCCCTGTGTGCCTTGGCACACCTCCTTTGTGATGCACACACCTGCTTCATGATGCTTATGGTTTCAGCATTTCAGTGTGATTAAATCTCAAAAATGTATGATTCATTTCACTGGAAATGGTGCCTATTCTGTATCTTGCCACATGTTATAAGTTGGAATGCAAAAGACAATGAAGAGGAAGGAGAAGAGAAAACACTTGTTTCTCTTAAATAACATGTTAAGATTTTCAGGGCACAAATTTGTGTGAGATCAGCTGTGAGGTTAGTCACTCCTAGCTGAATCACAGGAGATCCAGAAAAAAGGACTCTAAACACCTTGTTCAGCTATAATTTACATACATTTACCTATTTTTCAACATAATTAGTTCTTACAATTGGCTTGTGAGTTAGACCTTCTGACACAGCTGGATTCCAGGAGTCGTATTAGAGGTATTGTGAAATGAAATATAACTATGTGTCAGTAATTGGTGTGATTCTAAGGGAGACTCACTGAGGCTAAATGAGCAATTGAGGATGAGGAAGTTGGAGCAAGGGTGACGTGTATACAAAATGCTCCAAAAAGAGATTTTTGCAATTTCCAGTCACTTCTGCCTGTAGCAGACCATGGCATGCAAGGATATTTTTGTCTGTATGTTAGATGAAATACTGTTTTGCTTCTAAAAGCTAAATTTCAAACTGCATTGGATTACCAAGTACAAAACCATCCATTTGGTGAAATACTATGGAAGAGACTAACTCAAATTGAAACCCAAGAGTTGATCAATTAAGGTTTAATTTTTTTATTTTTTTTTTTTTTCTACAGATAATATGGAACTGACTGGAAAGAATGGAAAAAATGTTTGAAAAATAGGGAATAGTTTAGATGTTAATATTCAAACTCTGGAACTTCTGAGGACCTATGCTAAACTGGATTATCATATTATAAATAAAACAATGAGAATTATTATATTTGAGACAAAATGTTTTCTGGATGAAAAGAACTCTATACTTCCATCATTTTAAAATCCCTCCACAGTACAGTATAGTCCTGTAAAAGGGTTGTGTTACAGTACAAATGCATAATTTCCTCATTTTATTTGGTCATAGAACAGGTTCTTCCTTAGGTCTAGATACAGTATTTCTTTAAGTATGTACATATATACTTACGTTGAGAATCTAAAAGGTGTTGATTTTGGTGGTAAATGAATCAAACAGTGATTAGGGTGTCAGTAAGGAACAAATAAAGACAGATCAGAAGAAAAATATGAGTTTTAAACATTTTGGAATTTATGATTTATTCCAAAAAGAATAATAATAGTCTTTTCCCTCAGATAATTTTTTAATCTAGATGAGGAACGATTACATCCAGGAGGCCTCACTGAAGGATACGTTCTCAGAAAAAAAAAAAATTAAGAATAAAATTAAGGGATTATTTTTTTAAATGAGAAAAGCCAAATTTCAAAGCCTCAGAAACACTGAGAGTAAAATTAACTGAGATTTTCATGGCTTATGCAAACTGAATTAACACTTAGTTAGTCCTTTGTTATTAACTGCACCTAGAAAATCAAACAAAAAGATAATTATGCAGCATTTTCACTTATTGATTATTTTTTTATCAGGTTTGCTGATTGCATTCCCAGTAGTTAGGGCACAATAATGCTTTATTCCTTGTTACTTACAATGCTAGAATATGTTGCATGTTGCACAAGTAATTTGCCTCCACAAAATGCTGGAAATGTTAAGATTGTGGTCCATATTTGGTACATTATTTGCAGAGCAAAAATTGACATTTATATCAATGTTGAAAAGTAGAATGTATTCCCAAGCTCAAGTAGCTCTTTTCAGACAGATACTTGTGTGCACCATTAGTGGACTGGTGTAAACATGCGTAACTGATCATAGAAAGTGTACATGATAATTTACAGGGAAATTCTCAGCAACTTCAGCGTTCTTATTCTAGGAAATATTAATGTTGAGAAGATAATGATGACTACAACCCAACATTCAACTGAATTATGCTGAAACTTAGGGTGTCACAGACCAAGAACAAACAGTCAACCCTCCCCCATGGCAGTTGTAAACAAGCCAAGAAACCATGAAGCAAAGTATATGATTTTGATAGGTGAAAAATAATTAACATTTCTTCTGTAGACAGTCAGCAACCACGTGGAGATATTTGTCAGAAAGCAATATTCTGTGTCCAGGAAGCTGTAGCTAGGATCTTTGGATCCCAGAAATTGGACAGGCAGTGTTTACTGTTTGTTGAGCAATGTCTCTTTATGCTGCCTTGCTGCTTGCTAAATTGCCTCAGGACAGGTAGGAAAGTTAATTGGTGAATTTGGTATTAATCTGAGTTTACGTTTAGGGAGATCAGGAATCCCCATCTAACAGGAATGACAGGCCTTCAAGGAAGAGTGAGTGACTGATTAACCATAATTTGAGCCTTGGTGTCAAAGGACTCACAAGGATTTTGAATAAATACTAATAAAAGACACTCCTTTGACTTCAGTAAGGCCGAACTTGTACACCATGGTGCTACCTAAACAGAGAGAGTCATATTTGTTTTGAGTGGTATTTGGCCATTTCTGCATTCTTGTGTATAGCATTCTGTAATATCTCTTTCAACCATATATGATGCTCGTCTGCAGAAACTAAAATTTCTCTATGGAACAGTAGCCATAATTCTAATCACAAATTTATCTTTTGGGTTTAGTTTAGTATTTACCAGTTAATTTCAGATTCTTTTAAGAAGACAGTGAAATGTTATTACCTTTATCAGTCTCTGTTCTTCCATCAGTGATTATACTGTAACTCATTTGGTGATTCATTCTCACTGTTATTTTTCCTTGCCTTTTTCTGAATTGTATTTTTTCTTTAGGGCAGAGAGTTAAGGCAAAGTAATCATAAGATAAAAAAACCACTTTTCTCTCCCATCTTCTTTCAGTAGAGATTAAAAAATCTGTGTTGACTGACAGAATGAATTTTTCATTGAGTACAATGTGCTGTTTCTTGAGACTACATTTATAAGTAGAATATTTTTATGTTATCAGAATAATGATGACAACTGCAAGCAAGCCTCAGAACTTTGCAACAAAAAATACATTTAATGAGTTTACTCTCAGAGAAATATATAAAATAGTGCAATAGATTTCTTAATATGCACATTTTGAGCCAATATACTATTCCTCTAAGTGCTCCCCAGATTTTAAATGTATAGTTTTCCATATTTAAATTAATAAATGGGAAATACTTTGCCTAGATATATATTTTGTTATAATCATAACAATTTTCTACTGTACATTCACATGAAAGGTGTTAGCCCACATTCCAGGTTTTTTTGAAAGTAAGAAACAGTTCTAGCTTCTACAATATACCAGCAGAAAGGCTTCCTGGAAAACAAACACACTCAAGGTACAAATTAGAAAATTTAAAAATCCCATTAATTTATTATAGATTCACTTTTGGATCCAGATCCTCAAACAAACCGGGAGTCTCAGTAGAGTTTCATCAGTTTATAACAGCCATGGATTAAGTCTACAATAAGACAAATGGAAAATTGTACATTTAAATGGAGTAATCAACTTTGTAAACAGAGATGACAGAACTAGATAAATCGTAATCCCTAAGAAGAAAACCTGAGTGTCATTGATTCTAGTCCCATCATAAACACAAAATTACATCCTATTTCTGAAAAAGGTGATGCCTTTATTTTCCCTCTGATTAGTAGAATAACCAATACAATAAATGTTGGAAATATATTCTACTTGGCTTTGCTAAAACTTCAGGGGAGATTTTGTCCAGGTTCTGATACTGCACAGCAGAAAAGGTTTGGCCTAATGATAAAACCATGAGGCAGACCATAAGACTGTTCTGAAAGAGATGATGTATGAGGAGAGATTATGGGCATTGTTCTGCTGTAGAATAGAAGCTCCAAAGGTGATACAGAAACCACTTTTAAATATGCAAAAATAATTGTGAAGAGACAGAAAATAAATTCATGACCACATGAAAGATGATAGAATGGGCAGAAGATTCACATCAAGCAAATAATAATCAGACAAGATATTAGGAGAAATGTCCAATATTGTAGGTGGTGATGCATTCAAATTGGTTACTGGACAGGGCCACAGAGTCTCCATTTTTGGAAGTCTTAAGAATGACACTTACATCATAAACTGAAAACAAATGAAAAATAGTGTTCTATTTTCCTTTGTGTACATGCACTGATGCCATACTGGGGAAAGAATATTGACTAAATAAATTGATTTTGTATGGTCCTTCCAATCAATATTTTTTGTTTATACTGAAATATATCATTGGAATGACGAAAAATAAGAATCAAGAGAATTTTTTATTGTCATTTGTCCACAAATATTTGAAAATTTTTAAGGAGACACAATCCTGTGAAATATTATGTTCTAATGGTAATGTCACATGATGCAGAATGTTTAATAGCAAGGATTTTTCAAAGAACCTGTCAACATTTTTCTGCCTCAGGGAAGTTCAGTGAAGGATGTGGTGATAAGAGGAGAATGGGATAAACTGCAGCAAAGGTAGATTTTGTACTATTGAAGGTAGATTTTGTCAGAACAAGTTTAATGACTACAAATTTACTGAACATCTGTTCAGTATCAGTAGTCTACCTGTGAAAGTATCTGATATGGTGATCTTGGACAAAATATTTCAGGTGAATTAGGTACAGAAGAAATTTAAGATTAATTCAATTTGCCCATCATTTTGTTAATCATATTGGCATAGGAATTATCAGTCTTTTAACTCTCCTCTGCCAAAAACCAAAACAAGGATAAATGCTGAGTCTAGGTGTTCTATATTGGGTAAGAATGGAAAATTTTCTTATGTGTTATATATTAAAAAAAAAGGAAAATGAAGTTTGGAAACAGTTTATGAAAATTTTGCAGCAAGATCCTGTTGAAGATCATACCAACTCATTCAAGAGCTACATTTTCAAAACCAGATAAATAGAATAAAAATTTCATCCAGTCCAGTTCCTAATAATTTAAAGTTAGAGAGGCTCTATATTCAATAAATTGTCTGTGTGGTACAAGACTCTTCAGAGTACTTGAAATGGGAAAAGTAATATTTAGAAACTTCCAAAAATGTTCTGGAGAGATGGTAGAGATGCTCTTAACACAGAAATACATCTGTCTTTCTAAATACCAGACTTAGGGGGGAAATAATATGTACTTCTCTGCTGGCTTTCTAACCCTAAAGAAATATTTGAGGATAAGGTCAGGTATAAGATGAGTGGAGAGTTGAATAGAAAAAGAGATGAAGTGCCTTAGTGCTTCTGATTCCCATATGGATAGCATAAAATACATAGTAAGCTTGGTTTGGGATATGTTTTCCAAGAAAATTTCTGTTTTAAATTAAAAATTATTTTTGTGAAAAGTCACTGGCCATGATTTACTTTATTGCAACTGTGAGA
>VXBB01006885.1:1209256-1235645 GCA_013399915.1 Illadopsis cleaveri
CCCATGAGTTGAACTGAGTTCAGACTTCCTGAGGTTCGTTACAATGAAAAACCAGCACAGGAAACCTTAGAATGCAATAAAGTGATATCGAGATACAGAAAATGATAAAACAGGCAAGTAAAGTAAATACTTTTCTGTGTTGTAGTAACATAATAGTCTATAAAGTTTTAGATAAAGTTTTAGTTTTAAGGATATTAGACTCCATGAGGTCTTCCCAGCAGTGTAAGTGAGGTTAGATCAGGTTAAAGTGGGTTCTGGAGTTTCACTAAGTGTAAGCTGAAGCGATATCCCGCACAGGAGCTGCCTTTGCTCTCTGCTTCCTTCACTCAGCAGGTGGCTGCTGCCAGAAGATCACAATTTATTTCTCTTTCAGAAACACTTTCTGCAGGCTTATGTGTGTCTTAATGGAGAAGGTACTGGAGAAGCAACTCAGATTTCCTAGTTTCTAACATGTAGGTCCTGAAGTTCCCAGAAATTTGAGTCTTTCAAGTTCCAAACTGCCGCCAAGCTAGAGAGCATACCAAGGGAATAGGTAACTATGATTCTCAGCTCCACATTTTTTCAGCATATCTTCTGAGAACTGCTGAGTTGACTATACCAGTTCTTTTGAGATGGTCATGTCATCCCCATGTGACTTTCATGGCAAACTATTAAAATCTTGTGAGGTAAAACATTCTGACATTTTGCTCCTTCTGTAAGCAAAACCCAATTACGACAAAATGTTCTATCTAGGTTTTTTGTAATAATTGAGAAATTTATTTATCAGAGGGAGATCTTGTTCTGTGGAGAACTTACATTTATTTTCCTGGAGAGAGAAAAGCCATCCACCTCTCCCAAACATTCAATATCATAGGGTGGGAGAGGCTCAGGAAGAGACCTAAATGTATCAGTCTTCCACTCTGGGGACCAACAACAGTCACAGAGATGGATCTTAAAGACTCCAGGGCCATTAAAAGTTTCTTTGTCTGAGCCAAAGCGGACTTATAACTGGAATACAGACAAATAAGAAAACTTTCAGAAGCTGTAGCATTGGGATGGGGAAAAGAAACAAACCTATTGCTGTAAATTCACACTTATCAAAGAAAAAAGAGCGGGGGAAGAATAGATACAGGAGAGTAGGGACAAGCCATTTTTAGAAACACACTCCATAAAAATGCATTTCATTTCCAAGGGCTGTAGATAGAATGGAATAAATATTGTACCTGTTAATGAGCACATCCAAGGGTCACAGTCCTGGAGAGTTTGTTTTGGCTGGTTTAGTACATGATTGAATATAATTTCTAGTTCAGTTTTATTTTTGGTCAGAGAAGGATCTTACAAAAGCCAATCAAATGTTTAGCTCTAACATGCTGCCAAGTGGAATATAAACTCCTCAGTTAGCACTTCATGTAGTATACACATACTTTACCACATTTCATGTGTAAAGCAAATAAAAATTGTTTGATTTACAAATTTGCACTCAGGCTCAAATACAGTGTATATTAAATCATATTCATCCTGTACAGGTTGCTATTAAGCAAGTAAGAGAAAAGCTGAAGAGAAAATGAAGACTGGAATTTAATTCCACTATTCATCTCATTTCCACTATTTTATATTAGAATGTTAGAAGCAAGCCTTGACAAGTTATCCAAACACTCTTGCTGATCCTATTTTATACCTTTCTTTTTATAAATCTTCCTCTTTGCAGTGATAACTGAATTTGTCACATTTCAATTCTGAAAAATATTGCAATATTTGAACAATATTACTGGTTTCTGTTGCCATATTACTAGGAATTTTCATCAATCACATAAAATTTTAGTTGTAATAAGTGTAATGTAAATGAAGAGTTTATCAAAGAGAGAATGAATTCATCATCTTTTTCCCCTTTTTATTTCCCATGCTGAGATTGTGGCCAAATCACCAAAGATGCTTTAAAATCCATGTTTTCCTCTGGAAAACAAAACCAATTGTTCTTCCTGAAGGTTGTGAGCCTATATGTCCTCTGGAGGATGCTCAGCTCCCCAGACTGAGCTGCCATGAATGCAGGCCCTGCCATGGCTTTTTCACCCCTTCACTGCCTGGGCAGAATGCTGAACAGCTGCTTCAAAACATCCTTTCCTTTCTAAGCTCTGCATACACCATTCCTGTCTGTAACCCTTAGCTATCCCCCATTTCCTTTTCCACAGTCTTCTCCATCAGCTTCAGCTCTTTCTATTTCATAGGTATCTCTTGGTGCCTCTTTTACTCTGACCACCTCATTTACCAGCCAGATTTTGATCTCACTTAATACTAATTTATGTTTTAAGATCCAGTAATCTAGTTAATCATAGCATTTTCCAACAAAATAGGAAGGAGATGAGTTGAAGTCAGTCCTTGTTATGTTTTTAGTCTCACTTGTTCATGCAGAAATAGAACGCTTTTGATTTGCATGCTCTTCTGTGCAGCCAACGTCTTTCCAGAGCAAGCCAGACTTATTATAGGTCAATTGACAAAGAGCATCTATGGGAAGAATATTCCAGAGAACCAAGATGTCCTAAAATAGAGGTATTTTTTGGCACAATTCCTGGGTCACTCTTGTTAAAATCTAGGGTGTGACTCACAGCTGGCAGAACACATTAAGGCTCTTGTGTTCCTGAAAGTGATCTGACTATCAAGCCAGATAAAGTTATCCTGCATTTTCTTTCACATTTAGGAAGAAATAATTAGATTTGGACTGTGCAGATGTCTCAGAGAGAAAAGCACTGACACTGTTTAAAGACATTGGTTGTCTTACTATTTGCCAAAATGGTCATTAAAACCACATGCAAACTTACCATCTGATTCACTTTCGAAATCCATATTCTGAAAACCTGTAATCTACAATTGTGTTTTATTTGTCACAAAATCTGAATGACATATTTAAAGAAAAAAGTAGAATTCAACAAGTATTTCAGTAATGCTTGTATCAGAATGGCTTTAGAATCAGAATGTGCTGTGACATTAGCTTTAGAAAAAGACACACAGTAATTTAATTTTAAAACTGAAATGCTCAGGGACTGAGGTTAATAAAGAGCAAGTATTATGCATGAACATTTTTCTATTCATACTTAATATTCATTATCAGTATGGGTAGAAAGCATTTTAAAATATTTTAATTTTTAAAATATTCATATTCATAATGAGCTGTATAAAATGCATCCTTTTAAGCCATTAATAGTCTAATTCCCATTGACACAGTAGACCTTTCCAATCATATCCATTTTTAAATACTCAGACTAAGATGAGAGATTTATGCAGGTCAGTCTGTCATACGCATCTGGAATAAAAATCTGTAATCATGCACTTTTGTAGATTAAGAAATATGGAAACACTGTATGCCAAAAACCAGACAAGAATCTTTGGTACACCTCTGTTAAGCTCTCAAATTCCTTCTATCTTTTAAAGTAATATAAGAGAGTATGTAGTTTTTAAGAAAATGTTTGAATTTCCACCTCTTTTACCTCTTCCATCTTTCTCTAGATTTAAAAGTCAGCAGTTTGCAATATGCCACTTCCAATCATCACAGAAAACCATATTGGATCCTTTCCACATTCCTAATGGAACCTTTTCTTTCTAAACTGCTGGTCTACCTAGACACTTTTCATCCATTCAAATATGACAGATCTGAAACAAAGAATTTCTAGTTTCTTAATCTCTATCTGTATAACTGTGCAGTTTACCACAAGAATACTGTTATTGACTGTATTTATACAAAAGTTATATTAAGCTCTCTATGCTTTCTCTTTTCTGTTGAGTGAAATTTGATTTGCTGAGAGAATAAATACAGTCACTTTTAAGACTCTTCTTCAAAATTCCTTTTGTCAGAGGAGTTGATCATTTCAAAGATTTGAAATAGTTCTTCTGTCTCCTACAGGCTATCATTTCAGAAACAACAATGTACTGCATGGTTTGCCTTGGATTGTTTGACAGCACAATAGGCTCTAAGTGTTCAGTGTTCATACTTTTATGCAGGAACAGAAAATATCAAGAGTTGGTTCTAAATTTATCTTGGCAGCAAGGTTTTCCCTAGCAGTGATGACTTCTTAAGTAAAATTGAAAGGGTATTTTTGTTTTTCAAATGTCATTGTTTCTTCAGTGCCAGCTTGCCAGTGATTTTTAATTTTCATTTAGTGTTCTGTGTGTTTGAAAAAAGGTAAGTGCAAACTGAATGTTCTCAAGGAGATAAATCCCAGTTTGAGATACAAATGTCTCTTTCCAAACTTAGGAAGTGCTAATTGTAGTTGTTTGCAATGTTCTTTGAAAAAAGCACTCACATAGAACTCTAATAATGATTTATGCTACCCACAGCATTACTCAAATGTTTTAAAAATTACATAGAAACAAAGTAATTGCAAAATAGGAAAATTATTGAAGGTTTGAAATGCTTAGAAAAAACTTGCTGTCCCCTGAATAATCTTGAAACAGTGTTATGTTTACACATAGGATCAGTTCAATGTAGAACAAGAGGAATATCTACATGACTGGGAAGATCAGGATTTGGCTCCATATAAAAGTTCTTTGATGAAAAAGCTAAAGGCTTTTTTGCAACATTAATAGCAAACTTGTTATAAACTTGCAACTGTACATGCACATTTTTAACAAGAAGCTTACCTTGAGTCAAGACATTAAAAGACATTAAAGAATTGGCATGGCAAGAGAAAAAGAGTTTATGAGTATAAACACAGAATTATAATGATGTTAAAACTTAATGATGAAATATCTGATCCTTTTAATGAATGACCTGTGAAAATCCTTCCACCTGCAGTGACCTGTGGAACCCTTTGTGTTATGTAGTAATAATACATGCAGGCTACACATCAGAGGAAGGATACTAAATTCACAAAAAAATGCTGAACATAAAAGTACATAATATTTTCAGGTCTCAGCACAGTTTCTCTAGAGATTATCACTTTTCTCTATATGGTACAGCACTGTAAGCATAACCTAAGTGCTTGGCAACAGGAGTACAAATTGATTGACTGAATCTTAATGGTATGCTGCTAAAATCTTTATTATAATGAGGAAAAAGTACTTTCCTTAATTTTAGGGAAAATGAAAGAAGAAACAGTCAAACATTTACTGTCTGTAGTTAAACTATTAAATTCATATTTAGCCACTTGAATTCCAATGTCTTTATTTTTAAAAATTCTGAGTACCAGCTCCTCAGTGGGCATCACTGAAATCCCTTAATGATTGACATCTCTGGAAATCAAGCCCTCTATTTAAATGCCTGGATCACACAAGTTTCCCAAGAGTATATACAAAATATAAGGGTAGTTATTTGATATCTGAAGCTTGTGACTAAGCTTGAGCTCAGAAACTCATGATCAGAATACTCAGTGCCAGACTGTAATTACATTCAGGTTTGGATCATGCTGTAGAACATCTGAGCTGATAGCACCATCAGGTCATGGTGTGGATGGGAACAACTACTGTCCTGTCCTAGCCACACCTCCTCGCCCAGTCTGTCTTGTGGTGTTATCATCTGGTCCAGATGAGTCACCAAGCAGGGTCCTTCCCAAGGCATCTTAGGTCATAAATCAAGAGAGAGTCATGTAAAACAAAAGCCTGTCCAGGCTGACATATTGCTGTCAGTGCAGATGACTGGAGAGGAGATAGAAATCACTGCTTCAGTAGACTTCAGTCCACTCCTTGACTCAAGCAACTTATGATTGTATCGACATAACCTAGCAGTTAATTTAAGGTCCTGCATTTGGACCTGCAATGTCACTTTTCAGTTTAAGTCCTGATTTTAATTGTGGTATGGTAGGTTAGACTAGTGACAGTAAGAAATATGTGTCAGATTCTTAGAAGTAAACCTGATTTAAATAATCACCTTTAATGGTCATTGTCTTATGTTACCGCAGTAGGCAAAACAAAAGTCTAGACTAAGAAGTAGACAAACTGAATAACATTTTCCACTTTTTGTGCATACCAATCATGAATGCAACCTGAGTAACAATAAAAAAGATTTAATAATAATGTCTGGTTTAGGTGGAAGAAGTTATTCCTGTGTTGGTATTCTTAAAACATCCAGCTACAGGATTGATTTTAAGCCCTTTAAATATACCAGCAAAAAGTACTTATGTAATCCTTCAAGCAGAAGGAAAAAGGATGTATTTTGTTTATAACACACTAAGTAGGCAGATGTCTCTAAAGTAGATTCCACTTCAATGCAAGACTGTGATACCAATTAGAAAGCATATGCCATATTGCCTTGACATCCTGTTACTAAATGCTGATGAAAATTTATGATCATAAGTGAAATATGTAAAGTAGGACTGAAAATAATCTTTCAAATTAAAACTGTTAAAATATATACTGTGCAGAATGTATACCAGGTGTTCTGCAACGCTGGCTGCAGGGATGTATTTCTGTGGGAGTTTGTGGAGTACAGCAGCAGATTTGAATGCTGCCTCAAGTACTGAGATACATCAGCTTCCATATTTTTCTGTGAAGACCAGCACCAATAGCAGGTGACCAATCAAGTTACAGTAAAGATACTGACAGCTGGAGTGGAATTTGACAGCAAAGCTGTGGTTGCATTGTGGTAAGGAAATTGATTTGGAACCAAAACCTCTCAACTAGCTTTGAGTTCGGGCATGCTTTGTAGCATCCACTGCTACCTTGATCCATTATCCAAAATGCTGCTGATGCTGCAGCTGTTTTCCTGCTCCTGTCGAAGGTGAGAGCCATGGGGACTTGAGGCTACTCAGGGCATATGATCACCCTGTGTCTGATACTGGCATGGATAGTAATTTGGTATGTACTGGAACCCTGAAGCGGGGATTCTGTTTCAGCTCCCCAATTTAAAGTATTCAACAGGGCTGTCATTAAACTCCTGACTTTCCAAGGAACGGGATGATTACAGTGTATGTTGTATGTTAGCTGCAAGTCTTTGGACTTGATGCAGGACTCATTGGGCCCAAACTACAGTCTCATGTTCCCTGTTATGCTGCTTTGATTAACAATAGGGATATTATTTCTGTATTTTCCTTTGTTTACTAAGCTCTCAAATTCATATTCTAAGACTAAAAATGTCTATCAGAACTAGTCCAATGCATATCATAACATGGACCATCAAATTTCAGAGATTTTTCCTTCACTGAGAGCAAAAATTGATGTATTTAGAAGGGCTAAGAGTTTGAGTTGAAGATAGTCCAAGCCAGAAAATCCTTCTCATGTGTTCTGATGTTTATTCATATTCAGTCATAACGAAGACAATGCTATTCCATTTTCAGCATGTTTCATTAAATACCAACTGTCTTTGTTGTTGTCTTTAAACACTGAAGGATTAATGCCTTATCCAGCAAAGCTAAGTATGTGGTATGATCAAATCAACTCATGGTCTTAATTTTAGTATTCTAATTAGGTAGAACACATAAACTTACATTTCTTTAGTCCTTAATGTGTTCCTATGGCTTTTTCATGCACCACTTCCTTTTTCCATTTCATTATTTTCAATTACAGCTTTTTGAAGTACATGTATATAGGAAGTGGTCTTCATATATTAGTATCTCTTTGAACAATGCTGAATTCAGAAATGTATCTTTTATCATATTCACTTTTAAATCAGAATTACTCAATTTATGTTTTTCTGTCACTGCTAGCCACTCTTCAGTTCAGTATGTTTCCCCACTTTGAGAAATCAGTTGACTGCTTATTAATCCATTTGCCTGAATTTTGCAGGTCTTGTATGTGATTTTTTTTTAATTAAGATATCATGGAGCAGTAAGCTAAATGCACTAAACAGAACGGTGTTGATATAATAAGCGTTTCTGTCCTTTCATGTCCTTTATTAATATTATTCTTTATCAGCTTCTCAGTTAATCCATCTGGTATCATTACCATAAAAACCAATTTATAACCAACTCTGTAAGCCCACTTTAAGTGCTGGCAATGGGAAGAAAATTTTCAGTCTACTAGGAATTGTGGTGAGCACTTCTTTCCCTTTCTTTTTCTTCCCCTTTCTGCTCTCTGCAATTCCAAACAAAATTTTAAGAGTTATTGAGATAAATATTTCGTAATTGTCCTGATTTCAGCCAAGGACAGGGTTAATTTTTCACAGCAGGCATGAGGGGGCAGAGCCCAGAACTGTGTGGGCATGATCAAGATATTGTGTTATTCCACACTATCTTCCATAATGGCCAGGGATGGAGAAAAGGGACTCTCTCTTGCTTCCTAGAAGGGAGGTTGTTCCTTTTCTGTGGACCAAGTGTGGTGAGCAGCTGAGAAAAAAACATGGGCATGGAGGGTCCAGGTACCATTGCTCATTGCCTTGGGGCCACAAGAGGTGGCGTCAAGTGGTGAGCAATGTCTGCATGTAAATCACCCTCTTTTTGTATACTTTTGTTATTAATATTATTGCTGTTCATTTTCATATCTCATGGCTGTTTCAAGTAATTTTTTCTCATCTCAGTCCATAATTCTGCCTTTTCTCTTTCTCAACAGAGGGGAGCGGGAGTGCTGGTCCTAAACCATGACCATTGCTAGTTTTCAAAAATCTCAATTTACCACACAAAACAAAGACACCATGTAAGAACTTCAAACATATTCATCCATCCCAGATGAATATGGTTTTGATGAATCACACCAATAATTGAACTCCTCATCTTTACCAGATGAAAATGTACATTCTCACTCTTTCAACATAATGAAGTATTCATTGAATTAATTTTCCTTTTCGTCATTATTACAAATTTTATCCCATCTGTCTTATAATTAGGAAATGAAAACTGTAGCTTTTATTACATCTATGATATGTTTGAACCCATGGATACTGCCAGAAAACATACTCCTGATGCCTTTGTTTCTTTTCCAATTTCCCCAAACCATTTTGTTCTCATTTATACAATCTCTTTCTTTTGCTTCCTCCCAACACTTCATATGCCCTGTACTTATTTTGTTGTTGTTGCTTTTTCCTTTTTTAACCAAGTCCCTGTTGAATACACTTATTCCAAAGAATTTTCTGCAATTTTTTCATATTTTTCTCTTTAATTATGGTAGCGTTATCTGGTATTCATGAAAAGACCTAGCAAAACAAGATTTTTCTATACATTTTTTTTCCTTTACTGTTGACTTGAACAAGAAATGTACATAAATTGTTGTATACTTTTAAAGAATTGTGGGTTGAGAAAGATTTAGTGGATTAAAGAGAAAGATCAGGGAAAAAACTAAAATACAGAAACAGCATCTTATCTCATGACAATTGCAATACAATCTAATCTTAGTCTGCATATACTGTCACTGTCCCCCGTCATTCTGTGCTTACTTTCCCAAACTTCTGTAAGCCTCTTGATTTGAATATTAAAATCTGTGGAGAAAAAATGGGGTTTTTTTCCTACAAATGTCATCAATCAATCAGGAGCTGTATAGTTTTGATAGATCGTGGCCTTGTAATAGACATAAAAAAGAAATATGGTGTTTATAGCCAAACATTAAGGTGCATTCTAAAAACATTATATTGATTTTATCCATTAATGAGAATAGTGAGTTATCGAAAAGCTATGCTGTATATGCTCTGCAAAAAAAATTTGCAGCAGTCTTTGAAGGATTCTTGCACCATCTATAATGCTATTTGTAACATTTAACTGCATATGATTTGAATGAATATTTCTAAAGCATTATACATACTTTTTTGCTATCAAATTGATGTGTGTTACTTAGATTTTCCTCTGATTACCTATAAACAACTAGAATTATTATTATCATTTAAGTGCTCTGCACATGTAAGTAAACATTGATATTTGCCTAATACATATACTCATTTCCATATTCCTGTAGTCTGCTTTAAAGTCAGTTGCTCTGAATCATTGGTAACATTTTTCTACATGTCTGTTTGTTCATGTCATTAGGAAGGCATTCATTTGATTTCTGATATCATTTTCAGAAAAAAGGAAGGTTTATTCATATTCGAAAACACAGTTGTCTTAGGTTATATAGTTGTCGCCAATATTACTTTCTCCTCTCATCTGCTTATCTACTTCTTTTGATGACAAGGATCATTTAGATTCTTTAAGCTTTAAGTTAGTGGTGGAAGACTTAAAAATACTCTTGGAAAAAGCAGCAAATTAAATAAGAATGCTTAGTGGGACAGGCTGAACTAAATAGATGAGTGGTTAGGAGGAAGGTCTTCAAATACAGTTGTTGATTTTGGTTTTAAATATATGTAATGATTTCATTCAAGAGCTGTGTACTTCCATTACAATGATTTGCCAGCCTAATACATTCCTAGAATAGGCGGAAGGAATTTGTGCTTTCCTGTGTTGTGAAGCATATATGATCTTACCTTTTTACTGTAAATTCTTTTCTGGCTATTATCTCAACTAGTACTACATTTAGTCACTGTTTTCTCTCAAAAACATACATAGTGTCTGAAATATACATAAATATACATGAAATATACATGAAGTTTTATAAAAAGAGTTTTTAAGTCTCCTAGGCTTCGTGCAAGGCTGAGGCCAGTGAAGGGTACAGAAGTTAAAGATTGGCTTGATATTACACTTTTTAGAGGAGAAATGACAAGAAGCCAAGCTCCATGAGGCCTAGCATATGCTTTCCCTCCTTTATTTCTCTTCTACCATGGCCTGGTGGCACAGATGCAGGGAACCAGTTCTGTTGACACAGCAGGAAAGATTTTCTTCTCATGGAACAAAGTCTACTAGCACCTGCCAACAGTCCAATGACAGGATACAAACAACTGATGTTGGGCTTCTCTAAGCTACAATGAGAACAAAACTTTAGAATACCCCCAACTGGTGGAACAAAGGAAATATGAAATACAGAATCATACTTGAAGTTTTTAAATGGATATCATCACTCAATCTAATATACCTGTTCAGTACTTAAATAGCATATTTTTAAGCAGCTGGAAAGGTGCAAAACATGTTATTAGAAAAATAACTGTGTGGTAGACTCTGCTGTAACACAAACTAAGATTTTCTTAATTCTATTCAGGTAACAAAGACTTCAGGAAGCCATAGAATACTTTAGCTAGCTAAACATAAATTTCATACCAGTGCATTATCAATTATTATATGTATCTTAAAAAATCTGAACAAGCCTTATTGTGCCTTCAAAAGCCCTCTTTCATGGTAAGTTATGGCAATGGGGTCATATACAGAGTTTGCCAATAAATCTCTAGAATTTACCCACAGTTAATAGTCAGTGAACTGCTGAGTTACTTCTTCATGTTTTTCAAGTCTTTAACTATGAAGCTACACTGGTGGGCAATGGAAGAAAAATTTTTACAGTATTGCTGATAAAGGCAATCAAGGAAGTTGCAAGTAGCACAAGAATGCTTCCTTGCTTTCCTTTATATTTCACCTTTCTAGGTCCTGTCTGATTATACACAGAATACTGAATACCTTGAGCCTGTCATTCCTGTCGAAGCAAACTTATTTACTATTCACTTAGGAAATGTGAACCATCATCTAAACAATTTTACTGGAATAAAAAAGCTGATTTGCTGATTTAGAGCAGGGGACTGATGGAAAATGCATCTTGGTGAAGTGGGTTGTTGAGGCATTTGCTCTCTGCTCTTACTTTGAACCTTGTTTTTATGGGAACATATGCCTCCTCAAATGCAGTTACACAGCAGTGTTTTGCATGGACCTGTTTGGTTTTGTGTCACTTGTGTACTCTGGTGGCCACTTCTACCTAAGGGCAGTGTTGTGGGAAGACCATAAGGCATTATGTCAGAGAAGTGCACAGCACCTCAGTATAATACAGAGGGAGGAATCCACAAAGGGAGGAAAGACCCTTTGGGACACAATTTCAGCATCGAGAGCCCTTAACAATCTCTAATGTGAAAGAGACAGCTTGTAATTTTTCAGATATGAGATGGAGTGCTGAATTATGATGCTTCTGTAGGCCCAGGTCCTTGAAGATCACTTGCTGCCTATTCCTGCTCCCTGCTTCTCGAAGGGTGATAGATGTAACTGTACTTCTCAAGGAGTTCTTAGTCACCCAGGTTTCTTTGTCCTGTGGTGGCAGCCTCAATAGATCCTGTTCTTAGGAAGCTTTAACTTCCTAGCTCCCACCAAACAGTGGTCTTTCATATTGACTATATTCTCTATTAAAGGTTTAAAGAACATTTGCTCCCTGAAGGTACAATACAGAACTGGTTGATCACAACATGCATTTTCCACCTGCATAGATTTTTTCAAACAAGTAATGATATAGCACCATCATTATTTTTTGTCAGCAATATAAGCCACCCTTCCTTCTTAGAAAGAACTTTGTCAAAGCAAAGTTAAACCTACATAAAAATGTGCACTAAGACCAACAGAAGCAAAACAATATCAGTAGAAAAACACCAACTTTTCTGTTACTTACATTTTTTTAAACTAAATTCCAGTCTCATCTTTTTTTTCATAACAGTGTTCAAGAAAACAGCAGTTGTTAATCCAAAACTCTGTCAATCATTCTACCAAATGGAACAAAAATCAGAAGATATTGAGTTGCAAAGCAAAATAATAAAAACCAAAACATGGAAAATTTACAGATAAACCTCTTCAAATAAATGTTTAAAAAACCCTACAAAGAATATTGTCAACAAGTCTTGCCTACAAAATAAGTCTTGTGAGCTGCTGAGGCAAAGGTTATTATGATTTCTGATCTAAGTTATTTACCCTTAGCACACTGGTCTACCCCTGATCTAGAAAAAAAATTGTAAGTGCTGGCTCCCTGTGTTAATATGCTAGTAAATTATTTCTCATTGCCTTTTTTTTATTGTGTCCTTGGTAGGAAATAACTTTTGTCAAAGTCTTCTGTGAGAGAAGGACTAGAAACAACATGGAATCACAGAACTAAAAATAAGCAAATATTTTTGGGCATCACCAGGAGACAAATACCTATGAAATCAGATGCACAAACTAGTGCATTAGTGAATCATCATCCGGAGGGCAGAGCACATATTAGGCTCACTTTCAGGGGAAAGGTAGAAACTGTGTACATTGGATGCTACTGCAGTAATTTAGTCAGAAAGAGCTATCATTTAACATCAATTCTGTTTCATAAAACAGCTGGGGGCAAAAGGAAAATTATAGAGAAGAATATCAAGGACTGTAATGCATTAATTAATCACTTTTGCAAGCAACATCCTTCCCCCTCCAGCCCCATGTTCAGCCTAGTCTAGCAGACCTGTCTGACTCCCATCTGAAGGGCAGGAACCATCTTAATTTCTTTACTTGTTTTGTCACATATTGCCGGGCTCAAATTCTCAAATCCAGTAGCTTCTAAATTGGAGTCTCCATGGCAACATTCACAGAGGTGCACATTGGAGCCAGCTGCCAGAAGAAGACAGTTACATAATACAAACAGGAGGCTTTCTGCTTTTCACTTTTACTGCCCTGAGACACACAGACAGGCAGACAGATAGAATTTAAATAACAGTGTAAAACTCTGGTAGAAAAATGGACAATACCACAAAGCTATTTAAAATAATTTCAAGAGTTGAGAAGTTAGATTTCAAAAGGTGAACATTTAGGTTGTATAAATGACTTATATTCATTTGTTGTGTTGGTTTTAGTGCTTAAAAGTAGTTACTTGAACCAATGATATGAAGCTGAGAAGGTAAAGTGGTGGCAACACCAGCTGTATGTCAATTTACTGCCTGCTAAATCCAATCTCTGTGTCAGTCAGGTAATGTCAGAGGCAGATCTCATGTCAACTATGCAGTGCAGAACATTCATAAAGAAGAGATTTTAAAGAATGACATGTTGGTTTTCCCAAAGTGACTGCAAGGAAATGAGTCTGAAAGATGTGAATGGAGACTGGGTTTGGGTGTAGAACTGACGAGTAATTTAATACAGAGAGACTAGAGAGACTAGCTTACTTGCCATCATATTTGGAAAGGCAATATTATGTTCACCATTAAAACAAGAAAATTAGCAGTAAGACCATATTAGCAGCAGAAAATGGTTAAGTCTCCTGTGAAATTTCCCTTTCACGTTCTATAGTATAAAAGAGTAAGTCTTCTGGTCTTAGAGCAGATATTTGTATTGCAGTCATTGACTATTTACTTCTCCAGGAATAATTTTGACGATTCTTTGACAACAACTCTGTATCTCCATATAGAAATACCATTCATCTTGACGTCAGCAGAATCCCACAAAACCTTAAAAAGTCTTCCAAGCCTTCTCAGGAAAGAGTGACCAAGAATGTTTAGGTAATTTTATAATTGATATAAGGACAATTTTTTTTCCTCCTCAGAAATTGCTGACAAATGCAGAAGTTTATCTATGTATTATCTAAGGTTTCAGACTTTATATTCTACTTAGCATCATGTACAAAACATGTATATTTATTTTTCATGCAAAAACCCAGCCTCCAGAAAGTTTCTGATAGACAGCAATGTTTTTTGGGACAAATGCACAAGAAGTTGTCCACTCTGCTGTTTTGTCATTCAGATAAATGCTAATACACAACAGCTGGATCTCAACAGTCATCCATTAAGACTCATTTGAGATTCTTCCTCATGTCAAAAGTAATGAGAAAACAGTTCAAGAAAAACATCTTCCAAATAAATGAATCTTTTTTCTTTTTAGCTAGCCCTGTTTCCTCTGTTAATTCTCAGAAGGAATGTCTACATCTTGGTCCAGTCTCATGTTATGCAACAGCTGGAAGCTTAATTTCTTCTATGCTTTAAAAAGACAAGGAAAAAAAAAAAAGGTGGAAAGCTGGCACTGACTAAGTCTCTGCAGCTGAGCTGAAAAAATGGGCTTTGGGTAACATCAGACCCAGCAAAGCATGGCTAGTTTAGGGTTTGCTGGCTGATAAAGCTTACCATGGGTATTGTCCTTCCACAACCTTGAAAAAACCTGATCTTTTCAGTTCCTCCTGACAGGTTCATGCCACATCTTGGGCAGCAACACTTTTTTTGTGAAAACAATGAAAATGTAAAATTCAGAATCTACATTATGGAGAGTTATAAACTTTAACTACAACCCCACAGGCATTACCCCTTTTATTTTTTTTTTTTTTTTCATGTAGAAAATGTACAGGGGTAATGGCTGGCACTGGGCTTCTTAATCACCTGATTATGCACTACATGAAATTGAAAGATAATTCTGAGGGAGAGAATTCAGACAGAAAATAAGGACTAAAATTCTAAAATTCGCTAAAAATTCTGAAATTCTGACATTTCAGTTAACTTCTTTTTCAAATTCAGTCAATAAAGGTAGGAAGAAGATGTGCCAGAAGTGGAGAGTGAAGGGCAAATATGAAAATCTTTGGAAATAAATCTAACCAACTTACAAATAAAATCAACATAAATAAGCATCTATAAATAAAGTGCGAATAAAATCAGTGTTTATTAAATTCAAATTTACGTTAACAAGTATTTAAACATGTTGTGCTCAATACTCTTGAGTAAAAAATGTTCATCACTAAACCATTTTGCAAATCTAGAAAGAGAAGTATCCAGAAGAACAATAGTGTTCTTAGCTGAAGCTGAATCTAGTCAATACCAACAGTCAAAAAGATTAGAAAATTTTAGAATTATTTTTTCTAACATCTTTATTAATAAAATACTTTCACTTACAACTTTTTTCACTTAGAAACTTGTTTAAAGAATTTTTTTAAAATATGGATAGGATCCAGGAAGATGGTCTCCCCTTTCCTTCCTTCCCCCTTTTTGAAAAACAAAATCCTAAAAACTGGATAAATCCAAAACCTTTCTGTTGTCTCTAACTAAGTTTCATGTAACTCCTTCATTCTATCAGCTAAGGTGAAAGAATCCTTTATTCCATGTTTTTTCTGGCAGCATTTATAAGTAAAAGACCAGAAAATAACTCTAGGCACTTCTCCACTGCTTGAATAGTCCTTTGTGCTAATGTTCTGGAAAAGATTTCTCATCCAAGTGAGATTTTGACATTTGAGACCCCAAGCAGCAAATCCCATGGCTGGCCAGGAAGAGAAAGATACCTGTGGTATTTCCCAGCTCCGCGTCACTTACAGGGAGAATGAACAGCCACAAAGCCTTGTTCTTCCAAGGGGAACCAAGGGGACCACAGGCCAAGCAGAGGGACAACCTCTGTCAGGGCACAAAGCCTTGTCATGTCCTGGTGCTTTGGCCAGTCCAAACTTTTACACTCTAGGTGGATATGGAAGCCATAGGCAGATCTTTTTCTTTTTCTGCAGGTATGAGATGTGTTGTTACCATTATGAATGAAGAGCAGAGAGAAGGGGAATGGGAGCCTGAGAATGGCAAGATGAAGGACTTGAAATGGTGGTATGAACTTGCACATCTCTGTGGTGCTTCGGCGAAGCTGGCTAAGATCATGAGCTCTTATTGCTTTTGTTTAGTGCTAATTTATACAGATTATTCTGCTAGCTTTCATCTGCAATGAATTACAGCCTCTCCTGCATGTGTCAGCTCAGCTGACCAGTGCAGGAATTACGAAGCATACAGGGAAAGTATCTGCCACAGACAGCCCTTCAAGGAGCATTTTATTTCCACACCTTTATACTCCCATGTTCATACAGTTGAACCACAGCATAACTAAAATTGCATGTAAATGGTAACATTTAAGCACCTTGCTGGAACTCTGAAAGTAAAATTTATGGGCTTTGTGTTAATTTGGTGAAATCACATCTCACGCTGGGATAAAGATACTGAGTGGGACATCTGTGAAATATGGATCTGGATGCAGGGCTTCAGGCTGCCATTTTTGCCTTTGGCTGTTTCCTGCACTGAAATTCAGCACATTAAAAATTCTTCAGCTTGCATCAAAAGCACTAGATCTTTGTGCAGATTTTCTTTCCAAAGGCTACAGCTTGTACCTTCCTAAGCACCAATCCTCTAAAAGTCTCAAGTGAAGCCTTCCTTGTGAAAGCCATTTAATTTTATCTAACACAAACCAGGAACAATTTATTACACCTTTAGCTCTCCAGTTGCCTCTCTGCCTCTCTAACTGTCAATGATTAAACCAAACTCAAGACTGACATACAGAGAGCGATTTTGCCAGTAGCTAGTCCCAGAATTCTGCACACTGGCATCTCTGTACCTGCATTTTTTGTTTTTCAGGATGGATTTCCAATGCTACAGAAAGTGCAGATCCTCAATGAATATTCTTTTTCATCCTTATAAAAGCTAAGACTTCTATTTCTTATTCCTGTATCTTGCATGCAGATACCATTTATCACCTTCCTCTACAACTATGTGTAGTTTTTTCCAATATAATTTTTTCATATTTACTTCATTTGAACAGTTCCACTTTTGGGCAGTTGCAAGTAAAAAAACATCATCTCGTATGGTAAGACCTCTATTCTAGTTCTGAATTGGAATTGATCTTCCTATTTTGTCTTGTTTGTAGTGAGCAAAGCACCTCTCTTTGGAGTACCCTGCTTCCACATACTACTTTAAAAAAAAGACCACCCTGTTCAAGTGGAATAAACATTGTAGAAATTTAAAAATGACCATTCTGTTATACGTGGAAGAGTAAACATTAAAATCTCAATGTCTTTTCATCTATATATTTATTTGGGTCTAACTTGCATTTGTGAGCATAACCATGGAATAGTAAGCACGAACAGAACTCTAGCAAATTCCTGAAATATCCTTGGTTTTGCTCTTGACACATATCTTTTCTCCAAATCCCTCTCTTGAGAAACTTTGAAATTAATTTGAAGCATTCTGTTTGCTTCACCTCTGAAGATAGTTTACTCTAAGTCTTAAAGGCAATATCTACTTTTAGGTAAACCTTTATGGCTGGCCTCCAGGGACAGAAGGGGAAACATCCATACTATCTATAAAGAAATTTGTTTCGTATTTTTCTATTTATATATTTTTTATTATATTGGAAAATTTCAATATGCCAGCAAAAAGTTCATCATCAAAATGTAACTAAGTGGATAAATAAAAAAGACCCAAACATATTCAGCAAAAAATGTCCCTTTCAAAAATAGATGATACACCTTATGCTTATCAGGGAAATTCTCTGTAGATATATTTCATGAAAATTTATCAGAGTAAACACAAATATGAACCACATAATATCACACTGCTGTAAAGATCAAGTCCAAAGATGTTGTTTGCTTGCAGTTCTAACTAGGAGATCAGGCATAGGCCTGGATGATTTTTTTCCTAAGGTTTGTCCAAGTGGAACAAGATGCAAATTGTAAATTATTTACTAGCATCTGAACTTCTCCCCATGAACAGGAACTAAGCAAATACACACTGCAGAAACAATGCAAGGATTTGAACAGATCTGATATAATTTTCCAGACAGACTAGTAGCTCTCTTATTCCAAGATATACCATCATGTATTGTAACTGCTCTAATTAATGTAATTTAGTTGCACCATTCCAAAGGACATGGCAAAAATTATATCAAATTTGAAATTCCTTTATCAATTTCAAATTCAATTCTTTCAAGTATATAGCTGGCAATGTTTCGTCCAGTTTTTAGGAAATAAAAACACTTTCCTGGTCTTGTTGGGGCTCTCTTATTTTCTTAAATTGCTTCCTGAAGAAAATGAGCCCCATTATATATTCTCAGTGAAGTCTTGAATGTATTGTACATTTGAGGAAGGGTGAGATGAATTGGGTCATTTCTGAATTGCTGTTTGGGTCTGCTTTCACGTCTCGGTTGACAGAAGAGCCACAGCGTATTTTGGATAGCGGCCAAAAAGAACTTAAATAGTATGAGATATACACTTCGATGGCTACTAACATTTGGTATACTTTGGGGTTATAGCAACATTCGTTTCCAGTGATTGACCCAAAGTGACTGCGAATTGCTATAATTAATCAAATGTCATTCAGCACTGAGGAGCTATTGACATCGCACACACACATACCAAAGCACACAGGGAAATCCCTTACCCAAGAGTTCAAGTTCAGAAAAATGCTATTTTTTTTTTTTTATTACTTTCTCCTGCGTTTGTTGTAAAGGCAAGGTTCCATGTGCTCTGAGAACAGTAGCATGACAGTAGGAAAATTTACAATTTGCCCTCTATCAGCATTCCCTAATTCAAAAGGCTTTCAGAGTTTTCAGCAGTGCTGAGATACAGCAACTGCCCAACCAAATGGACAATATGGCAGCCAGATAATTTTTCTGCTCGACGTAATTATTGCAAACACATACAAGTTCTGTGACAAAGTTTTATGCAATAATACAAACTGATAGCTGAGCCAACAACTTCTGTTCAGTTAATATAGAGAATGCAAGTGAAACTTTCATGAAAGATCAAATCACTAATATTGTAAGTATCACAAGTAACATGAATGTGAGAATAATGTCAAGAAATTCTTCCTGTACTTAATCACTTGCTTTCAAGGTTGTGGATGTGTGAAATTGGTACTGAAGCTAAATGCATCTTTGGCTATTAGGAAAAGACTTTCGTAGCAACAGCAGAAAAGTCTTAACAATATCTGATGATTTTTTTTCTGCTTTTGCTAAGTGTATACTGCTTTTGCACTGGCTCTCTGTAGTCATTTTAGAGCTACCAGGAATATTTGAAGAATATTTTAAATTATTTCTGGATAATACCGGGACTGTTCCTATACTGTCCAAATAGATTGGAATAAAACAGTCCAAACAGGAGCATCTTAGATGTATTCGGGGACCAAAACCCATTCCATTTGATAGATGGAAACCACTCAGTACTCTGATCCAAAAAGTCTTAAGATTCCCTCCATAAGTAAATTGTTGCTGTCCAGTCTGCAAAGGTGACAATACAGATGCTGAAGGTAGGGGTCAGGTGGAGGCAGATATTTATATCAATACCACGAAGTTCAGCAGCCACCTTTGGGATTCTGTGACTGAACAGCTATAATCAGTGTGTAAGGCAGGCATTCACTGACTGTGAATAGAAACCATAAGACAATTATGCATTTAAGTAATACTAATCACTTGCTCAGGTGGAAGTGGCAAGCACAAATAAGAGAAGCAGAGCAGATGTGATGGGAACAAGAAACATCCAACTGGGTGCTTTTCATTTGATCTATGCAAGCCTTTGGTGGCCAAGTCCAACTAATGCCTCCTTTGATGTATATATTTAATTTTTATTTCATGTGACACTTGAAATACCGGTACCTTTCCTCAGGAGTTGGACTCTGATGATCATTTTGGATCCCTTTCAACTCAGGGTATTCTGTGATTCTATGAGATGGACCCTTTACAAAACAGATCTACACATCTCTGGAAAAAAATGCCTAGTCCTCTGAACAGATCCATCTTGTTTCTCTGGAAGCTTCTTTTCTTCTTAATGTCATTGTCAGGTTATTCACTATCCCTCTGAAGAAAGTAAGCTCATATAAAAACTGCTGGGGCAGGCCAGAGATGACTAGTTTGGATTTGTTTAGTTTGTTTTTAACCGTTGCCCAGAGCAAACATCTAATCTCAGTTTAATGGCAAATTGGCAAGAGCTTCTTTGTTTCCTTTCCCGGCCAAAACCAGAAAGAAATTAGCATATTTTGTATAACAAATCCTCAACTGACACTATATAAATTAAGCATTTCTCATTATTATGCATTTTGAAAGATTACTATAAAGAATTAGACTCTGCTCTTCTCTATTCTCTTACATAACTAAGCACTTGCGTAGAAAACAAATATTTTTAATTATTTAGTATTAAATATTAGTAAATTGCTCCAGCTTATAAATTAATTCAAAAATACATGATAAGGGAGGTGACATACAATGTGTGCCACTCACTGTAGAGTGTCACTTGGATTCTGACTACTTTATTGTTTGAAGATGCTTTAAAACAGTAGAAGTAATTTCATTCTACCACTGGAATTCAACCTTTAATCCACCTAATACACTTGCAACAGCTTAATTTCCCTACACTGTCCCTGGTGAAAATGTTATCTGCAATACATGCTAACAATATATTGCTCCAGGGAGAATCTTCAGATGTAAGGTTTTAAAGCTGTTTTCACTTCTTTCCATCTTGTCAAGAGATAGAATTTTTAAAAAATCATTGTTACAAGCTTTTTTCATTCTGAGAGAAAATGGCAAATAGAGATGGGCAAAGAAGATACTTAAGGGCATCATATACGTACATGGAGACACATAGCAATGCCATTTAATTTGACTGCATCATTTTTTGGGCACAGGCAATGTACTGCCAAACAGTTCTGTGTACGAGCACAATCTCCTCCAGGCATTTCATGTGCTGTGTCTCTTCATTGCACATTTCAAACACAGTGTTTTCAAATTATCAGCTAAGTACCATAGCTTCCCAGTAAACCCGACCACTGAACTTGGAAATAGTGTATTTTGGGCATGATTTTCTTCAAAATTATCAGAAATTGAGTCAATAACTTGCAATTATTTTTTCCTTGAAACAGACCCAAAGCAAGGGTGTGCTAATCCATTCAGTCATTCTAGTTACCGCACAGGATATGAATGAAAAACCACTCAAGGCAGTCTCCATATTTTTATCTCACTCTCTAGTGTTTTCTGACTTTGGTAAGAATTCAAGGCTAACCTCTGCCTAAAGACTCAATATTTGCTTCTGATCTGCATTATTGAAAAGTCTTTTTTCTGTTGTTGTGATGGGACACAACTGCACTTCTGACTCACAGGTTTATTTCTGGCTCTCACCAACCTGTTTCTTCACTGTCACCAAAAGTGTCCCACTGCAGAGATCTTAGGGCATAGTCCCTTTTCTTCCTGGAAGATTTCACCTGACCAGAAGCACATAAACTAGAAAAAACAGACAGTTAAAACCTTAAATTAAAGCACCTCTCCTAAAAACGACCCCAAAGTTCATTGAGCAAACTTACAGTAACTTGTGGACAAACAACTAAAACAGGTGCTCTTTCTGTCACAGACTACCTATCTACCCCGTGTGATCAATAAAAATAGGATATATTCTTGAAGATCCCATGGCATATCTATTTATTTTGCAGGTCTGTGCATGGACGAAAATATGTTAAAAATATTGAACATGGTATTAAATTAATATGGAAGAACTAGATGGTACCTAACATGTAGTCCTGGTTTGCTCAGACCCAAAGAACCTAGTAAAACACTACACCTCACATATCTTCTATGGAAATCCATAATTCCCTAGGCTTTGGTAAGTTATCCGCCCATACTTTCACGCTCAGCATGATGGTTATGTTCATCGGCTAAATCAACATTCACAAGAAGAATGGTGCCATAGGGGAAGAAGCATGGGAAGATTGGCACTGAGGACTTGATATTCATTCCCTCCACCGGTGTTTCAGCAGTTCTGTCTTATCATAAGGTAGTTATAATAGGCCTCTGTGGATGGTAGACCTGAAGGGACTAAGTGCTGCTTTTGGTTTTTCTCTTGTCCAAATGGCATGCAGTTTGTGCTCTTGCAAACTGCTTCATGTTGTAATTCAAAATTCAAAATGTGCATGTGCCTGTGGAGGCTGATATTTGATTAAAGATCTCACTAATAAAATGAAGCAGTACTCTAATTTAATCCACTATTTTCCTTCATATCTGTGTCTTCCCTGTATCTTGTTGTCAACTGACAGCATTAATTTTCTCTCAGTAGGTGCGAGGGTGCAACCTGTGGGCACACATAGGTTGCTGGTCTGTATCATGCACATCACTGCCAGGAGACAGAAGTAAGGGATTCTTACTTCCATGAAAGAAAATTTTTATGCTCAGTAAGAAAAGTTGGCAGTGGCACATGGAGGGTCCAGGAGCCATTTTGTTCTTTGCCCCAGGGACCAAGCGGCGCTGGGTCCAGCTGGTCAGACATCTAGCATTTCTTTGTTGTAAATCACCCTCTCTTGGTATATTTTTGCTATTTATATTGTTGCTGTTACTGTTCCTTTTCTTATGGAATTGCTGTTTCCAGTAAATTGTTCATATCTCAACTCAACTCAGGATCTCTCTTTTGTCCCTCACACCAGAGGTGGGAAGAAGAGGGAGCAGTTCATGGTTTTTCTGTTTCATCGTAGCATCAATACCATTCCTAAACCATCACACTTGTGTCTTCCAGAGGTCTTCTAACTCTAAAAAAAAGAGGGTATTATTTTTTCACTTTGCATATGAATACCAGGGCCTGAAGGATATACAGATACTAATGTTAGCCATGATGTTTCTTAAAATTAGAAATGTCATATAAAATCCTTCCTAAGAAAGCACAGCCCTTCATTTTACATTTTATAGTATTGCAATATTTACAAATTAATTTCAAAGGTTTCTTTAAATGTTAGTTGGTGCATTTGTATCTGCCTATCTCTGGAGAGGGAAACAGAGAAGGGCAGGACTGAGAGACAGGGAGACAGATAATTGGGTAGATAAAGGGACAATTCAATCTTGATTACTACTGATGTAAATGTGAACCACATTTACTGAAGTCAGCATGATATTTCTTGTCTGACACCTGGGGAAATGAGAGCAGAATGTTACTCTTAACATTTTTTTAAAAAACATTATTGGAATTATTGAATCAATTAACATTCTCAAATATAGTATTTTCCTCCACAGACCTATGAGTTCTGCCAGTTCATCTAGTGAACTGGTCAACTGCCATTTTAAACACCAGCAACTCAATAACACTTTACATTAACAGGCATGGAGGTGATAGGATTTTTCATTAAAATGTGAAATCCCCAAATAATTTTGTATTTATTAACAGACTTGGAGAAAACTTCATCATACTAGTCACAGCCAGAGACATATAGATTGGTTTTGATACTGTATTTAAACAAAATTATTTAATAAAATTTTATATATGCATGCCCAAAATGTGCATATTTGAGTGCATATCCTCTTTTTCTGGCACACTAGTAGCTTATGAAGGCATGGATTCTATAAACACATTTATTAATTTTATTTAGAATAGCATAGGTACCACAAATACTATAATATACAAATGCACTGTTTTCAAATGTGCTTATATTTTATCTAGTGTAATACAGACACAAGACTGACTGAAATATCACTTAGCCTATTGTACTAGCTATAACATTAATATAAATATAGTCAATAATAGTTTGTACTTCCTTATGTATGTGTATGTACACGTAAATATCAAGTAATAGATTTACACCAGAAAAACTATTGTAATCAAAAATCTGCAATAAATTATATTTTAATACTGTAATCATACTGGGAAAATCCAGGGCAGGAAATTATTTTCTTCTAATTGTACTTCCTAAGTGCAAGAGTTGTAACAAAACAACAGATGCTAGGCATCGCTAGAGATATGAATCTTTGATTTGTTTTTATAACTGCTCTGACATTTAGGCTGTGGGCTTTAAGGGGATATTCCAAGGCAAATGTTTTCATCATCATCTTACTCATTTTTGCCTGAAGGAAATACCAATTAAAAAAAAGAGATAAATAAGCAGCAGCAACAGATTATTGTTAGGGAAAATTTCCTCCGGTGACTCTGCTGTGTTTATCATGAAATATCTGAACACTAACTTTCACTAAGCATTACACACTTTCTTACTCTCACACACCACATATATCTTGATTTGTGTTTGTGGTTGTATACAAAGGTTCAAACAGTCCTTATAAATCATTTTACTTGTCTAATATTGCCCTTATGGGGAAATTACATGTTCACTGGAAGACAGTAGCAACTAATAGCAGAAGCCAGCAAAGAAAATGTGCAAAAAACTCTCCAACAAATCACAAGCAAAATGTCATTGCGTTTAATTACTCTCCCCAGCAATATAAGCACATTATGGTGGCTGCAGTGATGAATATAGCATGTGATTAGCACTGAATGTAAAGGCATGCACTGCCAAGGGGAAAGTGTTCATCTCCTATAATAAATTCTCTGGTAGATCTTGAGAGATATTGTAGACCCTATGTACATAGGGCCCCAGAATAAGTTCAGGAGCAGCCTTTCCTTCCAGGTTACAATTTAATTATTTAAAAATAATTGTCGGTGCTGGATCTTTAATACTTCAGATCTTCTCTATGTCGGAGCTTTTCACATCAGTTTACCAAGGAGTATGAAGTACAAAATTTTCTTTGGACATAGACTTTAATAGATAACTAGTCCATACTCAATGATAAATATTTATTAAATATAGCTGTGTTTTGTAAATCAATTCTGAATTTCAAAAGTATTTGTAGCACCTCACAAATATGTAAGGTGAAAGTTAGAAATTTTTCTCTGCTTAGAAGAAGAAAGATCAGAAATGGTCTTTCTATAGAAACTGAAGTCTGTCCAAATCTAGCCCACGGACTGGGCCCAACAATTTTTGTATGATGGGCTGCTCATACATTCCTCCCTGACTGTGGCAGGAGTCTTCAGATCTCTGCAATGCGAAAGCAATTATTTAAGAGATACAAAAATGCAACCTTTTAGATGAAGAAACTGCTTAATTTAGTGATCCACAGGGAGTCTTTGAGAGGAGAAGTGGATGTGATAACTAGTAGATCAGCTGTGTTTAATTTTCAAATTAATGTCAGTGTTTTTTCAAGTGTAAAGAATCAAGAAAATACTAAAAGAATAAAGATCTTCCAAAAATAGAGCAAAAATTAGTTCAGTATCCACACTGGTTTTGAATAAACAGAAGCTAATTAAAGTAGACTTCAAATGTTATCCCTTTCTTAAAATGAAAGACACATCTCAATGGTTTTCCACCTATAAGGTAATAGATATTTTGGCTGACTCAGCTAAATAAGTACTCTAGATATTAACAGATGAAATTATCTTTCATGTTAGTTTTTTAATGGTTTTTGTTTTCTTCACTCTTTTAACATGCTTTGTAAAGAATTTCATTATAAAAATCAGAAGAAAATTCTGTATTACGTAAGGATATGTAGAGCTCTTTACCTGAAAATGACATGGATTAACTTGCAGAATGAAATCTGGCAGTATTTGTGCAAAATAAAGGGAGTTCTACAGTAGAGTTCTTTTATGGAACTGTTGATAACTGAGGGCACAAGCTCTTTCAACTCTGCTGAAGAGCTTCAAGAAAGAATCATAACTTCAAAATCCGGTAGCTAGCATTTAAGGTCTAACTTACGGGCTGGAAATAAGAGCTGATTTCTTAAAGTTTTTCAGAAATTATTTTGAAAATAAAAAAATTTGACATCCATTTGAAGTGTTTGCAAAATGAGTTCGAACTCTGGTTCTCCAGAGATGTACAAGATCTATTGCTAAAAAGGAAATGAAAACATTTCAGAAGCCTGTTATTTCTCTTTAAAAAGTTATCTTTTATTTTGGGATTAAAATACTAATAATATGCATGAGCATCCTGTTTGCTGTCCTGGAACTTTGAACTGTGAAATTACATGCTTATGCAAATTTGAAAGGTAACCATATTTACATAGATTACAAGTGTGCCCAGATAGATAAAGAAGCAAAAATTACTGATAGGCATTATAAAAAAATACTAAAAAAAAAAAAGAGCTTATGAATCCTGTACAAAAAAAAAAAAAAAAAAAAAAAAAAAAAAAACAGGCCCATTTTTTTTTTGTTT
>VXBB01006885.1:1235665-1319496 GCA_013399915.1 Illadopsis cleaveri
AAAAAATGCAATCAGGTCCAATTTTTTTTAGGTTTTCTCACTTAAAATCTTATTTGAGTTTAGTGAGGTTTTACTCATGCTCTCCAGATCATTTTAATATAAAGCCTCTTTCTTGGTTCATTTACTATTTCAGTGGTTTACAGATGTGAAAAAGAGCCACATATTTTCCAGAATAATGAATGTCTGAAATAGTATGATGACAGCAGGGCAAACTATAATCTGTTTCATTTTTCATTGTTGAGCAGTTGGTGGAGTCATTTACAAAGTGAGTTCAAATTGCTTATAGACATTCTAATTTGGATTTGTTAACAATTATACCTGTTTGCACAGCTGTAGGTAACTTCACAACATGCTATCCAGTGAAGAAGCAAGCTCAGTACCTTCAATAGAGCCATTCATGTATTGCTTTTATATGCATATCTATTGCCTGTCCTTCAGATCAGTTTTTTTCTCTTAATTTTTAAGGATATATTTTTGTTGATATTTCCCAGAAAAATAATTGGAGGTGTACAGGAGGTCAGACAAGGTTAATACCTTGAAATGAACGAAGATTCAGAAGTTTCCAGGCTGTTGTGGGGGACAGCCAGCAGGCATATGTCTATTAATGTTGAAATGATAGCTGTTAAAGTAAGTGACCTTTAGAGCAGTGAGAGAGGGAAAACAGCACAATTACATCGAGGTGGATGGATATGCACAGACCAAAGATTTGATGCTGCAGACATCATACCCTCATGCACATTTTGAAAGGATTTTATTTCAGACTAGCCCTAGTTTGATCCCTTAGGTAGAATGACTGCAGCAGGAGAATATTAGATACATTCTTGGTTCGTGTTTAGGTTCACCTTAAAGAAATTCAATGCCTTGAGACCACTTCACAATAGGAACTATGTTTGCTCTAAGTAGGAATGTTTGGGAGATTCACTACAAAAGCTTGTGCTGACAACACTGAAGAGCTGACATAGCTACAGCTACAATACAGCACATATCCTGCAGAGCTTTGCTGCATAAACTCACAGCCCCACTAGTTTTCAGTATAACTGCCCCCTCTCAAACAGCGTATAAACAAAAATGTACATTGCCCATCTGAGGCTGTGAGTACCAGTAATACGTCCAGAGACCATAAATCAGTCTCATCTCTTCTTCTGTTTGTTTTTGGTTTCCTCCCAAATTTGCCCTAAACCAGGACATTCTGAAATAATGACTGCACCCTCAGCCTCCTCAAACTTGTCACTTTCCGAAAAACAGAGAGCACTTTCTTGGAAACTTAGTACCCAATGCTGTCACTTTTGAAATTATTTTTTTAAGGTGTAATATTTTCTGTGAGGAAAGGTTTGTGATAATGAAAATATGTAATGTAATTCTGCATAGCTCAGCATTAAAACATCACAAGTTATATCTCTAGAGACTGTATTAAAATTCTGATGATTAAAAAATAATTAGGAAGTGGGGAATGAGAGATGTCACTGATCTTATTGTAATTAATTCTGTACAGTTCATGTTATGAACTTTCCCTTATTGATCTCAGAGCTAAAAATATAAAAATGTGGAAGTCTCATGTGGTAATAGGCTTTCAAGCAGATGGGGACTTTTTTGGAAAATACCGAATACCATTATTTTGATTACTAACTTGTGAAAAATTGACTTTTGTGTTGCTGGTGACTTACTATACTAAACTGATGAATTTTGTAGTCTAGTCCTTAGAATAATAGTGAAGACACTAAACAATTAGCACTGTACTATCATATGTGGCTTTTAAACATTCAGCTACCTGAGTTATTAAACAGTATATGTAAAATTTCAGGTGAAAATCAGTAACTATTTTTGTAGTTTGTTGCTTTAAAGCTGATACATGGTCTTGGAAGCTGTGTGAAGAGGGAAAAAGAGGGCAGCATGTTGTGGTTAAAGGATCTGAATTATTTGAGAAGCAATGCTTGGAACACTGTAGTTACTGTTGCTACATGAGTTGAAAACAGAACACGGATGTCTATTTTCGAATTCTTAATAAGAAAACACAGTAAATAATTTATCACCGTCTCTCGTCAAATCCTTTGGAACTATATTTAGTAAAAATCTTTACAGCTTGCACAGAACCATTCAAAGGCTGAGCTATGTCTTTGTGTAGACATCCATATTTATCCATCATACATGGTGATCTATCAAGTTGTTTTCTGTCATTATCTTTGACTGTTTGATTCCAAGGTAGCACAATGTCATTGAGTCAAAAGAACAGCTGTTCATTCCTGCAAGTAACATGCCTCAGACAACCTATGTCATGCCATGTGGTCTCACCCACTCCTTGTTCGTGGTCTAGGGTGAGGACCAGGGAAGGTCTTGGTTCTTCTGTGCAAGCACTTCTCAGAAGAAATTAAAAACATCCCTTTGTTATTAACACTAATTGCAGGAAAAACAAACAAACAAAAACCAACCAAAACCAAACAAAATAACCAAACAAAAAATAAAACAAAAACTAAAACAAAAGACAAATAAACAAAACCCCTCCAAAACATAGCTCCATACCAGGCACCATGAAGAAAGTTTACTCTATTCCAGCCAAAACCATCACATCCAATACAGCTTCTACAAACCCCGCCTTGCTTCCATCTTCAATTCCAAAACATATTTTGGGATCTTATGCTAAAGCAGCCTGCATAGGTTTTTTCCCTCAAATACTTGTTCATTTTGGGATGCAGAACAATGGTATCACTTCATCCTGAGTCATCACCAGTAATAAATTACTAGTACATTACATTTTATCTTTCAGCTCACCACAACTGGCCAGCTCTAGGCACATGGTGTGACTCTTGGGGCTGTCCTGTATTCGCCAGGAGGTGGACTTCAATGATCCTTGTTGGTCCCTCCCAACTCAGGATATTCTATGATTCTATGATTCTACTGCCTCTCTGCCCAAGAAGTTTAAATCTAAGCTCTTCATAGTTTCCTCCAGTTTCTTTTAAAACATCCAGAATGTTGTCAGTGTTCTTCATCAAAATCAAAAAATTTAAATCTTGAATCAAAACTATATGGCTACAAGAAATTGGGAATGAAATCACAATTTTCAGTAAACTCACTAGAGCTAGCCAGGATGTAAGTACCTGGATGTGTGGTGTCCTGACTGTATCAGTCTTATGTTCCCAGAAATTAAGCAGAATAGGCATTGATTATTTGCATGTATGAATACCCAATATAACCAGTGCTAGAGGGAAGCATAATATTTATTCCTAATTTTAATATTTTACATACAAAATAATCGGCATTAGTTCACCAAACTGTGGAATTATTTTAATGTACTTTAGTTATTTTTATTTATTTTTCATGTCCAGGTTAGAAGAGTGAGATAGAGAAAGGAAAAATTTCTGATTTGCTATGGGTTAGAACCCTCTGCCACATGTTTTTGTGACTGTTGCTGTAGAAGTGCAAGCTGATTATAATAAGATGTCAATTTAAAGAATTTACATATACATTTTCAAACCTATTTGTAGGAACACAGATAAATCCTGGAGGTATTTATAGTGATATACATGTCCACTGTTTAAAAGAATGTCATGGTTTAAGTCCAGCTGGAAATTAAACACTACACAGCTTCTCAGTCAACCCTCCTCTCCACCCCACAACCCCATGGAATGGGGTGGACAATCAAAGTAAAGCCTGTAGGTTGAGACAGAAAGAGTTTAACAATCAAAAATAAAATTAAAAAATACAGTAATAGTGGTAAATGATAATAATAATTAATAAGTGGAAAAAATCAAGTGATGCACAATACAATTGCTCACCACCCACTGACCAATGACAGACCCTCCTTCCAAACCCAGATCCACTTCCCTTACAGGTAACTCCCCCCATTTTATATACTTCTCATGACATTCTGTGTTGCAGAATATCCCTTTGGTCAGTTCTGGCTGTCCAAGCTCTGCTCCCTCCCAGTTTCTGTTGTTTACCTGTTCACTGGCAGAGCATGGGAGAAGAAAAAAGTCCTCGACTTGGAATAAATATGACTTAGCAAAAATCCAAATCATCAGTGTGTTGTCAAAACCATTCTTATTCTGAGTCCAAAACCACAGCATTATAACAGCTACTCAGCAGAAATTAACTCTATCTTAGCTGAAACTGGACAAAGCACTATGGTCTGGTGCCCAATGCAATTATACTCAATTGCCATGAAGAAAGACATAGGAAATAAAAGTTTAAAATATTGTCCCTCAATAAATATGGTAACAAATAAAATGTTGCAAAGTTTGTAAATACCCAGAAGGTCAGCAGTGTTAAGTGCAATTTACACAAAGACTTCTAAATTCAGTACTCTCCAATTTCTGCACTAAAGAGTGTTTATGGTTAATCCAGTGGGAATGAGTGGCTGGTTTAGGACAAGAAATGGGATTCAATAGTATGTGTCCATCACCTTATCTTCAAAATTAAATTTGACATAATGAAAATGATGTTTCTGTTATTATTGTGCAACTATTTGCTCCAAATTTTAGGGCATTTGGGGAGAACATGGTGGAAAGGGAACTCAGCAAAAACACAAAGCTGGTTGGCTGCTTTGCTCTTCTAATCCATCTATGGATGCTAATGCATCTACGGATGCTCTTCTAATCCATCTAAGGATCTAATTTCACAATTAGAGCATTATGAAAGTTGTCGTTTTGGTATCCCTTCTGCTATTCTGAGCACTGCCTACCTAACATGCAATATTTTATTTATTGCATCTTTTTGTGTTGATGAATGTGCACGTATCATAGTCTACTGAAATGCAAAACTTCCTGAAACTTTAAATTGATTAATAAATTAGTCTGAGATGTAACACTTAGAAAAAATCCTCATTACTGTATTTTTGTCATCTAACATGTAAGACCAGCTTCTTCAATTCTGTATTTACATGGATACTTTTTTTCTGGTATGTGAGTATTAACAAATTCAAAGGGAGATATTGCTATTTTCACCAACTAATTTCTCCAGCAGGACAAATGATAGAACAAACAGAAAATTATATACATTTTTCTATTTCACACTTTTTAGCATTACAATGATGTGAAGTTGTCAGAGCTACTAGCATCTCAGCTTGCTAATGATTTCTTGTACCTTACTCAGGACAAAAGGGATAAGCAGACAAGCTGAAACTCCAGTTTCCAAGGAGACAATTCCAGAAACAAGTAAGAAATATTTAAGTAGGTACAATGTGTCTCCAAGAACTTGAAATTTTTTCCTCACACAATGACATATACAAGCTATGTTAAAGAGGAATCTCTGCCCTCCAGACTCCATTCTGAAGCTGAGGTCTTGTGAGTTAGTGTGGCTTATCATTCAAATGGCTTGCACAGGAGAATAACGGGTTCTCTGGATTTCAGTAATGTTTTAGACGGTTATCAGTCACAGGCACTGAGCAGAACTGTGTTCTCTGCATACTTACCTATCTGTCTAACTTTCTGTCTAACTATCTATGTGTTCGCCTTGCTGTTTTTATTTATGGCCACGAGAAAGCATGTCGTCTTCATTTAAATTTCAGTACGACATTTCATGCTAAGACATACTGTGTGTGAAAATAGAACCAAAGTGTAGAGGGATACTGGAAAAATATTTAATGTTACTTGAGGAAAACAGCCCTTAAGATTATCTTCCCTCAACTCAAAATGTTGCACATAAGGAGGGTTTTTTTAGAGTACTAGATCCTGCTTTTCCATTCCCATGTTGTCATGAACATCTGTTGTTTCCTGCTAGACTACTTTACAGCTGATGTTGCAAAACATGTAGCTCTGTAATAAAAACTTCCTCAACTATTCCATACAAATGCTTTTTCCAACTTTTCCATGCTCAATGGAGACATAAAGAGGGGGAGAGAAAATTTCCTTCCAATTATTCAGTGAATATGGAAAAAAATACATGGTGAAAGAGTGATAGGCTTAAATAAGTTTTAAACAACTTCATTGGCATCAGAGAGTTAAGGATCTTTGCACATCAGAACACTGTTCTCACACAGTTCATATAAGCAATTTTACTGTATTTACTTTTCCAATATCTAAATATTACAAGAATTAAATAGATTAAGCCTATCTCTACTAGATCCCTGCAGAAATTTTTTTCATTTTTGATGCTGGATACTGAATATAACTGGGGTTAAACTACAACAGCTGGTAACTGAGGACCAAACAGCCACTCACTCACTTCTTCCTGCTGGGATGGGGAGAGAATTGCAAAAAAAAAGGTAAACCACAATGGTTTGTGATAAAAACAGTTTATTAATTGAAATCAAGTAAAATCTACTACTACTACTACCACTACTACTTAAAAATACTAGTAGTAATGAAAAGGAGAGAAAGAATACCAAACCCCAAGAAACTCAAGTGATACACAATGCAATTGCTCACCACTTGCCATTGGTGTCCAGCATCTACCTGACAAGTAACTGTCATCTTCCAACCAATCTCCTCTAAATTATATACTGAGTGTGATGTTGTATGTTATGGAATATCCCTTTGGCCTGTTTGGCTCAGCTGTCCTGGCCGTGCTACCAATGGCTTTTTCTGCACCTGCTCACTGGCAGACCATGGGAAACTAAAACATCCTTGACTTAGACTAAGCACTGTTTAGCAAAAACTAAAGCATCAGTGTTATCATGGTTATTCTCTTATTAGATCTAAAACACAACCCTGTTCTGGTCACTAATAGAAAAATAAAATCTATATCAGCTGAGATCAGGACAACAATGAAAATTCACTGACAATGGAAAGAAATCAACAGAAAAATTACACTCAGAAAATTCCACTGTTCAAAGTAAATCTTATTGAAGAAACAGAAAAAAAAGACTGTGTACTGTACTCCATTCCACAGAGCAAAACTCACAAAGCAAACTCCTACTTCCTAATTACCATCACTGTATGAGAGAGGAAGTATCTCCTTTTTCAGTAGATATATTATTTGAAATATTCATTACAGCAATTGAAACTGTTTAATTTTGATACCTTTCAAATGTAAAGGCTGATAGGAAAGCATTTAAAGATGATTGTGTTTAATAGGTGTAAGAGACTCAATTTTAGCAAAATACAGTATCAAACAGGTCAGCATTAGGCTTTTCATTGGATGTGTTTGTTAACGTTTTCTGGGAAAGGAAGACTAGTTCCACAAGGAAAGAAAACAAAAAAAAAGAGAATCTAAAATTTGCAAGTTGCTTGAGCTCAGCTACTCATGAATAAGAGTAGCAACAGTAAAATCATAGTTAAAATATCTCTGATTTCTCACCAGAGGAAAGTACTTACTTATGCATTTCTTTGAATGACACAGGAATCATAAAAAAGATTTGTTACGGTTTATAATGAAGAAATTATGCACATTATCTTATCCAGCTAGCATAAATCTGTCTTAGCATTTTTTAAACAAAATAAATTAATATAGAAAGTACTTTCCTAATTATAGTGTCACTGAGATTCAGTTTGCAAATGAGTTATGTTAACATAGGTGTCTATTTTTAGGCCTCCCTTTATGCGGTAGCTATCCTTTGCTGTGTTCCCTGTGGTCACTGGACATCAAAGGCTTAAATTAGCTGTTTGCCTACCTGCTTTTCACCACATTTGGAGAAGTCTTGCCCTTCAGCTGAGGCTCTAGAAGGGCAGATGTCTACCAGAGATTGTGCTCTACCTGCCAGTGCCATGGAAATGTCTCATATACCCATTAGATAACCCTAGACTTTGACTGCATGGAGTGTAGGGAGCTATCCAGCTGAGCAACCACTTGGGAACAGGATTCAGCTGCTTAAGCATAGGGAGCACTTGAAAGGTCCTATAATCCATCAAAAGTTTGCACAAGGATGGCTTTTGTGAGATATGATCCATGATCTGTAAAAAAATAGTTTCATCCTGGACTAGCCATGACAGGCCAAAGTGGACAGTGTAAGATATCTAAAATGGTACCTGAACAGCTGAATTCTTCTCTGCGTTAGGTGAATAGCTCTCCTTGCTCTCCCAAATGTTTTGCTTTTATATAATTTGACTATCACAAGAACTGGGACCCAAATGTAGTTTTGATTGAATCCCTCCTTCAATGCTGAATCTCAGGTTAAGATATACAGCAAGAGTTGCTAAGATAGTAACAGTCATTCTTCAGCTTGTATTACTTTCCAAGACTTTGGAAAAACAAAAAAGAAAAAACAAAATGTTTTCTAAAGCTTAAAATAAATATAATTGATTGGAAACAACAGTTTAGTGTAGAAAAGTTCAAAGAAAAAGTAGGGCTTGTTCATGGACTTCAAAATCAAAATTCTAAAACACTAAGGTACTTATGCTGCATAGTAGTCCAAAGCTGAAATGAAAACAATAACAATAACAATATCAATTATAATAAAATAATAAGTATTAGTAAGAGAAGTTAAAAGAGACAACATATTAAGTAGCGAATAGGGTGAAGGCTCTAAGCAATTTAAAACATGAATATTGAAGTCAGGTAGGCAGCTACAGCTAAATGCTGACTAAATAAATTGCAAAACAGTGACTAAGTATAAAGGTTTGAGAGATAGTTATCCATATTTAGAAGAATGTAGGAAGACAAATTCACTCCACCTGATGTAGATAGAATTTACCAGTTTTGCCAAAAGAAGAAAGTGAGGGAAAATATGTTAAAAATAAACACATTTCAGATCATTGAGCTCACAGTTCTTCCAAATCATAACATTAAATAAACTAGCTGCACTAGCAACACCAAGAATTGTGTTAATGTTTAGCAAACATTGGAAAAATAAAGGGCTGAAAGACTAAAATGGAAACAAAGAATGACACAAAAAGAAGTCATCTAAGAGTAAAAAAATAATTATTCAAGTTGTACAAATAATACAGTGGATAAAAAACTGCAAGAAAGTTTTACGGAAGTAGAGCCCTGTCCAATACAATGATATTCTTTATTTAAATGAGATTACATATTTGAATAAAGATGTGTGTGCTGACATAGCTCTTAGATTTCTCCAAGACATTTACTATAGGAACATGCAGCATGCATTCTTAAGTAGACTGTATTTCATATGAGGAATTTAGCTGTAATTTAAGCCTTTTCTTGTTAATCTTACATATTTCAAAGGTTGTTTTTTAATAAAAGAAAAGGCAAGACATTATTATAAAATGATCAAAATTACCTTGCTAAATGGTCTCAAATCACTAAAAAGTGTTTTCATACATTCAGAGGCAAGGTAATAGTTCAGAGTTTCAGTGATAAAAATTATATCAGCAGGAGGCAAATTCTGTCTTTGAAAGTAAAGATCTGAAGAAAACTTGATATCAACATTTATGACTAGCAGAAAAAAAATTTGTAATGACAAAAATATTTCTGTGATAATTCGGTATAGATGAGTATAACAAAATAGGCAGATCCTCACTTTACACAGCATTAATAAAATATACTTGTATGCTATTTCAAACACAGATGCAGGAGAAAAAACTCAAAGTTAACAAATGAGCCAGGAGGCAGAAATAAATAAATAAATAACATTAAAATAGAAGGTTGGGACATTACTTGATCTCTGTGCTCTGAAAGGCACTTAAAAATGGTACAGATACATTACTAAAAGCCTTTTCAGTCTTATTTACTAATGCATAAAATAAATAAAAAAAATGTCTGGAGAGTGAAGTTAAATAAGTGCAGTTTTAAAAACAAGTGCAATTTCCTGGAAGTGATGGCAATTACTATGGGCATAGGGAAAGAACTATTCACCTTGAAGTGATTGCTTTTGAAGTTAAAAATGGTATTGGTAAAAAAATACATTTTAACACAGATTCAAAATGAAACTTTAGCACCCCTGCGCATGTGGTTTGAACTGGAAAAACATGGAGATGGCAGCAAACCTCAAAATCTGTGAGTTTTGAAAATTTTCTGTTCAGTTTTTTCCTCCTTTGCCATGGGAAGAAGAAAATTATCTGTATTGTCATTCCTACAATAATGAACCTCGAGTCTCCTGATCAAGGTATTCACTGCAAGTGAACCTCCTCTCTCAGGATCTCAGCTGATCAATTTCAAAAATTAGGTAGACTTTTTTTCCCTAGGCACAGCTGATCATACACACTGCTGTTCCTTCAGGGTTTTATTTCTGTTGAGCATCAGAAATAATTTAGCCATAGCTGGTGATGATACATGGAACAGTGAGGCCTGGAATGTGTCTTGTCCACATCATTGAGGGTTTAAGAGCTGTCACATTCAGGCTTGGGAAATTTTCCTGCTAAGTAGGCTGACTTTTTTTCCCTATGCATTCACCTATTCAATAGGACATAATTCCTCTGCCAGAATTATCAAAGCAGCTCTTTATCATTGCAGGAATTGAGACAGTGACATCTTAGTCATTCCTGTTTCCTGCCAAATCACAGTTAGGTCACCTAAGGACTGGTACAGTTTGCTGTAAGTACAGTAATTTGTTATCCATAAGGTGTTCTCCATGAAATTTAATATCCTATGAAAAATCAGAACAAATGATCTATTCAACATTTTGGGCCTTCTATTTCATTACAAAGAAAAATAAAAAAGAGATAGATACATAAAATTGAAATATTTGATATAAGAATTATTTATGTGTGGTATGATTACTATTTGTTCACTTTGCAACAGTGCTCAAACAACTATGATAAACACTTTCCAGTTTTAATGTTTATGGAGTTTCCTATACATAGAAGAGGTGTACAGTACCAAAACAATTTAATTCTTGCTAACAACAAAGACATAGCAAGATCTAGTGACTGGAAGCTAAAGTCTGTCATTTCCAATATTGAAATTAAGACGGAGTTCCTAGCAGTGAGGTTAATTAATCATTGAACTAACTTACACAGATAGATAGTAGAGTCATCAGTGTTTGCTATTGTTCAAAAATGAGATTAGATAAATTCCTAAATGGCACATTTTTTAATTTAAGTCTCTGGGAAGGGCTTTGGTCATGGTTTTACTTCTCTGTCCCTGATACCTGTGAGGTTTTTGCCTTGCCTCACCCATTTTCCACCTGCAAAAGCAGGTGAAGGCAGAGGTGGAGAGGGTAGAAGAACTGACAGCATTGCCAATCCTTCTATCTGCGAACAGGAAAAGGATGTATTGCAAATTTGTTCATGACTGAGTACTGATACAATATTAAGGTCCCACTGTATTGGGTATATTTTAGCTATAGAGCAGGATTTTCTCCTGCTGAGCTTGGAATTTAAATAGACAGGCAAAGACTTGGGAGGGGTTACAGATTAGTGAAGTGAATATCTGAATGCAGATAGAACCAACAATTACTGATTGAGAGTGTTGATATTTCATTTAAGAATTCTGTGGTGAGCAGATTTGCTAAGGCAGGAAAAGAAAATATCAGACTAGATCACAGAAACCCAAAAGAGGATGAGGATGTGAAGAGGGAGATAGACTAAAATATGGAAGACTTTTAAATGAACGCTGCAGAAAGGGGGTTGAGGTCAGACTTGCTAGGTGTAGCGTCACTGGTTTTATTGGTTTAAATTTGTCTTCCTGAATTAAATATGTTCCAGTCTGAGCTCAGTCAGGTGGCGTTGATTAGGCCTTGAACCCCTGAAGTGGGTAAAACTCTCCAGTGTGAGGAAAGGTGCTGTGATCCTCCTCAGCTCTGTTTGCTTTCTCCAGCTACAGGACAAGCTTGAGTATCTTTCTAATAATTGTCCTCACTCTTTGAATTGGAAAAATTTTTAAGTTCTGCAGACATGTAGCTTGCAAGAGAAAGTGACTTTGCTTATTCAATACCATGAACTGTGTCCAAGATATTTTACCTTTGTTTGCAGCAGAGTTTCTGGAAACTGTGTTGCCATGGAAATGTGATTTGCTAGTCTTTTTCTAAGAGTATGTGCTTGGGGAGAGCTAGTGAGCTGCAACTTCATTTCTGACTAACAAACAGGGTTCCAAACATAGTATAGTATATATAGTATAGATGAAGCTACCAGAAAGTCTGTAATCATTTTTCTGAAATCAGCATGACTGAGGAAAGTGATTGGTGTTGTGATGGCCGGTTTCCAGACCATGACTGGCATCCTATACAATACTTGGGAATCAGGCAGGAACGGGAGGCCCCTATTCCCTTTTGAAGATAATTACTCAGATACAGGAGTAGCACAAGCTCATCATTAGGAGCCTTAGTCTCTTTTCACCACTGCAGCAAACAAAATATTTTGAGGAAACCTGTGTGTACACAGACAGGCACATTTGAGCATAAACTAAATGACAAATACTGATGACGCTTCATTTGAGAGTCCATGTGGAAGCATCCTTTGGGGTCTGTGAAAAATGAAAAGGTTTGATCCTGTCAGTGTTTTGAAAAAACAGACCTCTATTCATAAATTATGTGAGAGTATTTTGGTATGAGGCATGTAGGATACGTCCACAAATAGTCTACCTCCTTCTATTTAACCAGTTAACAAAATCAACTAAGTTGCTAAGGCAAAGCTATAAAATGGTTCTAAATCATCTCTGCAAACTCTTCTGAAAACACTTCAGTCTTTTGTCAAGGATGCAAACTTGCATTTTGCAGAAGAATTATTTTCATTTTTTCAGATAACTACTCAGTAGGCATCGTGAAATTTATTTTGCAGAATGCAATATAGATAGCTATCAGGGCTGTTGGTGTCTTTAGACAGCTGAGCTTGTGCTTGGAGTTCCTTCCTCTGCTTTTGGTTCCTCTAAAATCTCACATTTTAAATCTTTGACCTTTCCAATTTGGAAGAATTAATCTTTTATTTAGTTTTAAATCCTTTTTTCTACAATGTGAGCATAACATCACAGTATACTTCCTTACTGGGAATCTTGCAGACCCTTTCTGAAAGGCTGCATTTAAATGGTGGGACTCTTGGGGATGTCCTGTGCAGGGCAGGGAGCCAGACTCAATGATCCTTGTGGATCCATTCCTTCTCAGCACATTCTGTGATTCTGTGGAATTACTATTTTTGTCTCCTTCACAGCATTTGGGAGTTCTCTTGGCAGACATAGAACGCAGCATGATGCACAGCCATGTAAAATAAAAATCCATATGTTTTCAGTATTTTGTTTATGTTTATCTTGTTTCTTAAATTGATTTGTATTTCTTTTGCAAAATTCAATTGTTACATGTCCTGATTCATGCTGGCTTATGAATACCTTTGTATAATAAAGGTCTATAAAGATGTAAAATAATTTTCTTCAATTTGCAGTACTTCTCTTTTTCTTTTTAACAAAAAGACTACATCTCTTTTTCAAACACCTGTATGAATGTTATTGTCATTACCTCATATGTATCTCTAGATTAAAACTACAGAGTGTTAAATCAGCTGGTGGGTAGCTGATTTAGTAATTCAGGGATATAAACCTCATGCACAAAGAAACTGACAAGCAGCACACTCAGCTACCCATATATTCTGCAGATTGTAGACCTCAAGGTACAGTTTTATTTGGAAAAGTAAGAGCAAAAATTAGGAGGCAAATCTCCATGCTGGTTGTGTTTTTCTTTGACCAGTATCTCCTGCAGGCCATACCAGATTTCTCCATGTTCCTGATCAATTGTGCAGGGACCATATGGCACTTGCAGTGATCAGGGAAAGCCCTCTCTGTTCTGTGAGGTATGCACATTCACAGATGCTTCTCATTTCTGCCATCTTGATTGATGATAGAGCCAAAGTTTATCTGAATTGGGTCATGCAAATGAGCAATTAATATGACTTTAGGCACTGAGCCTACAACAAGCCATTCTGCTGTGCATCAGCAGAAAAATGAAACAATGATGTGAATTTGGTAACTATTTTTTCTCTATCTTCTCTGAGAGAAAAGTGACATCTTGAGTGTGCTTTATATAAGATACAGAACATGGATTAGAAGTACAGTTTATTCAGAAGCATTTCTATACTCTACCTAGAGGCATGGACAAAACTGTTGCTAAAACTTATAACAGTTGCTTGAGTGAAAGCGTGCACTACATCTATGTCAACTTCAGAGCAACTATAAAGATTCAGAAATTCAGAAATGTCAGTCAGCTTGCCCACTGTACACTGTCTGATAAGCTCATCTGCTCAAACACAGGCAGTGTCTTAAGAGTATGGTAAGAATTAAATGAGCGCATTGACCAGTGTTGCTTATTCTTTCAATCTGATGCTTTTCCTCCAACTTTTTCTGGGGCCAGAACATCAAATTTCATCATTTCTGCTTCTTGAGGTGTCCTGTTTTTGGCTCACCAGAGGAATATTCCATACCATATGACGTAAATCTCAGGAAGAACCTGAGCATAAAGGACCAAGGAGAACATTGGTGGGAGTTACACTGCCAGGGGACTGACTGGGCATTTGCAGGTTGTTGTCAATCAATTCCTTTCATTTGCATCACTTGCCTTTCTTAGTTTTATTTCTCTGTATTCTTCACCTTTTAATTACAAGTTAGATTTGCTGTTGTTGTCATTGTTATTATTATATTTTTTTATTTAATTTCAAATTTTAAATTTTTTATAGCAGTTCATGAGGTTTCTCCAATTCTCTTCCCCCTGCCTGTTGGGGCAGGGAGTGGTTGTGTGGTGCTTAGCTGCCAACTAGGTTTAAAACACAGCCAGAGGGAAAAGATGAACTTAAAGAGAGCAGGGAAGTTCTCAAAGAAAATACTTAAAGGTGACATAGCTTCCCAAGTGGAGTAGCTGATAACACATTATTTGATTATGGACCAGAGCTAATTCTGGCGCTGGTCCTAGCATTCCTATACACAAAGGTGCCAGCTTATGCCAATACATTATTTAGCAACCATATGGAATGACAGGGATGTAAAAGAGCACACTGTATTGACTCAAAATGATTGGGAGTGTGAGAAAATTCCTCAGTCAACTCTAAGGCACTCCAAAGGCAAACAGAAAGGATACAAGAGGGATATGAAAGATGACTTGCATTCTAGGGCTTCCCCAGCATACAAAAATAGATTATAGCTGACATTTCTACATTTTCCTGCAAGTCCATTTACAATAAATATTTAAAAGCAAGAAAAAAGTATTCAAGAAACAAACCCTGAAGGAAAGACATGGATTCATAATTCATCATAGGACTATATCTTGCACATACAAGATGTGTGCTCTGAATGTGAATTGACAGTAATATCTTGGCAAATACAATGCACAGATGAAGAAGGGTGATACTGAAAACATTTTGTGTTGAGTTCAGAAGACAAGCATTGCTTCTTTTAATGGTCAGTAAAATTCACTGTGTTTCTTTACTTTTTTCCTTTTTTCTTCCTGGGTACACAAAAATGGTTTTCTCTCTCTTGTCAAAGACATCAGAACATTATAAGATTGAGTAGCCTGTCCTATGGAAAATAGACTTAAAGAAAATGCTTTACTGGTAGGTGAGTTACTTATACAACATGTGATCAAAACAATACTTCTTCAAATATTTGCTAATTCACAAGGTAATCCCTCTTCTATTTCCTTTCAAAGAGGATTTTTGTTTTCTTACTGAAGGGATTGTGCTTTGAAATTTAGCAATCGATAACTGCCAGATACCAGCTTTCAAATTAAAGCTAATTTTCATGATTGACAACTTGGGGTGGTTTTCTGCTTGGTTAAGTACAGAATCTAATGTAATCTAAATGAAACCATCAAAATCAGCAAGAAGACAAAAGCCCTGAGATAGTCTTTGGACTTATGCTCATTAGTGATGATATATTCAGGGAGAACATCAGCGCTTCAGAGGAGATAAATAGTTTTTTCTATCAGTGTTCAGAGCAGGAAAACCTGGGGAGATTCCCATGCTGTATTTTGGGATTAATGAAGGATCAACGTGGTTAATGAAGGATCAACCTAGTTAATGAAGGATCAACTGAAACAATGCTTTGAGTGGAAGGTGATCACAGTAAGTAGAAGTAGAATAAAACTAGCAAATGACCAATGCTACACGCACAAGTCTCAACAGTACTCAAGGATGAAATAGTACAACTATAGATCTATCATGTATCTCATGTACTCTTGGATCTGTAGATTCGACAGTGGCAAATACTATGACAATCTTTGAAAATAAACATTTCAGAGAAACCTAAGTGTTATAAATGAAATCAAAATCAGAGATTAATAACAAACAATTTATTAATACAATCCCATAACCAATTAGAAAAAGCCACAATAAAAGAGCCAACACCGGTGCGGTTGGTAGAGGGGCAGCCTCCAAGAGACTTGTCCGCCCTATCCACACCATACAGTCTCCAGGGTCTGGGTTTTATAGGGTTTTTTGTGTCCTCAGGCAAGTTCATTGTGTTTCAAGGTAGTGTTCATATGTAAGTCCGATTTGCCACTCTCCATTCAGGTTCTGAAAGGATTTCCTGGCAAGGCCCAAGCCATTGTATAGATTTCCTGGAATCCTTGATTACCGTGTTCCTTGGCTCCAGATTCATATCAGGTGTTGATGGCCGGTAGGAGGTGGTGATCGTGGACCATCTCCTGTACAGCCGCTTCTTTTTGGGTGTAAATGTTCCTCGGCCAGGCTTATTGTTCCGAGAAGAATGGGTCAGATAAGGAAGCTTCTGTGCAGGACACACCTGTGCTTTCTGGGGTAAGGTGATCAGGGTTACCAATTCCTTAAATCATTTTACACAATATATTTCTACAACACGAATTTTCTAAAACATGTATTTCATATATGACATAGGGAACTGCAGATCTGTAAGCCTGCAGGCAAATGAATAAAGTGTTAACACTAGCTGAGACCTGAATGAATGAAAGCTACCTGAGAAGAACCCATGTGATTTCCACAAATGGAAGTTCATTATTACAAATCTTTCAAATTCCTTTAGGAGGTCAAAACCCTTGTGGGTAAGGATAATATACTTGGCATGTACTGCTTGGATTTTCAAACGGCTTTTCATAAGGTCTTGTGCAAAGCACTTGTGGAGAAAATAAACAGAAAAGGCAGGCCCCAGCATCGATAAATAGACAGTTAAAATTAGGGAAAAAAGATTAAAAGAAATAATTAAATGTTACATACAGGAAAGTTCCCAGTGGTTTTCCACAATAGCTGGAACTGGTACCTGGAAAAGGTAGTGAGAAATTACATGACCATATTTGCACACAATAATAAAGGAATTCACAGATCAAGGTGTGAGGACTTAGCACAATTTCCTGAATCAAATACTGTTACCACAGAAAGACTTTGCCAAGAGATAAGCACAGGAAGGGGTGACAGGATGGCACTGACTCCAGGCCTGGTGGATGAAGATCTGGTTAGCACATCCTGGGTAATGCATCCAGGCAAGAATTCCCACTGTGGCAAACTCTGTACAGAAGCAACTTCTCATGCAGATGATTGGTGAGATAAAGATCACCCCAAGTTATTAGAGGACAGATGGAATCTGCAACTACCAAAGCCCCTCCCCTGAATAAGCCTCTGTGGATACCTAGAGGCTGGACTGTAAGTTAAGGCACCACAGTGGGAACTTGAGGTAAAATAAAGGTGGTGCTCTTGTCCAGGTGTTACCACAGACCGAGGGAAAGATAAACAAAGCTAGGGGAGAAGAATGTATCTCTGATAATGGATAAGGAAAGCCAACACGAACTGTGCTGAAATCAGCTCAGACTGAGTAAAGGATAATTCTGGCAGGGGGAAGATCACAGCCCATCTACTCAAGGAATCCACTGGCTCAAAAGAAGAGAAAGACTGAGCATGGGACTAATTAATAATAGAAGTGAGCTAATTGTTTAACCAATAGAATAAGGCAATGAATATTAATTCCTTTGTTTGCAAGAATATATAGTGAAAATTTTTGAATGACCTCAGGAATTTGAAACTCCACTACCGAGCCTAGGGTGAAGAAAGACCAGTGAGACACCACTGAATCCAAGGGTGCTGACTGTCTTCTTCTTGATCTTTCTTTGTCTCTCTCCCCCTGACCCTCTTTCTATTTATTTCTATCTTTCTACCTCGCATTTACTGTTAAATAAAAGTTGTATTATGATTTGGCGTGTTGTCTCATTTGCACCTTAATTTGGGAAGAGATATCTCTCACAAGTAGGATCTTTACACAAGGCAGTAAGTATGAGGGCTAACTGTGAAGAAATGCAGCCTGCTCTGAAAAAAAGACTGACTGATAAGACAGCAGATGAAATTTTGAAAAAGAGTTTGTTCTTTTTGTATGTAGGGTAAAACAAGCCTAGTTTCACAAGTAAAATTATAGGGTCTATGTTGTCTGTTGCCATTGGAGTAAGCCTTTGTGTTTGTGAGAGATGAAAATATCAGCTCAGTGCTTGCTAGGAGTGGAAAAATGAATCATATATTTGACTTTGTGAGGAAATGAATAAAGAAATAAAAAGAGCATCATTATTCCACTGTAAAAAATCACAGTTCATGCATACTCCCAGTTCATGTGCATGGTTCTCATCTCCTCAAAAATGACACAGAAAATTTGGCAAGGGTTCACAGAAGCACCCATAATATGGACTAATTTTCTTAGAAGGACTAAGAAATTACTTTGCAGAAAAAGATAAAAATCATGTCTGATGTAGAGACTGTAGATAGGGATTTACTGCTCAGCATTTCTTCTGGTACAAGAAAATAGAGCCAGCACATGAAGTCAACAGAGGTCAGTCTCAGAATGAGCAAGAGGTGTTTCACACTGGGGAGCAGGGGCCAGACTTGTGGGATGGCTTACCAGTGGAATTTTGGAAGCAAAATGTTTACATATGTTCAGAGTATACTGGGCAAACATTTTGGTGGGAGATCCAGTAAATGTTAGCAGGGAAACTTACAGCTTCAGGTGCAGAAAATCCTCTGAGCTGGAAATATGCGGAAGCTAGGGGAAAGTGTCATACATGTTCTTAACCTGCCTTCCATTTATAGGCATATGTTCACTCATGCTTCTAATATGGAGCCATAAGAGATAATTTAGAGGGGGACAAGGTTAGACACAGCTTGAAGCTATTGGCATAACAGTAACATAGGCTTTTGTTTCTCAAGTCAAACGCAAGCATTGACATATTTAAGATATGGTTTATGTACCTGACCGTAATAGTATTTGGTAGGAAACAGACAGCTTTGTAAGACCTCACTGTTGTACAGTTTCATGGCTCCACTTTGCTGCGTGCATTCAATTATGACAGGGTGAACTCATCTCACCTATCTGCAGCAATCTGGAAGTGTTTATTCTGAACTGACACCCAGATTCTCTGGGTGAGAAAATGGGAACTCCACAGTATGAGTCATTCCATCTTAAAATAGATGTTGAAGAACTCATAAAAAAGTGTAAGTCTTGTTAAATTAAAAAANTAAATTTTTGTAAAAAAAAAAAAAAAAAAAAAAAAAAAAAAAAAAAAAAAAAGCCCAAACAAAGCATACCTTACACAATTACATTTTTATACTATTCTTGCTAATGATAATTCTGATTAGGGAATTAAAAGTTAGATATAATGTCCAGAGTCATGTAATCTCCACAGATCACCTGAAAGAAACAATGAAATCAAAAAATTTTCTGGCTGCCAAGAATTTTTTCATCCAGCTTGAAAAGTCTGTCTCTGTGTATGTATATCTGGCATCTAAGTTACAGCCACAGAAAAGCTGTTCTTGGTGTCTGTAGCTAACAATAGTTAGCCAAGAGTGAAGTTCTATTTTTTCAAGTGTTCACAATCATGACAAAGATCTTAAAATCTAAACCATATTTTCAAAACTTTTGAAAATTATATTTAGGCAAGTGAACCAGGTATTTCAGGATACATTTAAGTCCCAGAGAACTAGAACTGAGTAAGAAAGCAAAGTGTATTGCTGACATGTCTTGAGACTTCAGAGATGTAACACAAGGTGATAATGTAAACTCAGCCTCACCAGTCATTTCACTGCTCACAAATAGAGTACAATAACATTGAGAGTGCACTACATTTATGCTAGGCTATTAATGCCACTGTAACCAAATACTTCTTTTACCTAAAAAGCATTCTTTTCAAGAGGTTACAGTCCAATTCTGAAATTTCATTTCCGTTTACAGCCCGGCACCCAAGGATTTGGAAAAGAGGACTAGTAGGCAAAGATATTGCTTATTTTTTCACTTATTTCTAAGCTTTAAGTGTAGCATATCCAGTTTTATATTATTACAATTTTTCTACAAGCTTAAATATCCAAAGGATTATTCAGATATCTAAACACAGACATAATCATTAGATGCCTTGCACTATCCCACTTGGATTCCAAGAACAAATTTAAGATACCAGTACCCCACCAGATATGTGCTATTGCTGTGTAGATGTCTACTCCAACACAAAAAATCTTACACAGCGTTTGATGCCCAGGTCACTATGCAACATGTTCCTGGTATTTGTTGAAACCTATTGTACTGGCATAAGGTACACACATTAAACCTTCTGTTGAGCCAGTGAACAATCAGTAGGCAAGTTACTGCTCACTTGTTTTCAGGCAGGCAATCCAGAACCAAAAGAAAGAAGTTTCCCTTGGTCAAGGAGGATTGGGTTAGAGAATACACAGGCATGTTTGACATCCAAAAGTCCAAGGATCCCTGACAAGATGCTGAGAGACACCTGGCAGATGCCACAGACAGGCTGCTCACAGTCATCTTTGAAAGGTCGTGATGATCAGGAGAGGTGCCTGGGAACTGGAAGAAAGCAAAGGTCACCTCAGTCTTCAATTAAGGGCAAGAAGGAGGACCCAGGGACCTACTGACTCATCACCCTCACCTCAGTCCCTGGAAAGGTGATGGAGTACCTCATGCTGAAGGCCGTCTCTATCCACATGGATGACAAGAAAGTGATCAGGAATAGTCAGCACGGATTCACTGAAGGTAAGTCATGCTTCACTAAGATGATTGTTTTCTACAGTGAAACAACTACCTGGATGATGAGGGGAGGGCAGTGGATACTGTCTACCTCAGCTTCAGCAAGGCTTTCAACACTGTCTCTCACAACTACCTTGTAGGCAAAGTCAGGAAATGTGGACTGGATGAGTGGACAGAGAGGTGAAGTGAGAGCTGGCTGGATGGCAAGTCCCAGAGGGTTGTAATCAGTGGCACAGGGTCTTGTTGGAAGCCTGTCACTCATGGGGTCCCCCAAGATTCAATACAGTATGGGAACAGTATGGTTTAACTTATTCACCAAGCTACTTGGATGAAGGGGCAGATGCCTCCTCAGCAAGTTTGCTTATGACACAAAGCTGGGAGGAGCAGCCAATACCCCAGAGTGCTGGGCAGCCCTTCAGAAGGGCCTTGTCAGGCTGGAGAGATGGGCAGAAAGGAAATTCAAGGAAGGCAAGTGCAGGGTCCTGCACCTGGGGAGGAACAACCCCAGGCACCAGCACAGGCTGGGGATTGACCTGCTGGAAAGCAGCTCTGTGGAAAAGGACCTGGGGGTCCTGGTGGACCAAGCTGTCCATGAGCCAGCAATGTGCCCATGTGGATGAGAAGGCCAATGGTGTCCTGGGGTGCATTAGGAAGAGCATTGCCAGCAGGTTGAGGGAGGTGATCCTGCCCCTCTGCTCAGCCCTGGTGAGGCCACATCAGGAGTGCTGTGTCCAGCTCTGGGCTCCACAGGACAAGAGAGACTTGGAGCTCCTGGAGAGGGTCCGGTGGAGGGCAACAAAGATGGTTGAGAGACTGGAGCATTTTTACATGGAAAGGCTGAGGGAACTGGGCCTGTTCAGCCTTGAGAAGAGATGCCTGAGAGGGACTTCATCAATGCCTGTAAGTATCTGAAGGAAAGGTGTCAAGAAGATGAAGCCAGGCTTTTTTCAGCAGTGCCAAGCAATAGGACAAGAGACAATGGGCAGAAAAGGATGCACAGGAAGTTCCGTCTGAATATGAGGAGAAACTTCTGTGCAGATGACTGAGCACAGGAACAGCTAGCCCAGAGATGGTAGGTAGTCTCCCTCGTTGGAGAGATTCAAGAACCATCTGGACACAACCCTGTGCAATGTGTTCCAGGATGAGAAGGGAGCTTGGACCAGATGACCCACAATACTCCCTTCAAACCTGACCCATTCTGTGATTCTCTAGTAGTCAAAAAAGGGAAATTTTCACAGTAACTGCCTGACTTGTCTGCAAATCAGTTAAGAGAAATGTGTAGAAACTTTGTTTTTTTTCTGTGGAAATGTAGCATTTATTTTCAAATATAACTAATACACAAAATGAAATTCAGTGTTCAGCCCTCAAAGGGCCAGTGGGGCAAGAAAAGTCTGAAAATATATTATTTTTGCATGTCAATATCAAGAAGCGGATTCTTGAATTTGTGGGTTTCTAGCATCTTAGCAGTCAGTGTTTGCCCAGATTTATATGAAGTATTGGTACATCTATCACAGATAAAACAAATCAATTGAGATGAGAAAGCAATCATCAAAACACTAATGAAAATTTCTCTAGTCTGTAGTCCTAACTGTTTATGTAAGATTTTATTATTTATGCAAGCAGCATCAAATACAAATTGAAAGAGAGCAAGTCCCACAGATGCAAAGCTGACTGCAAAGGCCCATAGCATCTAGTGCTGCAGAACAGATTCATTCTGCTTTTAAAAAGTCAGCAAAGAAACCTGACACATGGAAAATCCATGTGACTCAACATTTGCTCAGAAAAGAGAAGAACCACACATGGCAGCCGGTTTCCCAGGCAACTCTGAATCTCTGGGAATGTATCCTAAAGAATTATGTTTCTCAAAATCTTTTACAAGAGGAACTATTGTTATGTAATTTTAAGTTACAGAAGGCTTTTCTGTTTAAGCTGAGTTAGATAATTACCACAGTTGTGTCCCAAATGCTCTCCAGACCATTTAGGTGGAAATTATTTCCTTATGGGTTTCACAGGTTCTTTCAACTTTTCCAGATTTTTTAGTAGATTTTTGTTTCATTTTGTCTAGTTTTGGTAGGATGAGATTGCCCTCCTCCCATTCTCTCTCCTCTATTTATTTTTTCATTTCTCCAAAAAACACATATTGCAGAAATCTCTGATGGTGATGATACTGTGTGAGTCATACTTCTGTTAGAACCTGATTCAAAAGATCCTCTGAGAATATTTTGTCTTATCGCTCCAGTGTGGCCATGCTTTTCCCAAAGGAAAATATATGAATGAGCGCTATAAAAAATAAAATCACTAAAAGAAATTGTCATTGCTGCTTAAGCACAGGGAGGATGCTCTGGCAGATGAGAATATGTGCTTTTAGAGTTTACTTTTCTAGGCAAAGTTTTGCTTGAAAAACAGACCTGTCCTGTCATTGGCAAACAACAATGCCTATAAGCCAGTTCTCATTGAAAACCTAGATGGATGTGCACACACACACACAGAGTACTCCTCCAATACCATCCAAGTGCACAGAGCCTCCAGAAGACCTGATCAGCAGCACACTATGTATGTCTGAGAACATTTATTCTAGACAATAATGTCATCAGAAACAGAATGTAGGTTGTCCATCCAGAATGAGAAAATGTTTCTGATGAAAACACTGGTGTAGTAGGTTAACACTGGCGGGCAGATAAACACCACTCACTCACTTGGTTGTTTCCCTCACCACTTCCATTGGGACAGGGAAAACAAAGTGCCTTAGTGCTGTGCAAACATTGGTCAGCAAAAGCTAGAACATTAGTGGTCAAAAACCTAAAAATGCAGCAACGTATGAGCTGCTATGAAGAAAACTAAATATTAACTAAAAAAAAAAAGTAGCAGAAAGCTAAGGAGTAGCCAGGACCACTATAGTGAATGATGAATAGATCATTCATCAGTAGAAGTCTAATTTAACCAAAAAAGAACATCATATATCCCACTCCCAGGATATCTGCTTCTGTAAAATCCCATGAGCAATTCTGCATTTGCATGGTTCAGAATTGACTGGTTTGGGGCGGGGGGCGGTTAACAGGTGTAGGTCGGCAGGACGTCTGTAACTATTTTCAAAGGAGCTTATTTTTGCCTGCAAAAAAAACCCTGCTGTGGTGATTGGAAAGAATGTTAGTGGAAAATTTGATTAAGAACACCCTGGTTTGGTAAAACCTAGATTATTTTTCCATTACTGAAAACTGCTCTTGTTTTTGAGATTTATGCAATCAAAGGCACAGAAGTAAACAAAATAGTTATAATTCTGAGTTGTCAAAATAAATGCTTACAAGATAGCAATGGGACAATAATCTCTCTCATGAACCATAGGTAGAAATTGCTGTAAAGAATTCATAATTTGAAAAATGAAAAGGAACAGCAATCTTTTGTATTTTGTGAGGGATAAATTAATATTTTCATGGTGGTATATATCTTCTACATGGAATTTTCTCAAGACCACCAGTGTAAGTTTCTTAGTACAGTAAAATTAAAGAGTAGTTGTTTACTTTTCCATTAAAAGCAAACAAAACAAATGAAAATAAGATATTTTATTTTCTGCTTAAATGCATTCTTATTTTACCTCAGTCTGTTCAGACTGAATACTGCATAAGCAGCATCATGTTTATAAAAACAGAATCATGGCTACTTGCTCACCAATATATCTAATCTGATAATTCTCTAAGACAATCTTTACCTTTAAATGAAGTAACTTAATGTTTACTGTGTCAACCAAGATATATCAGAGGAGTAAATACTTAGATGGGCTTTGTTCAAGGAAATGCATTTTTAAAGTACATCTATAAATTATACAGTACTTTTTTTGCCTTTTTTATTATTGTTTGTTTGGAATTTTTTGGTAGTTGTATTTTGATTTTGTTTTGGTTTGTTTTTTTCATAAAATATTGGTAGCCATCATTAAAGTAGCAATTCTTCCATTCAGGTTTCTATCGTCTTCAGTCAAAAAGTGTCCTAGTTCCCAGAAATCAAATATGGTAGAAGTTAATGATTCTAGATCTTAACTGACACCCATCTAACCTCACAGAAAAAATAAATTTCTAGTGCTGTAACCGTAACATCTTTTTCCTCATCTCTTTAGAGTAAATGTCAGCTTTAATTGCGTTATGCAAGATAAATCAAACTTGGATTTTAGGATACATGTACCCCTGTGGCTACTATGGGTATAATAAACCCTGAATCTGAATAAGTGGGCAGCAGGGTCCTCAGAAAGCAATGTAGGTACTGAATAAATCAGTTCTGAAAGCGGTGTGTCCCATTTTCACAGCCCCACATCAGATCTAATATCCCTGCACTTTGATGCAGCCCCATTAAACTCAGTGTCCAGCTGTTTGGTATGGACTTATCCCTGGAACCTCTACAGGCTGAAAAATACAACAAAACATTAGTTTTCTCTGTGTAGACATCTTAATATTCTTCTTTGGAAGTGGAGACTAGTTTCTCCATTTCTCAAATCACTGTCATGGCCCTTTTCAGCATCTGAATGTAATTTGGACTCACTTTACCCAAATGTCAGTAACAACCGAGGGCACTGCACACCATTTAAGGACTTGGTACTGTGATATTCAGTTTAGGAAGGAATTTCTGTATTTTTTAATATTGTATTTTGGGGGAGTTATCTGTATAAAATAGCTTAACTTTGAAAATTTAATTTACTACATAACTGTGCTAGATTATCCATATTTCATAAAAGCAGAGATATTGCAATGGCATTTGAAGAGAAAATCATGGTGGGTGGTAAGCAAAGGTTTTTTATATTTTATATTTGCCTTCTCTGATGAGCATGTAAGAAATCTCACAGACTTCAAATATTAAATTTGATGAGATTACAGAACAACATTGAAAATTATTATACCCTACTTGTCTGATAGATGAAACAAACAAACAAAAGTTTCAGTTTCTGTTGAAAAAATTGTTTTAATTTCTTCTTTCCAGGATATAAAGTCCTTTTCGACAAGTATTTTTTAAATTTCAACTCTCCTCAAGGTGTATTATTTGCATAGATATATGCTGTGCTTATCTCGTGACTTAAAATGAGAAGTATGTTTGGTAGGTAGATCTGAAATGCAAGAATAAAAGATGACATTTCAAAAATCCACTTGTTTTAAAGGTTGATAATTATTAAATAAATATAAAATTATTAATTACAGTCATACTTTCCTGATACACAAATTATCACTAAACATTAATACAAACTGAATTTGATGGCAACAGAACAATTTTATGATCAAATTTATATCAATGATACGTTTCTAAATAGTTCTTTGAGATTGTAAGAGAAGGTCAAAACTGTCTATTTAAGCAGTTCATTATCAGAGTCAAAAAGATGAGTAGGTGGTTCTTAACATTGCTTTCAAGCCACAGTCAGATTTAAAGCCACAGTAAGATTAGGGAGCACATGTATTCTCTGTAAAATCTGTGTAAGATAGGCTATAATAAATAATTAGTAAGTCATAAACAAATGCATAAAATAGCTTTTCACATATCGCATAATCTGCTCACATGTATTTATTTTTCTATTTAGTTGTAGAAATCATCTAAATATAGTGTTCTGGAATAGACTCAGGTTCCATATATTTTACAAGTACAGGGCACATATGCAATCCCTGGAGGAAAAACATTTGAGATAATTGCCTAACAGTATAGGAGTTTGAATTTCTTGCTTAAATAGATCAGATCTGGGCAGCTCAGCTTTGCTTTACAGTAATGTTGCAGTATTACTAGCTTTTGGTATAGAAACAAATACACAAAGTGTCAATAAATTTAAGTACTCTTAGGTTTTTTCTTTTAACATGTAAATACAAACAAGCTCAAACAGAATACAAAATTATATACCTGGTACCCTGCCTTAAGCATGACACTGCTGCCTTATGTTAGGTTGCTATTTCCAGAGGCAATGCTTATGCTGAGACAAAGTCAGTACAACAACTGCTCTGGTGAGGCCTTGGCTATACTTCTTGCAGAAACTCACAAAATTCCCATCAAGTGCAGAGGCTTTTAATAATCCCTAGGACATAATGATCACATATAGTCTTTCTGAGAGAACCGTCCTTCGGGCTATGATTTTGTTATGAGTACGGAATCAAGATTGTTCCAGTCAGATGGATGGCATAATGCCCTGCACTAAGAGTTGCTATCAGATGTACGGATAGGCTTTTCCATACAAACTACTCCTTGATCTCACATCCAAGAGAAACGAAATGATTCCTACTTCAACTGCAACGTTTTAAAGCACTCGGCAAAACTGATCTTTACAATAGAGGTTTTCTGTGCAAAGAATAAGCATAAGGAGGAAATATACAAAACCTATTATTATTTTTATCTATCAGGCATCAGCTACGTTTAAGTACTTAAACCAGCATCAAGACTTATAAGTATGTCCACAGCCAATGAAGCTTAACCACTCAATTTTCACTATGCATATTAATTTCCTCCCAAAGAAAACATTAGCTTTGTTATTTATCACTTACATGGTTACTGCTGACTGGTGAAATCATACTGCATCTATACTACATTCTTGGATCCATTTTCTTCAACTAGCTGGCACCAGGAATGGTTCAGAAGAACTCATAACAGAGTTCATTGGATCATTGTTCAGAGTATCAGTTCACAGTATCATTGGCTGCATGTAAAGGAGCACATGCTAGAAAGTGTCAAATAGCTCCCATTAAAAAGACAGACGACTTTAAAAAGGAAAGAAAAGATGTGGACCTGTTGGAGTGATACAGTGAAGGGCCATGAAGATGCTCAGAAGTTCAGAGCACCCCTCCCATGAGGACAGGCTGAGGAAGTCGGGACTGTTCAGCCTGGGGAAGAGAAGGCTTCTGTGAGGCCTTAGAGTGGCTTTTCAGTAGCTAAACTGCGCCTATAAAAAACAGGAGAGGAACTTTTTAGTTACACAAAACCCTGTTGTGATAAAAGGGGTAAGGGTTTTTAACTAAAGAGGTTTGATCTAGGTAACATACAGAAAGAAGTTTTTTACACTTTGAGACACTGGACCAGGTTGCCCAGAGAGGTGGCGGAACACTTCCCCTCCATGGAAGTGTTCAAGGTCAAGTTAAACAGCACTCTGAGACAGAGGAACTAGTGGAAGATATCGCTGCTCATTTTAGGGAGACTGGAGTAGTCCTTTACATATCCCTTAATATCTATGATTCTATGATTTTTCAGCTTGTATTTACTAAATGTCAAAATTAGTTAAGAAATATTGAGACCACTCCACCCCCCAGTGTAAGAGAATTTTTATTTTAAAAATATGAAAGAGCTACTGTTGAAAGCAAATCTGTTAGGCACTTCACGCACTAATTGCAAAAGACCCCCACATTTTCTAGAATTAAAAATAAAATTCCAGAAAGATACTGCTCAGAGATGAATTTGAAAAATATGCCATTTATCCTGGAAAAGTTGTCACTTGTGACACATTAGAAACACACAGAGGCTGTTGTGTGTTATGGGAATGGTCCCTTAATTAGTTTTGTCATTAAAATTTATCTAAAACCGTTTTGTTCTTGATCTTTCTTAATTATTCCAATGACACATTCAGATGCCTCCAGATGGCTTGGAGCAGCATAAATAGCACTGAGAAACTTCCCTAATAGCAACCTACTCTGATTGCTAATATCATTCATGCAATATCCAGCTTCTCTATATTAATTTCAATGTAATCAAGTACTAAAAGCCAAGAAATTCCTTTGGTGATGTTTTGAGTTTGGAAGAAGTACCTTCAACTGCAAAGATGTGCAGTCTGAAAAATCAGCAATATCAAAGTCTGAATTGAGAACAAAATTTCTACTGGGAGATTTGGAAAGAGGCTTCCAATACATGCAGATGGCTCGATTGCTTATTTCCATTCTCACACTGAAAATTTTAAAGTGATATGATACTATTTTTCTTTCAAAAATTTTTCAACCAAATTGCCCAATAACAATTGTATTGAAATGTTGAAGTGGATTATATTAGGCCCATTAGTTTCTCAGCATTTACCTTGAGAAAGCTCCATTTTCATTTCAATAAAATGAAAAATGTCAAGATCACACAGCTGAGACAGTGTATCTATCTATAAGGGAAAAACCACTATTACTTTTATGAAATTGGAACCTAGTGTATAATCAGTTTCCTATAGGAAGAGTATTCCCTATTTCTTTCTTTAAATATAAAAGTATTTTGGATTAACTCTGACAGTATTTAAAAAACTCCTATGTGATGGGGAATCTAACAAAAATCTAAGCCTCTGTTAGACTGATTTGGCCACCAATCTTTGATATGCACAGAGGTACTTTGATTAAGGTAACCAACATAAGGTAGATTTAAAATGGTGCATGCATTGTTAACCAAACTGCCTTTGTCTCAAATCCTTTCACATCTATCATTGTGTTTATGCTGTATCCCAAGGTTTTCTGTGAGAACGGAATTTCTTAGAGTATTGAGAAATGCAGCGGTGTAGTCATTCTTGAAAAAAGCTAGAGCTACAATTTTCTTATCTGTTTCCCAGATGCTTCAAGAAATGAGTCATCCATAAGAGGACTTATTCTATGTCTTCCTTAAAGAAAGAAAATAGTGACCTCAAGTATCAATGTATTTGCAAGCTCTCTAGCTGAACAATTTCAATAGTCCAGCATCATTTTTTGCCTGAGCACAGAGGAGGACTTCTGAAGAAGAGTGCAATTCTGTGATTCTATAACTTCTGCTCTAAGCATCTCATAAAATTATGAATTTGGGATGAGTTTCTAAGAAATCACAGATTGAAAAAAAAGAGGCAATATAAGGAAATACACACCAAAGAAAGCAAATATGTTTTCTGATCTCATTTCCAACCTAACACTTTGTCATGAAGACTTATCCTGTGCATTATCTAATTTTCTTTACAACTCAATATTTAACTCAAGACTTTCCAGGAGCTCCAACACCTCATTCTAGGAAAGGTCCCTATAACTCATAATGTCAACACACACCCAATCTTCAGTTTCCGAAACATGGTTCATCTGAAATCGTCAAGCAACCTCCATTTCAGTTTGAGCAAGCACCTAACATCCTGTAAGCACATAGTTCTGATGCATTTTCCAACAGTTTTTCATGTCTCCTTAATACAGAATCACATAATTATCTAGGTGGGAAAAGATCTCTAAGATTGAGTCCAGCTTTTGACTGATCACCACCTTGTCAATTAGACCACAGCACCAAGTGCCAAAGTCATTTGTTGAACATCTCCAGGGATGGTGATTCCACCTCTTTCCTGGGCAGACCATTTCTGTGCCTAACAATTCTTCCATGAAGAAACTCTTCCTGATGTCCAACATAAACCTCTCATCCTGTTGTTGGATGTTTCAGAGAAGAAGCCAATCTCCACTTGTCTACAACACCCATCCAGGCAGTTTTAGTGAGTGACAAGTTCTCCCCTGAGCCTCCTTTACTCCAGACTAAACACCCCCAGCTCCCTCAGCCAGTCCTCACAGGATTTGTGTTCCCAAACATTCGCCAGCTCCGTTCCCCTTCTCTGGACATGCTCCAGCACCTCAATGTCCTTCTTGTAGTGAGGGGCCCAGAACTGGACACAAGATTGGAGATGTGACTTCACCAGTGCCAAGTACAGGAAAGAGCCACTTTTCTCATCCTGCTGGGCACATTATTACTGATATGGGCCAGGATGCCATTGGCCTTCTTCACCACCTGGGCACACACTGGCTCAGGTTCACCTGCTGTTGACAAGCACCTCCAGGTCATTTTCCACCAGGCTGCTTTCCAGCCACTCTGTCTCCAGCCTATAGTGTTGCATGGGGCTGCAGCAACCCAAGTGCAGGTCCCAGAACTTGTCCTTGCTGAACCTCATACTGCTGGCCTTGGTACTTCAACCCAGCCTGTCCAGATCCCTCTGCAGACCCTTCCAACCCTCCAGGAAACCAACACTCCCACTCAGCTTAGTGTCATCCACAAATTTACGGAAGCTGTACTTGATCCCTGCATGCAGATCATCAGTAGGGATATAAAACAGGACTGAGCCCAATAATGACCCATGGGAAGCACCACTAATTACCATCTGGCAACTGGATGTGACACTCTTCACTACCACTCTCTGGGCCCAGCCATCTAGCCAGTTTTTAACCAAACAAAAAGCGCACTTGCCCAAAAGCCGTCAGCTGCCTACTTTTCCTGTAGGATGCCATGGGAGACAATATCAAAAGCTTTGCTGAAGTCCAGGTAGACTTCATCCATAGCCTTTCTCACCCACCAGATGGGTCATCTGGTCATAAAAGAGAGATCAGGTTGGTCAGGCAGGACCTGCTCTTCCTAAATCTGTACTGGCTGGTCCTGATCCCCTGGTTGCCCTGTATGTACCTTGTGATCACTCTCAGCATGATCTGTTCCAAACAGATATGTACTTTCAATCTGAGTTCAAATGCACACTTAAATATTCAGACCCTGAAGAATTTGTCTAAGTGTTGCATTTGGTGGCAAAAACTCTGGGACTGTATTCAAGGAATCTGGTTTTCATGAGTCTTATGTATATATCTTTTTTTTTTTTCAGCATAAGAGGGATCCCTCAGATGCCTGAGAAGGATCACAGATTGTGACAAAGGATGGAGAAAGACTGAATTTAACTGAATTTTAGGGAAGTACAAAAAGGAAACGAAAAACAGAAAAATAGACACATATACAGTTTCGTTGTAGATCTCCTATTAAATTTCATTATTGATTCATATTGTCCCTGTAATATATGTATATATGGATATGTATTCATATTCTACATTGAAGTTAAAAAGTGAAGACTACTGAAGACACACATACACACAAGAATGAGATATTACCTGCAATAAAATTTTTTTGATTTTCAAAAGAGGTTAAAAGTGTAAAGTTATAAGCAGATGTGTTTTAAGTATACTGGAAGAAAAGATAATAATTATAAGAAAGCCAATTTGCATTAATGGAAGTAGAAATAAGGGAATTTTGAAATGGTGAGTAAAGTAGGTTTAGTAAAAAATGCCAAAGACTGGTAGTGCAATAAAAGTAGCATATCACCTCTGAATCTAATATGTTATAAAGATGATTGTGTTAATATTGGGAGAGATATTCTAAACTGCACAAACATTTCATGTTCTGGATGATATTTAGCTGTTTAGGGCACCAACACATTTTTGAATTTTTTTCAAGAATTTTATAAATAAAATAAAAATACCATAAAAGTCTTCTGAAAAANTAGAAATGGCAGCTCTCAGTCATTTTAATGACCAGATGAAATAAAACTCCTGATCTGGAACAAGAAGCATATCAAATAGAGAAAAAAAGTTGTCTTTTCTATGAAATGGAATTTGTTTGCAGTCTATGGGGACACAGCTACATTTGCAGAGTTTCACAATAATAGTAAAGTCTGTCTCAGCTAAAAAGAAAAAAGAGGGAGGAAATTAATCAGTGGTGGGAAGCACAGAACATAGTGAACATACAGTTAACACTCATCTGATTGCCTACATATTTAAGGTCACTCTGACCAGCTCTAAACCCAAAACAGAACTATGCTGTGCTCTTGTCTGTTGGGTCAGGAGGCCCCAGAGGAATCCACAGGCAAAGAGTTTTCTATATTCTCTTCTTCAAAACATTCAGGAATTCATCTGAGACCTACAAGATACAGAGACAGGGTATTAAGTCAAAAAGTGAATCACTGGTAGAACATATTCCTCTAAGAAGTTTTAGGTAGTGACTTTTCACAGAAAGCCTCAGAATAAAATGACTGTATGTTTCAGACTGGGTTTTGTGTTTGTTATTTGACACACAGCCTTCAGGATATGATGAGTTTTCTGCCATGCAAATAATGGATCTTATTAAAAAATCTTAAGCTCTGATACACAGGTACTTATTTCACTATCTAAGCTGGATTATTTTTAGACAAAGGCTATCTATTCTCTTTACAGCAAGAACTACTGTAACACAAATTTCCTCAAGATAATTGGCAAATTAATCAGGTGCATCACCTTAATTCTGGAGCATTTAATATCTTACAAACTATTGATGTCCTCAAAGCAATACTGAAAAAGCTATTCCATTCAAGTATAATCCAAAATTTTGCCACTCTTTCTTGAGACATCAAGAATCATAACAAACTGAAGATCTGCTTGAACAATGAAAGATAAAATGGCCCCTCATCTGTCTGAAACAAAACATTATACCTGGGAAAGAAGGCCAACAGGGTAACAGGTATTTGAACTAAATATGTGGCAACCCATTCAACCTTTTCAAAACTGAGCATTTTTTCTCAGAAAGCCACTATTAGCCTCTTGACTTCTAAGTATATCAAGCCTACTGCAAAGCGGAAGAGTTGGAGCCACATGAAAAACCTAGAAATTTGTAAAGAGGATAGATTCTGATTTTTCAGGGGGGAAAAAAAGTGTATGAAATCCATAGAAAATTAATTAGGCTTTTTGCAGCTAGCTGTTTGGAAAACGAAAAATGTTACCTGAATCTGATTTTTTTTTGGTGAGATATAATGGCTCAGTATTTATAAAGAATTAATGAGGCCCAGTTAACAAGCTAAACCATGCTTTAGCTTCTAACATGGTCAGTATAAAAAATAATTATTAAAAAGGGCATATAATTAATCAGACGTAATTCGGACATTCAGTTCCTAATGTAGTTATGCAGGCCAAGGTTTGTTAACCAGTTTGTCTCCCAAAAACTTATTATGCCACTAAAGGAAATGAAAAAGAACAGATACCTTTATTTTTTTATGCCTTGTTTTCCTTTTATCTTTTAAACTTGTAAATATTGCAGACTTCAAGAGCTCTACTTAAGCAGAGTTGGTGAGGAGATGATCACAAACAAAATAACACTAAGCTCAGGGTTATTTTTAAGGCAGCTTTTGGAAACCACTACCTTGTTTTTGCTGCTCTGACTTGTGTTTCCATGGAAGCAGGACCAGACATGGACACAGTCACTAGCAGATGAGGCAATTTCAACTGCCAGTTTCTGGTTCTCAGCTCTGTTTCCATGACAACCAGTGCTGGAGCCCTGAAAAGGAGGTGAGGTATTTAAAACACTACAGTACTTTTAATAAATATCTGCTGCTGTACACGCACCACACAGACACCTTACATCTCCAACTACAAAAACGCTGCTCAAAGTAGCACTGAAAATACATCTTGATACCAACTACTACTATTTCCCTGGGCAGGTTTCAAGGAGATAGAATGGGTGGTTTCTGAGAGCTGATTCCATCCTGACATCCAGGAGCCAGGGGGAAGGGTTGTTCTCTTCTTTCAAAATGAAGATGGAGATAGACAAAGATGCTGCGCTAAATATAAGTTATTGTTTCACAAGGAAAACAATATTTTTCTATATTTGATGTCATTTTTCTATAAAGAATTAACCAAAGCCCTCTTGAAAAAGTGACAGTGTGGCAGATGTGGGACTGAATAACTTAAGATAGTTCTCAGGGTGCACAGAAATTTTGGGGCAGCAGGTCCCCTTTTCTTAGCTTAATTTTTTCACACTTTTGGAATAGCTACATACATCTTTGGTCTTGGGAAGAGATAAGTGTAGTCAAGGGCCATCTTCTTCTGTCTGCATTCTTTGGAGAAAGGGCACAGAGGCATCAGTTCTTCTGCCAGCAGTTACATGTCACCAGAAAAAGCTGTAAACCAATTCCCATTCTAATCCTAGCTGCAGTTTGAATCTGTTCCCTTCTCTTAAACAAAGCACTCAAGCTAGAAAGAATTAAAAAAAAGAGAGGGAAAAGCCAAGTTTATTTATCTTGCTAATAGTAACTTTAACATGACACCTCTGGGAATAAGGGGAGGTGGATTTGTAAATTGCTCTATGAAAGCAATAACACATTTTGTGTGGAGATTGTTATGTCCTGTCTCAGAAAACTGAAAACCCAAAGGGTCCATACCATTCCTGGTGCAACTTACAGGAAAAGGAAAAAGAAGGGATGACATATTGAATAAATGTCACCTGTAATAGAAGCCTGTAATATTTTGGAAACAATGTTGTCACCACTATATATTGCATATACCAAGAGAAAATGCTAGAGGCTTTCTCTCAGCGATGAAGCAGAGAATAAGTAGACAACTAATAAAACTGGAACAAAAAGCCTTAAAGCAAGTACTAAAACCAGATTAACAAAAGGCAGCACAAAATTTGGTACCAGAATTAAGAGCAAAACTGTGCTTGTGCTCCTCTATCTTCCAGAGGTGCCTAATTATCATAATACAAGGATGACATTGGCTAGTGGAATTAAGTTTGTCAGGATTCTCTCACATTTTGGAAACTTAAGACTTCCATGATACAAATCAAACCTACCAGTGACCCTTGCATGATGAAAGCTGATCAGATAGGTCCAAAAATTAATGAACTCATGAAGCCTTTAATTCAATCCTTAATAGATATGCACAAAATATACAGTAGTCTTTATGGAAGTAATTACATTTTAACAAAGGAGTTTTTGAAGATAATTTTGTGTCCAGTCAAGTAAAAAAAAATGCTTGCTTTGTTGGGAAAGTATAAACAATTGGAAATACATGCACAACACGTTATTCAAAGAAAATGACATGTACAAGAAAAATTGAGATTAAGAATGGACTTCCCTTATTCCTGCTTGAAAATTGCCATTAGTGCATTTATAGCTGTCTGGCTGTTGCACACACCACATAAGGCCTCAATAGTGGTGAGAAAACCTACGAAGGATTCTGAAAACCTACCAACCCAAGAACATCAAAGTATTGGGAGAATTATCAATCTTAAGAATGTGTTACTTGATTTGCCCAAGAAATAAATCATTGGTTGTGTTTTTGCATGTCTGTACAAAGGACCATCCTGCCCCTTGCCAGTCTCTGGCACATCTTTTAGAAGGCATCATACATTTGAACGCTCTTGCCATACCCTTGAAATATGCCAACAAAACTGAATAAGGATAACAAAAAAAAGACATGATTTTTTTTCCTTATGGTATTTTTAATGTAGTAGAAATAATGTTTAAGATTATCAGCCCAAGCTACAACATCTTTCCCTCATAGAGAACAAAGATTTTTGATAGTTAGGAAACAGTTATGCAGAGAGGAAAAGTCAGAACAAAGCATTAATTTTTTAGATAATAAAAAAAATACGGGTTAGGAGCTAGGCCTTTAAGTATGACAAAGACTGTAATGGAGCCAGAATTACATTGAATAGTGCTTTCTATTTATGTTTCAAACTGCACTAGCACAAAGCTTGATGATCTTTGCATTTGCCATAGAGTTGTACATGTGGAGGCAGGAAATGCATCCACAAAGAAAAGGTCAATGCCTATATCCTAGACATAACTCCTAGCCTTGCCTTAAGGCACAAGGAGGCTTAAAAAAAGCCTGAAGGCACACTGCAAGGGAGACATTGCTGAGTATACTGAGCAAAAATCCAATGCTATTGAGAATTCAGTGGTATGGAGTGAAGTCAAGACTACTTGGCAATGTCATTTAGGGTTAGGAGCATAGAGCATGACTTTACAACAACACAGAAAGATCTGTGGAACAGGAGGCACAGTCCATCACCATGAACAGCTTTACAGCTTTGACAGAAAGCTCCAGGAAATACAGAAATGCACTGACCAGTTTTATGAGTGCAACTAGAAGGAACAGTTCTTGCTCTAGTTTTTGCCAGGTCTCCAAACATGACAGTCAAAAAAGGTTTCCCACATGTTAAACTAAAGATAAGCTGTGTATGACAGTTACCTAAATTGTTTATATGGGATCAGACAGAAAACTCAGAAGTCTGAAGTACTGCATTTGTCACATCTGCCTATAGAAGCAGGTCCATGAGGACACATGAGGATGAGTCAAGCTTGAATGTAAAGTAATTCAGTACCTGCTCTGAGTCAGACAGAGGGGAGATTACACAAGAACAAGAATTTAATATTTGACTCATGGTCTAGGTCAGAAAAGAAAAATTTGCTGCTACTTACAGTAGATTATGCTCTTACCCACAATTGATTATTTCTTCAACTTCTGAAAGGCACACCATGGAAGAGAAATTTAAAGCTGTTGAAGTAATGTGGGCAATAATTTCTCTCCATAAAATCAGAAGAGCAAAGTGGTAACAGAGCTGATGTCAACTAAACTACAGACAAATTATATCAAACAGGAAATTATTGTGGCCGTGTTGGATCACTTCAGAACATTCTTCCATGGGTCAACTGACAAGAAACATATGTGCCAAAGGGCAGGAGACCTATATTTCCTTCTCCCATAAATCCCTGGCAGCCTAGTGGAGAAATGTCATTCTGAACAAGCAGGTTGTCACTGCTAACGCAGAGCTGCAGCTAAATCACCAAGTAGATACACAAGGCCAAAAAAAAGATGGTCACAGGTCACAAAAGATAGCTGCAGGTGATTTTAAGTTGCTAAACAGAGTTAGAATTCTGGGAAGATATACTCCTTCAGGTATTTTAAGTTAATCCTGCTCAACAATATGTGAATAAGAAAAGTAGAAGGCAGATGGAAAACCAGCTTATTCTCTAAATTGAAAAAGTGGAAGACATTAAATATAAGGAAAAGGAATGAAAATCAAATAAAGTGTGTAGGTACATTTGGGTTAATTGGTTATCACTGCAGTTAGAGATAAATCAAAAGTATTTCAATTCAGTTCTGAGTCCAAGTTTGATGGAGCCACAATTAAAAGCTGTAGCAATAATAAATATTATGGTCAAACTTCTATGTGTTTTATTGTTGTGGAAAGCAAGAATATGGTTTTTTTGACTCATATGTTGTAAGTAAACACTGTTTCAGGGATCAAAGGACATCATTTTTTAACAAAACTACTGTTATCCAAATGACTGTATAAATTTAGATATTTCATTTGTCCATTATTCTTTTAAATAGAATTTTAAAATTCATATACAGCAATTTTTGCATTCTCTGCACTGAATCATGAATAGAGGAATAGGGCATTAAAACTACAGTTTTTCCTGAAAGAAATTATAGAATTTTAGAGGTTTCTCTTTGCTGTCATGATTGAAAGAAAATTAAAAACTGTCATGATCCCAGACAACAATAAAAAGCACAGTCCCTTTATTAAGCCAGATATGTGAAATTCTAAGAGTAAGAATCAACAAATCCAGTAGATCTTTCGTTTCAGTAGTTCCTTGTCACGAATCAGAAACTAAGCTGCCAGGAAAGATATGTTTTTGTAATGCTTCAACTTTATGTCTCAATAAAGTCCCATTTCAGTCTTTTAGGCTGTCAGTATTTGTGGTGGGATCATGCTGAAAGGCTTACTGAACATTAGTCATTCAAAGAGAGCTTTAGGCCTCTTTCCTACGTAGCAATAGCTAGAAGCAGGAGCTGAGTCATGCAGTCATGTCTTCTTGCAAGATTACCAAGGCCTGCAACTTATGTTGAGTGCCTGTAAGCCCATAGCAAAAGAAATAGGCTCTTTTATCAGGAAAAACAGTGGATTTGAAAATTCTTTTTTTCTGTCTTAATCAAAAGTAGTATACTTAGTTGGTAATGCTGGGAAGTAAAATGCTTTCCTCAAAAAAGCTTCTGTACTCTAAAAGAGTCATGTGTATGTCTCCCCAGATCAAAATTCTTTCTATTGTAGTTTCAAGGCAACCTCAGACACTATGCTTTATGACAGAAGAAATTCCTGTAACAAAAATTTCAGAAAAAAAAAATTCAATTAAAAAGATGGATTTCTCAGCATATACATACTAAATTTCTATATCTGAAATACTTAAAATTTCAGATTATTCATAGTCAGAATTTTTACTTTCTGTTTTAGAGATGATTGTATTTTGCTTTGCATATTCCCCAAATTTTATAATTTATTTTAGAAACCCTATCTTCAAAACTACTTTATGTTTTCAGTATTTTTATAATACTTTACTTAATTTTTGTCAGTTTTACAATTTCCTTGGGACCTTCAATTATTTTGTTTTCATTCTTAACCGTTACAAACAACTTTATTTTTAAAGATTAGAGCTTACAGTGAAGAGTCATCTTTGTCTATCAGTAATTTGTTCTGTCATTTCCCTGTTAGTCAGTGCAGCTTTTCAAAGAGAAATTAAAGAAAATGGTCTGAGAAATACTCATACCTAAAATATTGTTAAGTGTCCTGATGCCTGTCATTATTCTTATTCACCTTTGATCTTTCACAGTCAGTTTTCTAAAGAGAAATTTTCCACCATGGTAATGGACAAGCAATTAAATGGAGTTTTAGATCTGCCTCTGTTTTAAAGTTGTGTTTTATGTATGCACAAATCAACATTACATTAACCTAAAGTTCTGAAAAATTATTCTGGATACTTTGCAGAGCAGTTCCCTTGAAGATATTGTTTCATTCAAACAATTAGACCTCTACAGCAGATATTTCAAGATGACCAGAATTGATATTCATTCTGTGCTAACTCTGCAGCAATGTTTTTTTTTCTTTAAATTTTCATGGGATAAAACAAAATTCTCCATCCCAAGACATCCAGCAGTTTTAAAATATTTAGTGGACACAAGAGCAAATCCCTGCCACGTACATTTCAAAAGAAAAAATTGCACACTTTGTCATAATGCCTGGCATTTTCCAAATCCTTAACTGTTTCACTATTTTGTACAATAGACTAGATCTAATGAGAACAGTTGCTAATAAAAACTATGCACCTGTACACTGAAAACCAAGGTTCAAGACTCCTACACAGCCTAAGGGAAGAATTCAGCCAGAATGTTACTGGTAGACAGATAAACACCCTTTTCTCACACTGATGGCATCTATTTTTGATTTTGCTCTACAACTCCATCCTACACCTGGGACTTCTTTTGCTACAGATTTTTTTTTTTTTATGTTATGCATTTGCTTTGCCATCACATTCCTTCTGAAACAAAACATGAAAAGGAGAAAGATAAGTAGAGCAGTAAAAACTGAAAGAAGCAGTAGTGTAGCGTCTAAAGCCAAATTACTCAATGTATGGAGGTCATCTAGTTTATGCTGCAATTAATGAGACTTATATTATTTAGGAACAGAAATTCATAGCAAAATGTTCACTTGTGATTGCCAGGCTATAAAATATTCACTGCTTTCATTTTATTTTATTAAAATAAAATCTATTTTGAATAGCTGATTTAAATATGTAAAATGGATATTGTTTGTGCGCAATATGCCATATTAAGTCGACAAAATTTAAAAAAATCTAATTGTACAATGACAAGGAAATTAGGATCCTCAACATTTCATACACCTTTAAGCACGAGCTAAAACATCACAAGTATTTATGACTGAATTTTTGTAGGCTGCATAAACCAGAAGGAACAAAAGAAATGGAATACAGATTTGAATAAAGATGTAATTATTCAAAATTTCCTTGTAATGAAAATTGATTGTTCTTCATTGACATAAGCAGCATTTACTTGAAACACAGTAAGACTACTTTTGTCTTGAGACCATTTTAGAAATTTCTGCGGGACTGAAAAGAACTCAGACAAGGAGGTTTCTGGGTCACTGACTTTAATTCTAGTTGTTGTAAGTACCAATAGATTATAACAAGCTTTATAAAGATGAAGGTTTCATCTAAAAATGTGTTACTTCTTTTATTACATCAGATTCTACTTAATTGCACCATGCCCTCTATGGTTTAATGACTTTCTTTTATTTTCCAACCTATATCTATTAAGGGAATTTACATCTATTTCTCTCTGTTATTACAATTTTTATCTAAAAAGATATTCTCTCTATATGCTGCTTATCTTTCTGATGTATCTAGTAAACACTGGGAATAGAGTCAGTGCATTTTAGAATACTCAGTTCTATGGCTATAAGATTGAATGCCATACACAGTAAACCAATATTAGGAGATCTTGAGTGTTTCTAAATCACTTGGTTGTAGAAAGTTCTAAGTACTCTTAACTCCTATTAAAATGAATCAGGATGAGAAAATGCCTGTCTTCCTGCATAATCAAACCCTCTGAGAGTACTAAACATGGAGTTGAACTGCGATATTACATTCAGGAGAGAATTACACTGAAATTCTTCCAAGTTAATAAAATATTTGCATATGATATTCCAACAGTGCTCTATTCTCATTGGTATAAAAAAGCATTTACTGTTCTCTAGGAAACATAATTTGTCTTGAAAAATGTTTTTAGAATTAAATCACAGATGTTTGTGTGGTTTTCATGGATATTCTTCTGTAGTTTCATGGTTACACACTGAAAGGCACATGAGCTCTTGTACAGGAACTGCACTGCACAGGTTTGTAATTGCCAGGGAAGAAGTGCTGCTGCCTGATGTTCTTTCCCTACCTACATCCTCCTTGTTCTGGCTACACTCAATTCTTCTCTGGGATGAACGATGACATTGGCCTACTGCAGTTGTATGGAGGGACCTATGGTGTTCTTCCAAGGGTCCAGCCATAAAACCTAGCACAAGGCAGTCAGACTTGCAGCAGTTCAGGGAGGATGTGGAGAAGGACAGATTGTTTTCTGGTCAATATATTGGAGAGATACTCTGCTCTCCCAAATGTAATGCTTCCTGCCCACCTTTGGAAATACTGCACTTTTGTAAAAACAACATGTTGCAATGTGTCAATGAAGGGCACGGGTTTAGAATATATGAGAAGGACAATTGCTTTTCCAGTAGTTAGGAAACACTCAGTAAACAGGAAATACATCAACAATTAATGTTTTTATCCCCAAAGAAAGTGTTACCGTCTTCGAAAAAAATAATGCTGTCACTGTGAAAACAGGTCTTTATACAAAGCAGGCTGTCTATCTCAATGCTTTTTGTCACTGTAAATTTAGATCCAAATGAATGTCTCTTTGCAATACTGTCTTTTCTGCAAAGCTCATGAATCTGACATACCAGCCCCAGTGCCCTTCAGAAAGTTTCCCAGTTCCAGCTCCTTCTCTGGCAGCCTCCAAAGGAATCATTCAAACACTGTGCTTGCAGAAACATCCTTTTCATACACGTCAATTATATGTACTGAAACAGCAGTTTATTCCTATGTTTTTGCATATTCTGTGCAATGTAAGTAGGTAAGAAATTATCAGCAAAGTGCAGAGCAGTATCTTTATAAAAACTCTCTAGTTAAAAATTCTGATATGAAATTTCCACTCACAATTACCATTCTTCTGAGAATCCAAATATGTCTCTGTGTTTTCATTTGAAAGGTAATAAACAGAGGAGGTACTGTTTCTTCTGTTGTGTTTTTAATTTTTTTCTAGAGATATTTTTTAGGGAATTATTTTAGTCTTTCCTTGTAAGTGGATTAAAGCTTCAAAAAAGTTTTATTCTGCAGTGTTGTTTGCCTTTGGCTTTTGACAAATAAAGAAGGCAAGAAATCCTTCAAAGGGTAGAAGATGCACTGAGCTAGAATGCACCCTATGTCACAGCATGCAGCATGCACAGCAGAGAAAATTACCTAGGGGTGTCCACCAGTTTTGGAAATGCCATGTGCTTTCTTCTGTGTATTCTAAATGTATCAGAAACCTAGTAAGTTTTCAAAAACAAATGAAAACCCAAACAAATTCTGGCAGATGACACCCATTAAATTAGAACCATGCCAGTCAGAATTCAAGGGAGTTCAAAGGACGTACACAGGAGAGGTGTCTTGATTCTGGAGAGGATGAGGAAAAAGACAAAAACATGTGTGTGATCAGAAGAGGACCTACTTAAATGATGTATTCTCATCTGGGATCAATGCTACTTAATGGAAAGGCCACAAATTAAAAATAGTTTGTCCACCATGATGTGTTCTTGGGACCATTTCAGGAAAGTCTGAGGGAGTGTCTCACATGCTATTCAATCTAAGACAAGTACATATAACCAGGAGATTTAGCTGGGAAACAAACCCCTTTGAGAAAGTGTAAGGCAGAATGGGGTGACTATGCCACTTCAATTGATACTTTAAAGGCAGTGGCCTAAAAGTGCCCCTTTTAGGAGTGACAGACAAGGCTTTATCCATGGTTTGCATCAGGCTTCTCACTAACTATTTAGGATAGAATTGGAGTTCTGTGATATGTCCCAGTCTTTGGCAACCACTGCAATAAAAACCATATCATGTAGCAAAGCTATATAATCTCAGAAATAAAGTCAGAAAACCTTATGTAACATGAAGCATCAAAATGTTGGCATTGCTGGTATGAGCACCTAAAAGGAAGTGGAGGGAAAACATTTAAGAAATATTTGTAAGTGTTACAGATAGGACATTTGGTATGTGTAGTTAACCCTAGGACATTATGTAACTGTCTCTCTTTAATCTCAAATAAATATGGCTATTAAGAAATTAACTGTAGGTTTGTATACAAAAAACAATATGCCACATGCAATATATTCTGAAAATAACAATATTTTGTTCCATTTCATCAGAAAATCTCCATCTGTGCAAATTTCAAGGCCATAATGTGCTACTGTGCTTCCTGTTACACCAGTTATGCAAGTGACCTTGCACATTTTCTCATAGTAGATGTTCTAATCTTTAATTACCCCAGAGTATTTGCTTCTAATGTAGAATCTGACTTCTGTATTCATTCATTGAGTCTGCCTAACTTCTGTATTTATTCACTGAATCTTATTATTGGTTTCCTTCAAGGTTGAAAAGCACCTCTCAGCTCTTTCTTCTAACTGTGAGTATATATAACTATCAGTCAAGTCACGTCTTAATTTTCTTCTTTAATACATTGTAAATAGAGTGTTAATAAATTGAGTTTTGTCTTTAAGACATTGAACTTTCTAACTTGTGAGACTTGTCCTCTAGCCTTTATTTTATTTTTGTGGACCAACAAGAGTGTTGATACAGGTTTTAAACTGAAGCAAATCAAGGAAGATCTGCTAGAAATATTCTCCCACTAGAGAATGTTTAGCCACTTATTTTATGAGGTCTCTCAGAGTAACTTTTCTGTGTGATATGTAGTTCATTCCTTATAATGCAAGGTCTCAAATCAAAATACCATGTGATAAAGACTTGAAGTATGCACTATGATCCTAACAGCCTTTATTGAGTGGAGCTAACAGTTTGTTTTAGAAAAGGTAACACATTTATTTGAAAAGACCACTTTTTCATGAAACCATGGTGATTTGCATTAGCTATATTTTTAGCAACAAAGTCTTTAGGAAGCTAAGGTGCATAGAAATAGAAGCTTAATAGAGCTGAACAGATGATTACCTCAACATCCTCCTCCTTTATACAAAAATAACCATTCTATAATGCTTCAAACACTGTATAATTCACAGTGTTTCACAGGTCAGTTTTCCCAATGTTGAAAGTGTTCAACTTCATTAGAGATGGAAAACCTGTGATAGAAATGCCTAAGTTCTGCACTGATGAAGGTTAAAGGTTATCTTTCCAGGAAAGTTCCTAAAGATATGCTATTTGAAAGTGCAGTGATATGTTCAGTAATTCCAGGGGGCCATAACTCAGATCCAGGAATCTCTTTCTTTCAAACATTTCAGTGAAATTACTGAACCCGCACACTGCATTGAAATCTTTAGCCTACGTGAACAATTGATCTTGCTCCCTGGAAGAATCTATTTTTCTTACAAGTCTGTAGGCTGTTTTCCTTACAGGTCCTCTAGGAATTTCAATAGAATAGATGCTCTCATCAAGAAATTGGATCTAGTTGCTTTTGCACTATCTGACACTTGGAACAGGGACAGCTTCCTTCTATGTCTTTGAAAAGATGTTGAAGGCAAAGAGAAGCAAGAGAAGTATTTTCTTACTCCAATACTTTATTAGAAAGTTGGAACTGTAACACAGGGGTTCCTTCCTTATGATTAACCAGTCTTTTAAATTAACTTGAAAGCGTAAGAAAACACTGGCTGCTTTTAAGAAGTAAAAGTAATTCTATTTCTTTGGCTTTGGTTTTAAGGCTTCAGAAAGTTGTCACCTTCCAATCGATCAGGAACAGTTTAGTAAGTGATATATAGTAACACAACAATCAAAATCATTCTGCTCCTTTACACTGCTCTGGTGATACCCTACCTTAAGTACTGCATTCAGCCCTGGGGTCCTCAGCACTGGAAGGACATTGATCTGCTGGAGTGAGTCTAGAGGGGACCACCAAAGTGATTAGAGGGGTAGACCACCTCTTCCATGAGGAAAGACTGAGAGGGTTGAGGTTGTTCAGCCTGGAGGAGAGAAGGCTTTGGGAGTGACCTAATTGTGGCACTCCAGTATCTGAAATTAGCCTACAAGAAAGATGGGATGAGACTATTTACAAGGCCATGTCATGAAAGAACAAGGGGGAATGGCTTGAGAAGGGGGAATTGACATAGAATAGGTTTAGATTAGAGATTAGGAAGAAATTTTTACTGTGAGGTTGGTGAAGCACTGGAACCTGTTGCCCAGAGAAGTTGTGCATGCCCCATCCCTGGAAAGGTTCAAAGCTAGATCAGATGTGGCTCTGAGCAACCTGGTCTAATGAAAGGTATCCCTGCCCATGGCAGAGGGGTTGGAACAAGTGATCTTAAAAGTTCCTTACAACTCAGGGCATTCTATGATTGTATGATTGGCAGGAAGGAAAAAATTAGGAGTAGCACTTTGTTTAGGAATCTCACCAGTGCTCATACATCAGCAGGTTGGTTCCTCTGAATTGCTCATCACCCTGTGATGTCAATAGCTAAAATACCAACTGAACAATTCACCACAGGTGACTTTGGATTAACCAACTCAAAGAAGCCTTTCTCAGTTTAAGTAAATATTTTTTACATTTTAAAGTCTATTGATGAAACTATTTCTTACTCGGCATTTGTAGGAGGATCGGACCCACAGAAGGAACGAGGCAGGCAGCAGGTGAAGGGAAAGCTAATGATACTTTATTCTACAATCTTCTTCTTTATTCTCTATTCTTTCTCATCCGACTCCACCTTATATACAGTTTGTACAAAGGCAAGAGATTGGTAATTTAGGTCACCATCACCTCTTCAACCCGGATGATGGACACCACCATCAATCAATCCTCCTCTCAGAGGAGAAATATGAAAAACAATCTAAAAATATACATTGTTGATGTTGAGACTGCGTGAGAATCTGCTTGCAAGATTCCAAACAAAGAAAACCAAGAAAGCTGAGGGCAACAGGCATTTTCTCATTATTAAATATTACTAGCAATACGGAAAGTGAAACAGTGTAGTGTATGACATCCATCCACCAAAGCAACTAAATTTTAAAAAATCTGTAAGTCAGAGGACAAAGATTAGTGGGGTGAAGGGTGGAGGGTGGAGGGGGGTGGTCTTAATCCATAATTTACTTCTGGCAAGACATTCTGTTACTTAATTAAAAAAAACATGTTAGGAGGAAATGCAAATAAAAGATATATTAATACAGAAAAACGTGCTTATTCCCAAATGGAATAATATGCTAGGAATAGTAAAGGCAAGTTTGAATGCAGTATCATGAATAGATGATGAAATCTAAGATTATGTTCTTGAATATTCTTTATATTGATATTTTTCATGTTCTTCAAGTGATAGCTTGAAGTGAGCCCTTACAGGATACACTAAACTATCACTTAAAGAAATTATTTTTCTGATTGTCACATAAAAAGGTCTTTTTTTCTATTACATTTAAGTTACCTAATCTCTTGTAACTAAGGACATAAAGAAATTACAAGCCATATAACAAGAAGACTAATATCAGCACTATGGTCAGGCATCTTTGTCAACAAATTTTTTTTTGTGCAAATTTTGACTAGTAAATACCTCAATGTTGCTATTCCACAGCAACCATTTACACTAAAACAGAAAAAAATCTCCTTCAAAGATTAAAGTTGTAGAAGAATAATACCCACATAACCAGAATAATATAAAGTAAACTAATGTTTAACTAAATCACAGCCCACAAGGCTTTTTAAAATTATTTTTGGCACCCTGGACTGCCTTGAATAGCATAAGGTGACATAAAGTCTTCCTAAGACTTTCTCTGATTTTCAAGTCATGTGGTTTCTCTCAATATCCCTCCATTGTTCTGCAAAACTTCTTGTATCTCATGCTTTGCACTTCTATTCTAGACCTTTAAGGTTATGCCAGAACCATAAAATAAGCTATAATTTAAACAGAAAAGAACCTTCAGAGATCATCTAATCCTTCTCCTTGCTCAAAACAGATGTTATTAGATAACTTGCTCATGGCCATTTCTAGCATAGATTTGAATGTCTCCAAGGATGGAAATTTCATCACCTCTCTGGGCAACTTGTTCCAGTGTTTAACCACCATTAAAGCCCTGAAAGACTTTCAATTTGTTGTCCTGAAATTTTGTTAGAATGACAGTACTCTGGAAAGGCATTTAAGAAAATTCTTTTATATGGTATAGGTTCAGATGCTGTAACTTGAAGAGATGTGTTTACAAATTGATTTTTCTTAAAACTGAAATGCCATAATGTTAAATAGCAGTAAATCACCTTTTCAGAGTTTTTAAATCTTTATTCATTCTCTATATCCTCTCCTCTCACTGCACTATTACTGGATGAGTGACACCAATATACTGAAACCAACATAAAGATGACACAGAATCAATCAAATGGGAACTTGTAAATTCGTTTTATAGTGTCTGAAACTTACTGAAGTCAGTGGGAAGGTCAGGCCCCGTGTTAGTATATATAAGAATAAATTGATTTAAATGATGTAAGGTTAAAAATCAACATTGGATTTCACAGGTTTTACAATGGTCAAGATTCTTGACAGTAATTGACTCCTCCATTATTTTTTTTACCTTAGCCAAGGTACTTTAACTAATGTAAATTATCTTCTGTTCATTCCAAGCTACTTTTCAACATCCATTTGCATTTTTTTTTATTTTTCTTCTTCAGCTAGGACACCCTCCCATAGAAGAAATAGATTATTTTTAAATGTTTTTACTTCCACCTTTCTGGCAATGCTACAACACATTTCCTGATTTATTGCAATGCCAAGTAAATCTTTAAATTGAGACATCAGTTCATGTCTTTGCTGTATAGACAAAGCTTCACCACAGGGCATTAATTCGTTTCCCACAACTCCAAGTAATATAGAAAGCTATTAATACAGTCCTTTTCAACTGCTAGAAGTCATTTTTAGCTTTGATCACATCAATCATTAGCATCAATAATATGATCATTATGATCTCTATATTAATGCAGATTGATACATATATATTCCTACTTTAATGTCCTCTATTCTATTCCTATTTGTCTAAAGTGAAAGAATATTTAAATTTGCTCACACTCTTTGTAGTGCCAATTGTAGACAGCTCTATATTTAAAGGCACCGAAGAAATAACCATTATTATTTTAGTCTCTTACCACATAGATTTTCCACTCAGATAATAAGGCATAACTTATTACCAGTATATAATACGTCTTCCACCACAAACTAAAATAGGTTTGACATTTTAAAAAGCTTTAACTTTGCAGTCATGTTATGTATTATTAAGTCCAAGTTGTTGTGTGCTCAAAAATCCCAATGATTTACCTCAGGTTGCTCTGTAATCCATGGTAATTTCACTCAAGCACAGACAACCAGTCAGAAAGAGTTTACCAGCTATTTCAGGGCACTGCTGGTGACTCAGGAGCTCTGATTTATTCTGTACTCTCATATTGCTCGGGTGTCTCATTTTGTTCCTCTTCTATCTTGTTTGCTTCTGGTTCTAAAAAATACCTCAGATTTACAAGGACAGTGCCCATAGCAAGAAGTGAATCAGGGACCAGATGCTCTGGCACCTGAGAGCATTCCTGCACATTCAGGTTTGGATTGATGGTACTGTTAAATTTACGCCACAGTTCCAGGCTTGGAGATGTTTTATGTCAGGTATTGTTCCAGACGATTTCTTGATGTGGCTTGAAGGTTATCATAGGCCAGGACACTAGGAGATCTGTACACTGTATGTGTGGCATTTTCACTTAGTTTGCTTGTTTTGGAAGGGGGAAAAATTGAATACTGCAAGCTTTCCTTAATGCTGGAGAAAATGTTAGTAATTGTATTGAAGTGTTTGAAACTGGTAGTGAATTGTTTGTAGCTGAAAAGGCTTAAATAATTTCACTTTGGTGCAATTTAAATATCTATATTGTGTGAAAAAAAATCAGTGTAGTAGTTAGATGATGAACAATTCTAAATGCCTACAGCCCAAGCTTAGATAACTGCCTGATATGACAGGAAATACTTGCTTTTTACAGTAGCTTCTTACTGACTTAAGATCCTGACAAGAAAAAAGAAGACATGGACATGTCTTCCTCATCACAAAGATTCACTCCTTTTTCCATCTCAGAAAATCACCAGAATAACTGATAGTTCAATACTTGGAAAGAGAACCCCAGCATGGCCCATGTGCTATCCTGGAAGGTAAAGAAATGTTGAACTCCCTCCTTGTGAGAAAAGAATTTAACACACCTCTGATTTGGAGTGAGTGCAAAGGGAACCAACATGGTCAGCTCCCTGACCAGCCCACCACAGGAATCTCCACCCAGGAAGGAAGCTGGGACTGAAATCTCAGATTCATGCCCCAGTTTTTTACAGGTGCAAGAGGTAAAGAAAATTTGTCAGGCACTCTTTCCTGGCTTAGATACTGCCACACACAGACTCTTCAGCCCTAGGAAATGAAGATTTATAGATGGTGATTTTTCCCCTGTTTCGCTTAGGAAAGAAAAGCAACTAGTTCAGGCTCATAAATTCCCTTCCTGGAGACAGTGCTACAATGCTCAAAATTATAAAGCCTAAATATTTTGTAAATATGAGCCTAAATTCTCAGGGAGGATTGGGAATCCTGAGATATAGAATTGCGTATGTTAACCTATAAATTAGGCATGAAGAATGCTTGTGGTCTGTGAGGAAAAAATCATGGAAAACATAATAGCAACCCATAGAAAATCATTGTATCCTGTCAGATGGTGCAAGTACAACCTGGCCATAGAACAGGTCTCACTGTTGAAACACATTACAAATGCATTTTAGGTTTAAAATGTGAGCGTCCGGACAATTTGATCTAAGCAATAGACTTAAATGTACTCTTAAATGAAATTGTTCTCCTTAAACAGTTGAAGTCTTCAGACAGCTACAAGGATGAAAAGCAGGGCAATTGGGAATTATAAATATCAGTGGCATTGAATACTGAGCTTCAGCAGCTAATGAGACTTTTAGGTGTTATCGGTTTTGCCTCTGCTTCCAAGGACAAATTTTTATTTCTGATAAGTGATTCAACAATGAGGATCTGGTCATGTACACAAAGTACATAAAAAACTAACTTTGTCAGTGTATTTACAACTGCTGCAATGACACAAATGTCTATGCAATTCTGATAGATAACTTTTAAATGCTTTCATCCCTCGGCTACAAGATTCTGGTACAATGGTTTTAGAAGATATATATCTATATGAAGTTATTGGAAAAAATATTTATCAGTAGGATTCTTTTCCCAAGTCAAACCAGTTATTGAGTAAATGTTTGATAAATATCTGAATCATTTAATTAAACATTTCTTAATGGTAATAGTTGTATGTGGTTGAAACATTATTTCTTCCCTGTTTGTCTATACATGTTTTGTATCAAAGAATAAATATTATATAGATGGTAGTAGAAAAAGTGATACAGATTTTAGTACAGAAATTCAATTTTTTAGATCTTCCTTTTCTAGCTTAATTAAATAATGAGTCTACAATATGAACGAATGTGTGCAAAATTATCATCAACCATGGAGTTGTTATGCGGATTGAGAAAACAAAAGTTAACAGGAAACCACTCTGACTGAATAGTTTTCTAAAACAAACCAGTGTCTTCAACCGCATTTTTCACTTACATTATCTTTTCGAAGATTTAAATTGAATCAGTCATGTTCTGTTATGCTGACTCCTAACAAGATGTGATGGAGGAACAAAATTACTCAAGACACTTGCAATAGATCAGTCAGAAAATCAAAGACAAGAAAAGCATCAATAGCAAAATAATTCATAATGAGTCTTTTGTATAGTCTGTAGATTGGGGGAAATGAATTTTTATTCATTATAAATCTAAATTTTCAGGGGTATCTTACAAACTGATATCCAAAATGGGAAGATATTTTATCACACACTTGGTACAGGAGACATCTCTTTACTAGTTTTGGATGTTTTCGTGTGTAATAGAAAGCACATTTTAATTCTGGTTTAATGAAGCCCATATATGCAAGTTGCATTCTGTGTGACATAAATCAATTTTGAGGTATGGTTTTCTATGCATTTAAATCCATTTGAAGATATATTCTTATATAGAACTGAATATTATACACTCTTCAAAAATTTAAAATTACTTTCACTGGTTGGCAATAAGAAATTGAAAAATAAGAAATACTTTTTCTTAGAAATTTTATGAATGAAATTAATTGCATTTGAAAATTAAGATAGTAAAATCAAGAAAATTTTGGCCCCTTAGGAAGAACAGATTTGATGGCTGATTGTAAAGGTAATAAAGGAAAAATACAATTTGGACTAAAAGCCTCTTCTGTGACTACATAAAAATTTCTGTTATAAATGAAAAAGCTCAGGTTTTGTTGCATTTTTGTAATTATAAAATTTTACTGAATGCTAGGTACTTGTTAATTACTTTATCACAATTATTAATATCCAATTTTTAAAAAATAACAAAATTAATTTCAAAAATACTTATTCTAATGGTTTTGTGGGGTCTTTTTCAGATGTTTTGTTTAGGATATAAATATGTGGTATATCTCATTTAGACTGTAATATTCAGAAACACCTAAGCACTTAAAGATATTGAACAGTCCAGGACTTACTCAAAAGCTCCTTCATGCAGTAAAATCACCTGTCTGTCCAGCAGTGCCTTTCCTATGGACCAGAAATCCTTTGCACTCTTTTATTTTTGCATCCTCTCTTCTCAGTCAAACGTCAACAAAACTACAGTGGTGGAAGGTGGTAATTACCTTATTTTTCCATAGTGGATTCCAGATTGTCTAAGTGGAATAACTGTTTATTGTAGCTAAGATCAAGGCATAGAAACAGCTTATCATGTCGATTATGGTTATTCCAGGTGAATTCACCTTCTATTCCACTGCCTCTTCTCTATATCAGGCATAATAGGCAAGAAATGCGATGTAGACAGTCTGGCACAAGTGGCTGTAATGGCAGTGGAATTCTGGAAGGCTTTTATGTTTGTCCATTGCACATTATATTATATAAATTGTTTAAAGTTATCTTTTGTTCCTATTTTTGTTACGGAACAAAAGCAACATGTAATCTCCCTCTTCTGTGCTACAGCCGATATGCAAAATTCACAGTCCCTCTTGTTGCTTCCCTGAAGCATTTAGTCTTGCATTCCTAGGCAACAATAAGGCTGATGAGTACACAGGTACCTAGGCTACCTAATGATGTTTCCTGGAAAAAGAGAATTATGAATTCAGTCTCTTTCTGCCCTCATACTGAGGAGTGTTTGGAATCTACTTTCCTGTCTTTTTGTGTGAGTACTCCAACAACTGACCTCCTAGACAGAATGTGGGTATTTCAAGCAAGAACTAGATGAACTGGAACTTAATGTAATAGAGGCATACATTATTTCCTGTTAATTCTATGTACATTCAGTGGTAGATGAATCCATCATCTTTATCTTCTACAGTTAATGAAGCAAGAAAGAAATACCTCCAGACAGTCATTCATCTCATTTTATGACCCTGTCTCACCCTCCAGAAATACTTATTACAAGTGTGATATATGTGTGATAGGTAGGTAGAATCATAGAGAAATGAACATTATATACCAAGACTTGGGCAATTAAAGTTAGTGGAAAAGAATTCACATCCTAAATAAAGCATATGGAGACACTGTGGAGATACTTCAGTCGCCGGACTCCTTAGTGGAGGAAGAAGAACCCTGTTAAAGAAATTAGTTTCTTCTCTTATAAAACCCAAGAGAAAGACAGCTTCAGCCATTATCCTGGATCACTTGGGTTACTCCTGTTCTTTGTCTTATTTGTTCTCCCACCCACCCCCAGGCTGGGGCCAATAGCTAAGCAAAATTGGAGCGGCCCTAAATTTGAATAACTCAAGAACAGAAGATGGATACTTAGTAACAAAAGACCTGTTTCTGTTCTGCTTTTGCTGTTCACATGTGGGGACCAAACATGCTGGCCAAGAGTTCCATCACAGTATAATTACTGAAGAAACCGATAGTGTCAGCTAAAACAAGTTCATGAACAACTTAAGTAGATTACTGTGTTCACACACCTGAAAGATTTATCATGGGCATATAGGTCTGTATGCTCAGGCCTGGGAAGCCTGCCCATCCTCTTCTTTGATGGGGCTGGTCTAGAGCAATTCTGGTGAAGGCAGCAAGGGAAAATGTGTATAGCTGTCATAACTGAGGAATGATGCCTTATATATTTTTTCTGAAATGTCTTGCTGAGACTTGTCCATTTAACCAGGACTGCTGGTAAGTGCCTGAAAGTGGACTGGCAAGCTTTTTCATCAGCTCCTTCATTACTCTCATGTGTATCCCAACTGTGGCCACAGACTTGTGGCATCTAAATGGCATAAAAGGTCATGAGACATTCCCTCCTGGATTATGGGGGCTTTACTTAGCTCACCATCCCAACTGAGCTCTGGGGACTGGGTATCCTGAGGACAGCTGTTTTTGGCATCAAGGACTGAGGCAAAGAAGGCACCTCAGCCTTGTTTTTATTCCCTGACACTGAGCTACATTCTTCTTCCAGCAAAGGGTGGAGACTCTCCTTAGCCCTGCTTTTGCTGTCAATGTATTTAAAAAACTTTTCTTGTTTTCTTTGATTGCAATGGCCAAATTAAGTTCCAGTTTAGCTTTGGTCCTTTTAATTTTCTCCCTTCATAACCTCACAAAATACCTGCAGTCCTCCTGATCTGCCTTCACTCCTTCCAAGGTGATATACTTTATTTTTTTTTCCCTTGGTTCCAGCCAAAATTCTCTATAAAACCAGGCTGGTCTCTTTTCCCACCAGCTTGTGTTACAGCACAGGGGGCCAGGATTCTTCTGTATTGATAAGATTTCCTTCTTAAAGTACATCCAGCCTTCCTGGACACATTTTTCCTTCAGGACTGAATTTGAAAGGACTCTGTCAATCAATATCTTAAACAGGTGAAATTCTGTCCACTGCAAGACCAAGGTGGCAGTTCTGGTGGTGCCCCTCTTTGGTGATGCTGGGAAAAGACAGGGGGAAAGGTATTGATTTTTTTGTTTGTTTTTTGGGTTTTATGTTTGTTTGTTTGTTTGTTTTTGTTTGGGGTTTTTTTTTAATCTTGGTTTCATACTAGCCAAATCTATTTTAACTGGCAATATTTAAAATAATTTTGTCTCTCTTTCTGTCTCTCAACCCAAGAGCTTTTCCATTTTGGTTTCTATCCCATCCTGAATGACTGAGTAACGGGATGGGAGTTTGTCCTCTTAGCCAAGGTCAACCCATCACAGCAATAAAGACATTCTTTCATATTGCCTGTGTGTCAAGTAGCTTTGAAAGGCACTGAAAATGCTATAGCTTTTTTCTAGACTTGGTCAAAGGAATTCTTCTGAAATTTTTTCACATTAGTTTAAACCACTGTCACAATGAATTTCCAAGAGGATGCAATAGGTATGAGGATGAGTGGAAAAAAGAAAATCTATAAAAAGTCTGCTAAAAAAAGCCTAAGACAAACCAAGTTGTCTGCACTGTCGTGTTCTTGAAATAAAATTCCATCAGTCTAAGTTAATGGTTTTTAATAAATGTGGTTAATAGCTAAAAATGGAGTTGAGTGTTCATTTCTTCAACATTATAAGCATTCATTGCACACAGTAATAAAAATAGAAAGAATGACTTCAGGTTTTTTTCCCTGTGAATTGAATTGTCACCTATTAACGTTTAAAGCAGAGTTCATTAATACGCTGTCATTGATGTGTGAATCCATTATCAAAGTTCTTCAAAGATGTAAATTTTCCATTGTAAGCTGTCCATCTTTCTAAAATCTAGGAAAGGAACTCTGAATCCACCAAATATTCAGCTTTATAATGCTGTCACATTAGTTTATTTTGTTTTATTTGTGCCTCTGCCATTTAACTTTCAGGTTCCCAAAGGTGTATACAGTTGCCCCTAGACTGTAGTGCTTGAATTAGAAAAAGAGCAACAGCCAGGGGTCAAATTATGTAAAGTTGGTATTTTCTTATCTAAGGTGCCTCTTGTAATTCACATCACATTTCAATTGTTGAAGTGGAAAGAGTACAGGAAGAAAGAGGGCAATATAACGCAGAAAATGTAAAGGGATAACACTGAATACATCTGACAATCATTATAGCAGCTAGCAACTCCCATGCATTGCCATCCTCTATAAACAGGCAACTCAAATGGCAAGAGCTGTAAGGCATGAGATATTTTCCCTCTTGCTGAACAGGAATAATCATGCCATTAGCTGTGGCTGCATCACAGATGGAAACAGAGTAGTACATCAGATGGAGCAGCATAGAAACTTTAAATAAGGTAACTCTGGTTGCTGCAGGAGACCACAGCTGCATGTAAGCCAGTTTTCTCTCTTGAGAAGTCAAAGAAGTAACTTGTCTTACCATAACCTGACTATTTCTTCTTTTGGCATGGTCTTGAGCTTTGGACGATGCCACACAGAGTAATAAGAAGACATGTGCTCTGCTGCAAATTTTGAGAAGCAAGATGCTCCTTTAAAACACCCTTGAAACACATGGCGCTTCAGCACACAACTACTCAGTAAATTGTTCAATACTAGCCGTGGTATTCCAGCTGTATTTGGTCCATATAAATGCAATAAAGATAGGAGATGAATTATCTGCTAATTTAAAAAAATTTAAGAATGCTTTGCTTGTGAATGTAAGTTGTGATTGTTTATAATTTTCTTTGGATGAAGCCTTTAATTTAATTAATTTCACAATAAATTATTAGTCATACTCCTAGCTGCACAGGTTTGTGCTACATTAAATTTTGAGCTGTGTTCTTGTGTCAAAAAGTCGACCTCATTAATTAAAGAAATGCATCCTATTTTATTATTCATAGCCCCACTTACAAGAAGCAAGATTTACAGGACTTTTGTTTTTATCAAATAATCATCATTGTCTCCTACACATAAGAGCTTCTGCAGCTACACAGAATAGAAATCTCATGTTGGGCCATGAAAAGAATTGAAGAAAAGTCATCCTCATCACCTAGCTCATGAGAGGAAAAAGAATGATCTCAGAGTTATTTTTGCATTTTACTTTAGTTCAGGGGACACATCAAACCTCCAAAAATAGTGATGAGGCTGTATATTCTGATAATGAAGACACCACTGCTCCCACAGGTCTGATATTAAGAGAAGAAAGTACTGGCCAGGAATAAAATATATTCCATTCCAGCATGTTCCATTTTTTCAGTATTTATATCTCACACATTATATTGTATTATCGATCAGTTATTAGCTATTATATTATAGAAATGAATCCATGAAAAACTGGAAAATAATATTCAAAAGGCCCTAAAATGTTGCAGAACATTTTCTCTTAGAGAGTTTTTCAGTTTTTTACTCACATAACATTTTTCATTCTTGAAAATCAGTAGCATTATATGGAAATTATAAAATGTGAAGATTCAATTGTTTTCTAATGCCATTCACATGTTTAAGGAATTTAAACTGCAACTAGGATGAGACACAGAATTAGGGAGAGTTTTGTGCAAAGGTATTTCATCCAACCCACCATTTAATTAAAATGAAAGTTTTGAGGTAGAAATTTCTAGGTTTCAAGAATAGTGACATGAGGAAGATCTTTTGAGTTCAAAACAGAAATTCTGTGCACGGTGACAAAACTTTTTTTTTTAATATAATTTATTCAAAAATAGTGAGAAGAATTAGATTGTAAGCTAGGCTATGGGGGAACGGATGGGGTGGTGGGCTGGATCTCTCATAACAGATTTTCCCATGTATGCATGGAGGGGCTATAATAATATAAAAAACTATATAATAAAATATTAAAATCATGATTAAAATAATTTAAATCTACATTTTCACAATCCTTACATGAAATATAAAACTACCTGTCAAGTAAATCCAGTCTTTCCTTGAGAAAAAAAGAACCAGCTCCCCTGCTCTTCTTATTGCAAAAGCTATAGAAAAAGGAATTTTAATTGTTGACAATAGGAAATCTCTGTGAAGATTAAGAGGATACAACAGCAAGAAGAGGCCTCTTCTTCCAATATCCAAAGGCAAAAAGATAAACATATATTATATATGTTTACTAATTTTATGCACTAAAATATTATCCAGTTGTTCTCTTTACTGACGTCTTCATATTTGGCTTATGAATTTAAGCTGATACTCACAGTGGCAATCCCTGCTTCAGTGTACAAGCCAGTGTTTGCTCCTTTATTAACATGGATATACAGAACAATCAACTTGTCTAAAATGGTCATCAGAAGCACAGTGTAAGATATGATTCTAAGTTTGGGAGCATGAAATATAGAAATCCGATGGTTCTGCTTTCTGTCTTTTGAATGAGCCAACCTATCAAAGATGTTTCTATTTCAAAGAAAAGGGAAAGACCAAAGAATTCTAACATCCTATAAAAGGCTATATCCCAGGAATATTTTTAATTTTTGAATGTTTCTGAATATTAATCAACTTAAGACTCAAGGTGAAGGCAATTACTTATGCCCAGATAGGCTCCGAAGTTAGTCAAACAGGCGTTAACCTAGTTCTTTTCTCTTTGTGTAAGGCAATTTCAGAGGTGAGGCACCTATGTTCAGCTAAGCAAAAGGAATTTGTGGGAACTATAGCTAAAACTGTGAGATGCTAGATACCCTGAAGGATTAGGATTGAGCTAGGAGACAGAGTTAAGAAAACCTTTACTGTGCTGTCTGCTTCACTTTGGGGCAGTGAGCTGCAAGTGAAATTCATCTTGGCTAGACAGTAGTCCTCTGTCCTGCCTCATTACTAAGTTGTCACTTCTTACAATGTCACCACAGATATTGCCAGAGCTGTAGCTGTTAATGATAAACAAAACTGGGTTGTTGGATTGTTTAAAAACGTGCTTCTGCTTCTTGTTAGAAAATACATGGTATATTTGTTAGAAGTGCATAACATTTTTGAGAAATATGTTTCCTTGCGTGAGAATAAACCACAGGCAGCAAGTATCACACAGACTAAGATTATTTGAAAGAGTTCTGAGCATTAGCTAGGCTTTTCAGGGGGCAGAGATATTGAGGAGCCTAACACAGGGGACTGCCAAGTGAGTAGAAAACTATTATGGAGGGAAGCAGACCCCAAAACCAATTTTTCCTAGACCTGTTCCAAGAGACAGCACTTCCCATCACCAACATCTGTATCACTGTTTTGTGTTGGGGTCAGACCTACATCACACGATCTGAATGAAATACTTGGACCCATTTCTGAGTTGCAGCAATGGAAATTCCCAATAATGTCATTGCCATATAGTCACACAACCAAACACTTGCTGTTCACTCTTACATGCATTTGTTAGTGAGTTTAGGCAACACATGGCTACTCGAAAATACATTCCTTCATGTGTGGCTGAAACTCCAGGAAAATGAACCAAATTAAATTTTTAAAAATGAATTTGGAAGTAGATTTTATGCAATCACAGCATATATGAATTAAAGATTTCAAATCCTCTGATTATCTGCTGTTTACTTTACATTCTTTTCTATAAGTGAATGTCAGTGTTTCTAATCTAATATATTTGTCTTACTTTAAGTAATGGGTAGCATGGGTTTCAGGGGGGCTAATCAAGCAAGTCTGTTCTAATCAAAACCAGAAATTACTGTCATTTTTCTCATGTTATTGGCTAACCTGCACTATGGCATTTTGATTTAGTTCTTTCCTTTTTTCCCTAAAATCTGCTGTTGTGGGGATTAAACTGTTTACCATGTATACAGACATGGTATTTTTTTATTTGAAGAAGAATATGGATATAATTTTTTTCCTTCAAATACTATTTCATTTTTTCCTGCTTGGAAGGTTTTATATTTTTTTAAATAGTTCCTTCAGATTGATCAACTGCATGCTATAGAGAGGAGCATTTGGAAAATGCAAATTTAGTGCAAACAGCATAGTTTCCCACGTAATTGGAATGTAAATGTCACTGTATTCTGTTAGTTAAGATCAATTCACTGCGCAGACACTGAATGTATCTTGGTTGAATTTTGTGACTTAAAAAATCCTAAATTGAGTTATTCCTGCACATTTGGGATCTTTCAAGATATGAAAGCAATTCTGAGGAACAGATGTAAGCCAGAGAGGTGGAAGCTACCCCTTGATTCTAGGTGGTACAAAGATATCCCTGAAATACAATTGCCCTGTGATTTAGAGCCCTACTTTGGATGAGAAAAAATTAGATTCAGTTTTCAGTTTTGCCACAGACATCCTATATAACCTTGGACACTGCGCCAGAGGCACCTAGCCAATTGGAAACACAAGACTTTGAGATTTAGCTGGCATTCAAATTGTCTGAATCTGGGCTTTAGCCTCTCTGTGCCTCAGGTCCCTGTCTGTGAAAAGAAGATAAATTGACTTCCCTGCTTCACAGTAATATTGGAAGACAAATTCATCAGAGACTGTGAGGTACTATTGTGAGGTTTGTGTAAGTATCTTCATAAAAATATATTTTTACTTTTTGCTACAGTCTCCAGCATACGGTGAAAAACACAAGAATTGGGGTTATGATTTTGTCACTTGACACAGCAAAAACTATGAGCCTTAAAATCCTGGTTTCTATTTCCACTTATTGTCCAACAACCAATAGATATTGGTTATTGATAATAATATATCTGTGTGACTTACATTGGATATGCAAGTGTATTTTATCTTATACAAGCATCTACACTTCTATTTCTGCTGAGTTATGTGGATGTGCTACTAATATTTGAACATTTATGACATTTGGAATTTAAAAATATTTCTGAAGTTTCTCCTAACACACTTAGAGTTTATACATCATACTTAGGTTTAAAAATATGTCTATGTACATATCTCTAGTGGGGCCTAAATAGCCTGGGTTCATCCCAGCTGATGTGAGAGACCAGAGAATGGCAGACTGAGATCAGAATGAAGTTGCCTGGCATCAGCTAATCATAGGTCAAGTATAGAGACCTACAGTTTTCAAATACCAGATATAAGGCAAAGTAGTCATCTTAAACATTCTTATCATAAGAATAGACCAAATAACAAATTGAAAGTCCTCTTACAATTTCATGTTTTGTGGAGAAAATTTGCAAATTTCAAAAATTAAATACTTTTTCCTATGACGGAATCCACCTGTTTTCTTCAGAATTTGATATGGAAACAGAAAAATTATAGAAATGTGATTTTGAGCCAGTCTCCTACTCTCTATATATATTAAATAGGTTATTAAAGGAAAAAAATAGCAACAACAAACCAAAACAACAANAGCAGCTGTGCGGGGCTGATTTGCCTTACAGGTTTAAAAGTTGAAAATTCTAAATGGAGATCCCTAAATTAATATTTATTTGAAATCAGTGATCTTTTGCAGAGTGCCGAAACAAGATGCTAACTCCTCTATACATCAGTCTATGCAAAAAAAATATTGTTTGAGAATATCAGAATTCAATTAATTTTTACAAGGTGCAATTCAGAATGAAGTGTGGGAAGACAATATATAATCTTTAAGCAATGGAAGCTGCAGTAATTTCTTATTTTAAAGACAATGCTAATTCCTTATTAGCTTTTTGCTCAACTGACAAAATGCTAGATATTGTTTTTTTACACTAGCTCCTAAGCTTAATGAGAAACTCTGATTAAATATTTGCTTCCTAGAATTTCTGTGTTTGTTTCAGACTTACCTTATTCCATGTGTTATGCTTAGCAGTTAGCATTTCACACAAAAGTGTAAAACACCATAATGAGAATTTCATAAATGGAAATTTTTTACTGAATCCTACAGTGCACATGCAGGGAAAATTCTCCCTGAAGTTACCATTTGTTCTTTCATCATAATGTTCTGATTCTGAAAACATCATTATTTCAACATTTTTTAGATTTGTTATTCCAATAAGGATGAAAAAAAAAATAAAAAAGCCAATGGAATTTAATGTTAAATGTGTGTGTAAGTACATTCCAGAAAAAAAAGATATTTTCAGTGTTGAGTCTCATTTCCTTACCTTTAATATTAGCAGCATGCCAAAAATCTTATGTAAATGGGTAAATTGTAACACATAATGTCTGATTAATCTATGTACAAGCTGATTCATTTGGCTGATACTAAAGCTTCTAGAGGGGAACAACCCAGCTTCATATAGGAGATTTGAAATTACTGTGAACCATATTGGATTTCACTCTACTGATCACTAGATTACCAGCTTGAAAGCAATTAAAAGATTTTAGTATGAATTCAAATTAGTCCCTTAAATGCAGTAGCTTTGTATCACTGTGCATCACAGACTGATGATTTTCTACAACTGCTACAGAAATAATGGAATGTAAAACTAAACCTCCCAGTTGCACTTACACAGCAAATACACTTCTTTCTTCTTGCTTTATTTGCTTTTGGAGCACCAGGATAGCCAGAATAATATAATTTCCTGTCAAACTGCACTTCATAGTCTCAGATGATATTTTATAAATAGATAGAAAAGGGTAGATATCACAGAGGTAGTTCTTTAATTTGCTAAACCAACTAGATTAAATCAATTTCCAGGTGTACTTAAAACTGTGCAATTGACAGTGAGTAATTGCAATTTCCATTTTGTTTAAATGAAAGAAAACACTTTTGTTTTCATAAAATTAATTAATTTTGGCAGTACATTTGAATTTATAGACCCTATACAAAACCAAGGATTTCAAAAAAATCCATATCTATATATTTACCGCTTTGGAAATAATACTGGTTACATGGTTGCCAAAAATACTGTGCCTATTCATACTGTGTTGTGCAAATTCTTTGATATCTTCTTTCTAAGTCTACACACAGGAACATTTATTAATATCACAGTGGCTGTCAGGAAGGAATGCATGAGAATGACTTTGTCTGTACCTAATGATATTGTTCACAAGTTCAAAGTTGGATATGTATGCCATCATAGGGATGAGATCTAAAACAAAATTTTCACTGTTTAAATGGGTTGAAAAGCAGCTATATGGAGACTCTGGCATGAAAATGTTTCGTTTTGTAGCTTTGACTCCTTGAAGCAAGGCAAAATGATAACTCTGGAATATTTCTTGACTTTCTTAAAAGAAAAATCCCAGAATCCTAGCTGTACATGATACTTTGAGGAGCCAAGAAAGTTAACACAATCATGCTCAACCAGAAGAGAGTGAGTTTCACTTCATGAGTTTCACTTCATGTTTCAATGTAATCTAAATTCCTGCTATTTGGTGTTTTTTTCAAATTATGAAATAGAAAGTCCTATAGTAAAACCATAGTAGGGGCTATGGAACAACACAAATGACTGAGATACTTTGTTATTAAAGGCACAAAAGTGTTTACAACCTCTGTTGTGTATTTACTGCCTGCTATTGGGAAGAGCTCAACTTCTGACATAACTGCAGTACTAAACTTTTAAAATTCCTGGGAATACCATGCCATTACCTGCAAAAAATGCTTTGTATTGTATTTGCAAACACAAGTATTGTGTTCGCACAAGTGTATGAGTTTCCAGATATATCAGGAGAGATCCGTTAAAAAAAGATAAGAGCAAGAGATCATATAGGAGACTCAAAAAAATGCATACATAAAAAAAACCCTCTCAAATGCAGTAGCTGCCTTCTCAGATTTGAAGAGAAGCTTTCTCAATATGACTAGAGAAAGAAAGTCATTCAGAAGGTCTGCCAGGTAGAAAATTAAGGCTAAAATGATTGATTTGCTGCAAGTAGGTGATACTTTGATCCTCAAGACATCACAGAGCTCAACTCAAATTCATATCTAAATCATGATTGACTTGAGGGGGATAGCAAGCCTAAGAAATACAATATAAAGTAGGTTTTCATTATTTGTCCAGAATTTTATGTATTTTCTTTGAAATGACCTCAAAAAGTATTACATTCCATGGACAAAAACCAGTTTAGTGGTATAATGCATTATTATTCTTCATAGCTGCCAGAAGGAAACCCATTAACAATGCAGATAATTAGATTGGCTTGACAAAATTCATGGAGATAACCATGAAGTGGATGGATACGATACTCACATCAATTGGAAGAAGAGGCATGGGCTTGCTCCTCAATAGGCAGTGTTCTTGGGAAGATGTAAGGTCTTATAAGAGGTACTAACCTTATAATAAAGCAAATAATGTTCCTATATTTAAATAATATTTAAATAAGGGAATTCTTAAAATCCTTGTTATCTCTTTGGGTGGTAGTTCCATGCACTCCTTGTCAGTGTCAGAAAACCTCCTCCTGAGAAGAAGTAACTTTGTGCCTGAAGAGTCTAGCATGAGCACTGGAGGCCTTGAACAGCAAGCCCCAGAATAAAAGCTGCAGGTTTTCTGTCTTCCACCTCCTGCAGAAGGGGATCAAATTGCTAAAATTATTGTCACTACTATTCCTCATCACACCACTTCTGGTTCTTCAGTTATCTTTTTCTCTGCAGGTATAGTTAACTCAGCAACTGCCTATATGTAAAGTTTTAACAGAAATGTTCTCATTATGTACCAGAAATCTTTAGGCACTTGATAAGGAATGAGAGGGAAACAGCAAGCAGAGAGTTTTCCTTGGGTATGTTTTCCCTCAGTTTTTGACATGAGCTAGAGGCTTTATTGAAAGCATCATATTTCATAGGCGTTTAGTGCCTGATGGATCCTGTTTGTTTAATCCCTTTTTGAGTTCATAGTTTTGAGCTTCACAACATTCTCTGACAAAAAATTTAAATGACACATCAGGTGAAAAATGCTTCATCTTATTACTGATTTAAGCCTGATACATAATAATTTGATTTTGAACTGACTGGTTCTCAAGCTATCAGTTATTAATCACCCAACCTTCTCCTTGGCATTTGTCTCCAAGCACATTCTCCATGCACTCATTTGCTTTTTTATCTTTACCAGATTCGAGTACCTAAGTCTATCTAACCTTTCTAACCAGTCTATGTGTTTAAAACATTTAGTGCTTCCAACCAATTTTTCTGATATTTTCAGTCTTTCAATTACTTTAGATTACTCAGTGTAATTTTGAATTAACATTTAGAAAGCTACACAGGGTGGTCTATGTATCTCTTTCTTGTACATGATGGCTGATGTAGAGCTCATCATCACTCATGCATAATTTCAGTTGGTTTACATCCATAGTTTGAGTACTTTCAGATCAAAGAAGAACAATGAAGCTGGTGAGGGGTCTGGACCATGAGACTCACAGGGAGCAGATGGGGAAGTTGGGGTTGCTTAGCCTGGAGAAAAGGAGGTAGCAATATGGAAGCATCTTATGAAAGAATCTTAGAAAATTTTACTATTCAAATATGCTTCCATTCTGCATTCCAGAAGGCAAGGCGATCCCATAAAAAGGGATAAATTGTGGCATTTGTTTGTTTTCAAGGAAAAGTAACTTCCCAGAAAACCCATTTGAAAAAGGGATCCACAATGAACACTTCACAGCATGAGGACATCTTTCTAATATTGTTCAGTTGGCACATCTTAATTCAGCAGATAAGCTGCTATCTTTTTCTATAATTATATGAAAAGCCAGGACTATTGTTGCTGAGCAGAAAACAAAAGCAAGTGATGCTACAGAACCTTCACCAACAAACAAGTTTCACTCATTAGTTGTACAGGCCCTTAACCTAAATATAAAATAAAGGCACAGAGCAGAATTTATAGAATTGTTAGCTATCTTAGAACTCTAAATTCATATTATTTCAAAATCATTTGAAAATGCTACAGTCACTATCTTTAAATAGCAGAAAAAAATGATACAAAAACTGCACTGATGGAAAAAATTGGCAGCAAGCTCTTTTTTATGCCTAATTTAGGACAATGAGCTCAGCATCACAAAGTCATGTCAAGAGGCTTCAACTTTCAAAAAGAAATAAACACTGAAGAAGACACTATGGTATGACTTAAACATATATGTTTGTCTGCTAGGTAACACAAAGCTCCCCTGCACGCTACTAGAAAGGACAACTACTCAAAATTTTTTCTTCCCTTCTTTTCTCTCCATATTGTTAGTGAGGACAGAAAAGTTCAATCCTTGAAAACAAAGTGATGCTGTATCTCAGTCATTCCCAGAAAAGCTGTGTTACAATCAGGCTAAATCTTCTGCTGACTATAACCTACACAGCTTCACTTGCAAGGCACGGAATAGAGGAGAATTATTAATTCAAATGATGCCTTACATTTTTTTGTGATCTATTTATGTTTATAAATATTACTGAAGCTTGCACTGCTGCTTCTAGACATGAAAATTATGACACCAAAGTCAGCATCTTCATTATAGTAACAACACTCTTCACAGTGATTTCAACAGGGTTAATAATACATGATTCTGAACTATAAAAAATCTAACAGCATAGAATCAACACTGATTAAATAAACCAAATACAATTCAAACACAATTATTAAACTATATTTTTTATTTTTTTACAGTAGAACACTGTTCAATTTACTTAACTTAGTCACAAAAATTCTCAGATCATAATTAAATTTAGATATTTTCAAAATTAACTTATGACTAAATATGTGGAGTGGAGAAAACAAGAAAGCAAGCTCTTACTGAATCTTTAGAAAACAATGCAGAAGTTTGGGTTTACTCAATTATTTGCTTCTTTTTATAATTGCATGATCAAAGTTGAACTCTACAAAACTCACTATAGAAACAATATTCTGAATTTTGATTTTAACAGTGGCTAAATGACTTAAATGTCAAATTCATAACATTTTTTGTTAATTAGTCCCCTCTTTGGTCATCTCCTCCATTCAGGAATTCAGTCAGGAATTCGTTCACACCAATCCAAGTGAATGCTTAGCACACACTTTGTTTTAAGCTTTTAAAAGTCCGTCTCAGCATTTCCCTCTTACCTGCTTTCATAAGGTCTGCAGACCCAAGTGTTTGCTTTCCCTCTGCACTCCACTGTCTCTTGTACCAGCACAGCCTCAAAAGAAAAGGTGAACGATCTCTGAACTTGAAGAGTTATAGGATGGATCCAAAATGAAAATTAATATTGTGGTTTCAATAGAAGAGATTTTTTTTAGAATACGGATATTTAACTGAGAATGTGTTTAATAAAGCATTTAGGAGATTTTTTGTGTCTATGATATTACACATTACATTAACAATATGCCTTTTCACAAAGAGCGGCAACTTAAAAGCAAAAATCTGCATTCTGTATGCACTACAATAACCAGCAGAAGTGTATTTTTGTTCAAAGCTGCCACAGAGGTTTGCGGCTTGGTTCTCCTCACCCTGTTCCCTCTGCTTTGCCTTTTTTATATTTTCCCTGTAGTGTGCAGAACCAAAATCAAGAAAGGTTAATTCCTACAAAAAAGTTAAGTGCTACCAATCTACTCCTGGCTGGAAAACCACTATAAGAGTTCATATACTGCGTCAGCTTACTTGGCAGAAATAATGAGAATATCTGGCACTTACTAAATGTTAAGAATAGGTCAACTTCCTTCTTAAAACAAAAAGCATTGACCCTAAAAACACTACAAGAACCATGGAGATGATGGACAGCCTGGAAACCTTTACATTCTTTTTATTTCATCTCTCTCTTAAGCACCAGCAGATGTAGTATTAAATTCATGCTGCTAAATTCTTACATTTTATAGAGGATTTAGACCTTGACTTGCTGTTTGGAGTCAGAAACAGCTTTTAGGGAGTATGATAGATCTCTTGGCTATTCACAATGACTGACATCTGCTTACTTATTAAGCATTACAAATGCTTACCTTGTATAAATGATAGCTATGATCTTTAAAGATAGCAGTTTAAAAAGTACCTTAAAAGTTACCTATACCAGATACACACTTCAATTTTCCAAGTTGTCAATAGCAACTCATTTTAGTAACACAAAATTGTATTAAAAGGGAGAATAAAAAGATTGTTGTTTGAAATAAAAATGTGTTCTAATTTTTTTTCCAATCCCATTTTCAAAGAATAAAATAAAGCTTCAATAGTCATAATTACATGTCTGTATCCTTTTTGAAAGGGCAGATTTTTATTGCACTGAAGTCAGCTGGTATTTTTTGTTAACTTGAATTTCATCAGAATCAGAACTTCAAATCCTGCCTCTCCCTCACTCCCCCTTCCAGTTCCATTTATTCTTCAAGAACTTTCTGCCTCATACATAGTATTTTGCATGTATGCAAAATTGCCTCTTAATTCTTTTAGCAAAACAAAAATCACATTTCTGAGATAAGAATAAAGCAACTTTCATATCCTGTGCTAACAGGTCAAGTAAGAATAAGCATAAACCAGTAGTGAATATAAAATCCTAGATAATGATTAAATAATTAGATTAAATTAGATATTCTTGAATTGTTAGTGGTCTAAAATGATGCTCTTATGAACAATTTTGGGCCAAGTTTTCTTACAGAAATTCCCTATCAAGTGTCTAAGTTGGACATACCTCAAATGTATGCTTGTATTTCTTGACAAGCCTTAAGTCTTCCCTGCCTGGCTGAGAAACCTTTTTGTGTCAATGTTGAAAATACTCAAAGCAATCTTTTTCTAACAGTCTTGAATAGAAAAAGATTACATGATTTTCTTTACTAAACCTATAGAGCCAGGTTTTTGCATCATTTAAACCTCAATTTTTAAAAGCCTTCCAATGCCTGGTCGTTGGTCAATACACAATAACGTTCTTGTCAATGTTACTAGATATTCAGAAATACAGATGATTCACATTCCTTTAGACCCCACAGTCTTCTACTTTAAACAGCTGGGAGTTCTCCTCACATTGCCTTATGCAGACATCAATGCAGTGTCTGAGCTGATGGGTACAATGGGTCCAGACCCCACCTCACAGAAGAGTCTACTCTTCCACCTTTTCACACTCCATCTTCCCCTTCTCCTTGAAATCTTTGAATTTTACTTCCTTTCTATTTATTCAGTGCTATCTCTCTTTGTCTTTTCATCAGGAAGATTTTTATCATCTCTAGGAAATGGACTTTTCAACTTTACATTAACACAGCAGCAAGAAATGCATCAACCTTCCAGCCACATGGATCCCACCTGTCATTCGCCTTCGTGAGATTGCTCCTGAAGTACTGTAACCAGCTCTGCTGCCTCAGCACAAGAAAGATGAGGGCCTGTTAGAGCAGGTGCAGAGGAATCCATGAAGCTAATCAGAGGGTTGGGACGCCTCTCCTGTAAAGGCAGGCTGAGAGACTTGGAGTTGTTCAGCCTGGAGAAGAGAAGGCTTCAGGGAGACCTCATTGAGGCCTTCCAATACCTTAATAAGGGGTCATATAAAAAGAAGGGGAAAGGACATTTTATATAGGCAGGTAGTGACAGGATAAGGGGTAATGGTTTAAAACTGAAAGAGGACAGGATTCAATTAGATATTAGGAAGAAATTCTTTATTCAGAGGATGATGAGGCACAGGGACAGGTTACCCAAAGAAGTTATGGATGCTCAATCCCTAGAGATGTTCAAGGCCAGGCTGGACGGGGCTTTGAGCAACCTGGTCTAGTGGCAGGTGTCCCTATCTATGGCAGGAGGATTGGAACCTGATGATCTTTAAGGTCCCTTCCAACCCAAACCATTCTGTAGTTCCCTCATTTTAAAACTCTCCACTTACATGTTTGAATCACCCTACTGACTTCTTGCTTCACTCTTTGCCCTCCCTGAGACCAAAACTTTTTTTCTGCTCTTCGGTTGTTTCTGATTTGACTTATTTCTTCAAGCATCTTCAAAGATTTTTACAGGCCCCAAATTTCAGATTTACAGTATTTCGTAATTCTGTGACTTGTTTTTGTAGTCTTGGTCTGAATGCAACAGTGCATTTGTAGGAGACCATGATCAGGCAGAGCCTGGATGACAGGTGTGCAGCCCTGCGCTACTGCAGCAGTCCTTTCAATTGGTTGTACTTGTAGGAGTAGGATGGGGAGCTCCTCATCACAAAGCAAGGTTTATGTTACTAATCATTGTGATATAATCAATGTGTCAGCTCATGTGTGCTGACAGCTGCTGGTGATAACCTAGCAGCAATGCAAAATCACAAGTAGCTTAATCTCTTAATCTTTTAATGAAGGAAAGCATGGTTATAAATACACATTTCCAAATTAAAACATAAAAGGAGAAATTTTATGTAAAAACACTCATTGATACAACTATACTAAACTAAAAATTTTTTAAAAAAGTCATACCATTAACTGGCATTTATCCTAATAAAATTGTTTTGGCAAAGATAAGAATTTTGGTTACAATATATCAGTTCTGTGGAGATTTAAGCATCTTTTTATATTTTAGATGACTTTTTTTTTTGTTATTTAACCCAAATATTGAAAAGATTTCTTTCTCCTTTGTCTGAGGTTTTATCTTTCCTTTTTTTATATTTTACTGCCATCTGAAACCAGCAGTCCTACTCCCTTTTTATATCACAAAACTTCCAGAGGCCTGTTTTTCAAAATAGATGAACCAAATATAACACATGGATACATTTTTTTTTTAAAGATGGCATCCACATTTCTTGAAAATATTACATTATCTTTCTCTTCCTTTTGTTCTCCTTTCTTTCTTTGTTTGGCTTTGTTGCATGCATGTATACCTGGCTGCACCATTCTATTTTGTGGGTAGTGAACTCCAGCGGCCCCCCTGGAAGAAAATTCAGAATTTTGAACGGCACTTTAAGTTAGATTTTAGTGCAGTTGGTCTTCTGTACTGTCCTTGAAACTGACAGCTGAAACTGTATTATGGAGCCCCCAATTACCTTTTCCCTCGTCTATTAAAACTACTTGTGGCAGCATCAGGGTTGTGCAAAAACACCAAGATACTTGCTGTGAAGTCAATGTCAAAATAAGCAGTTGATTAAGCTTTAGAAAAAATCACCATATAGTGCAGATTTTCTTGAAGACAACAGATTTGTCTTCAAATGTGTGTTCCCTTGTGTTTAATACATCAATGAAAATACACAGAACATTCATGTCAGTAACATAAATATTCTAAAGCTGAAAAAACTCTAATTGAGAGATTTCAAACTGTCTGGTATAACTTCAGGTATAGGTTTATCAACATAAGCAGTAATGTTATTTTGTACTTATATTAAGGATGCTCTTAAAATGTCCTCCTGAGACAAACTGTGGGATAAATATTATAGAATAATTCAGGCTGGAAAAGACCTTTAAGATTATCAAGTCCTACCATTAACCCGGCATAACTAAACCCATCACTAAACCATGTCTCTAAAGGCCACATCGCTACGTCTTTTATATAACTCCAGGGGAGGGGACTCCACCACTTCCCTGGTCAGCCTGTTGCAATGCCTGACAGACATTTTGTTGAAGAAATTAAGATGGCTGATGAAATCTGAAACAAGAAAAGTGTTACACATGAGTAAAAATAACACTAACCTCACACATCATCATGGTTTCTGAGGTCATGCTTTATGAGTAATCTTGAAGCTGGCACAGTAGTGTGGTCACACAGTAACTAAATGCTTGATGGCAGTCACTAAGGAAATAAATTATTAGGAATTAGGGAAAGAATGAAAAATTACTTTGGAAACAGAAACACTGAGACCTACTAACTTCATAAAAGACCTCTGGGTATTTCTGTGTTCTTATATAAAATGTTCTGGTAGTCTATTTGCAAAAGTGACCTCAAAAAAGCGGTAACTATCCCATGCTATTGCCCAAATACGTCAAGGTAATTTGTCCTGTCTTCAGTGGATGCCTTTATTTTCCCCTCTGCCAAGCAATAACTAAATCTCTGTATTTTTGCAGGAAAACTTCTTACAGAGAAAAATCTGTAACAGGAGTTTGTGTTTGTATATTAAGGGCACTATTTTTTTTTTTTTTTTAATGCAGTTTTCTTCAATTTATACACTCCAACCAATCCTGAAAACCAGGTCTAATAGTACATCAGAAAAACCATTTCCTTTTTCACTAAAGTCAATAAAATATTAGCACCTGAGTATTCCTAGCAGACTCTTGCACCAAAATTAATTTTAATCTAATGGAGGAGAAGCTTACCTGCTACCTGTATGACTGGCTCCCTGCAGAGTCCAAAACTAACCATGACACAGATCACCCTAAATTATGACTGTATGCTTGCATCATTAGAAAAAAGAACCTGAAAGATTATGTGTCCTCCCAATTTCAGCATCAGCCATACAAATAGTAATGGTGTTGTGAAATTTTTGATTCTGTTGGTCATGCTCCAAAGAAAGAGTCAAGAAGCTGCCACCATTTCTGAGGTATCAGAAAGAAAGAGTTAAGACAGCCTTGGACTTTCTACTAACTTTTCTGTACTTCATTGAGATATTTTTACCACCATCTGATTGGCCTTTAAAAAGTAGATTTCAGCTCTAAAATAAGTCTTTAAAATACCTTTTAGCAATTCAGTTTCATTGATTAAAGCTGTCAAGAAAAGAAGGAAATGATGAAGTAGGCAAAACACTTGTATCCTAAGTTACATGATAAATTTTGCTATGAACAAACATACCATTCGTACCTCCTCCTACATTATTTAGCTAGTTTAACAAATGTAAATTAAGTACTTGAAGTCAGCAAAATTAACTGTAATAGATGAGGCTTACAAATGAGTAATTTTGTACAGCTGCCATTTGCTCAATATTATAAAAGCGCTCTTAATTTGATTTACCGCATCTGTAAAGTGACTTCATTCTATAGATTTGTCATCTGAATTTGCATTTTTTTTCTGCTTACAGGAGGGAAAAAAGAGCCAATTTCACATCTAAATTCTCATTTATTAGGCTGTTATATAAATGTCTTCTATAGTGCTTTGTGATGCAAGTATCAGCAACAGCAGTGAACAGGGTTCTATGGTAATTAGGGATAAATGAATAGATCTGAGTTACAAACCTCTAAGGTTTGGTTTTGTTTTGTCACTCCCTCTCCCTCCCCTAGCATAGCTCTGGTTACTTTTCTGCTGTTGATTTTGAAAACGTAGACAGGTACATATGCTTGTATTATTCATTAATCAAACTAGAAAAAAATGCTACCTCATTTAAGTGATTTAGCGCTCCTCTATTAGTTTGGGTATAAACCCTGCATTCATTTAAAAATCATGCAATCATCCACATTAATCTCTTCTGTTGCAGTAGTTCTGTTTCTTACCTCGTAAATGTAGAAGTAAATTTACTGGATTCAATGAGGTTAAAGGAGAGCATTCTTAGCTCCACCATATTCAATACTATTTTGGCCAGAGAGCATTTTTCCTTCTTAAAAAATAGCTTAATTCTAGCTAAAGAGGTTATAAAGACAATATATACAAAAAAAAGTTGCCTTTTTATACCATTCATGAAATTTTGACCTTAATGTGTTGAAGGACAAAAGGTCTATTAACATATTATTGAGGTTACTGACAGACTGTAATGGATCACAAGGTTTTTTAGAATTCTGTACTGTGTACTGCATATCTGAGGAGAGAAGAATTTCAAAGCATATTCACACACAAATTCCCTAATTCAGCACAGTCATATTTATTTTTTTCAGTTCCTTAGAATTCATAATGTTCTTATTAACTATTTTAACATGTAATGACTGAATTAGAAGAGGATTTTAACCACTATGTGTCACCTAACTTTTGTCTCTGCAGCAAGGCAGCTGATGCATGGAGGTATTTAGAACTTGTCTACATGGACAGCAAATCAATTACCGTGTTAAAGAATATTCTGAGTAGGTCTCACAATAACCTTGCCAATAAGATATTCATCATTTCATGGAATAATTCACTGATCATATGGCAAGAGACAGGAGGAAGCATGGCAATAAAATCAATGGTTATTTCACTCTTCATAGTAAAAGATGAATGGAAGATAGAACTGAGTGTTATCTCCAATGTAAATATAAATATTCATATAAAAGATCTAAGTTTTATTATTGTTGTTGTTGCTATTATTATTATATTATTTACTCTATCTATTTTTATATTAATAATTTTTAGCCTGGCATCTGGTCTTTTCCTGTCCTAGGTATTGGGTTCTTTTAGCTAATGGCAGAAAATCTTCCCTCTCTCTCATTTACTTGTGTCCCTCCATGTAACGGCATTTTTATTCTGTTTGCCTAGCTCTTTCTTATGAATCAAAGGAAAATTATCTTTAAATATATGAGAAACTTGATCACTTAGCATCATGTAGTAAAGTTGTCCTGCTCCTGCCACTTCTGGTGTAGCAAGGAAGTAAATCTGGAAGTTAATCTCAGTAAACTTCTCTGGCTGCTAACAACACAGTCACACTTTCTAGCATTATATAATGGTTACACAGCTTTTCATTTCAGAGATTAGTCCCAAGAAATTAAGAGAATATCTCTTAAAGACTGAGTTTAACCTAAGTGAAAAAAGGCCACATTAAAGCTGAACTATGAAATCCAGCTAAACATTTTAAGATCTTTTTGTTCTAGTGCTTCTGAAAATCTGCTGCCCGTGATTGAATACATGGAAATTTGTGCCACATTCAATCTGAAATTGGCACGTAATTAAAACCAAAACATATTTAACAAAATACTCTCGCAATCTCTATGAGTTTTTTTCCATTTTTTGCTTGTACCATTTTACTATGAAAATATATACATAAATATTTTGGATTTTTTTCTAAGAAGTCTATGATAGGGCCATGATGTTAACTCTATTTCTAGACTATGATAAGTATCTATTACTTATTTTCATCTGAGAAGTGGTCAGGTTGTAAGGCACATACATGGATATAGACAGTAATATTTCTGAATTAATTCATTTTTATGGAGGAAAAACCAGGTTTAAACATCAACCACTCCACTTAAACAGTAGACAAAATATTATGCAATTTTTCCTCATGTTTTGCAGTCTCTATACATTTAGAAAATATTTAGATTCTGATCTATAGTCTTCATTTACCACATTACTGCAAAAGTGAAGACAAAGTTGCATTTGTTATCCTCCATTGTACATGGCTATAGACAGAAACAGAAGGACAAAAAAAGACAATAGTTGTGTATAGCTACTAGGTTCTGTCACACTGAGCTACATGTTCATTCACTGTCAAACAAATGCTTCAAAAAAGACCTACGGAAACAAGAAGATTTAGGTTTCCTTCATTAATTATGCATTTTTCTATGCAGTCAGTATAATAAGTAGGAACAAAGTTTCTTAATGTTCCTTGAATATTTTTGCACATGATGAATAAGACCCTTTTAAGTCTGGAAACAGTGATAATTATATTTTGTACACTCTGCACTGAATCTATAATTCTCATTAGACATACAAGCTCTTCCACAGTATTTCAGGTAATGAAGAATAACCAGAGCCATGCTACATTAAGAGGCTCATTTTTCCATTAAGCAATAAACCATACAACATTTATATTAGTGGCTCTCTGAAACTGCACACAGTAGACATAATAGCAGTTACAACCATTCATCTTGTGAACAACAGTGACGGGTGTTGCCCAGAGCCCTAAGTAACACAAACATCAAAAAGCACTCAGTCTCTTAAAAACTGCTCAGAAATCATACAATGGGACATATATTTGATCCTCAAATAATCAATCATTCACATGTATTTCTTCTACATGCTGAAGAAAGTTGTGAAGAAAGCATAAAGTATATTTGTTTTGAAGCAGAAATTTGATGCGACTGAACAGATAATAAAAAGCAGATGAAAAAGCCTAGCAATACCAGAATGTTTGCACAAGCTAAAATCTCATTAGGAATGGGAATGCTGATACCTATAGCAGTGAAATTAATAGTCTGGGAAGATCTAGGACAAAATCATATGGTGGTTTTGTTGGATTTTTTTCCTTCTTAAGCATTTTCATTTTGTTATTGAGACAAGCATCCAAGTTTGTTTAAATACTTATTGAATGATATAACATTCTTCCTTTTTTTTAATCTCCTACCCCTTATGTTTTAATGAATTAACTTATTATGAAAATTAGAATCCTTACATCCAAATTTGTTTACTAATGTGCAACTTTTAATTGCTGTGATAGTTCATTGTGCTACAGTTTTTTCTAAGCAAGTCTTCCTTTCATGATTTGAAAGGTGGCTCCTGTTCCAATTTGAGGGATATAAAATATGTTTTACATCATACCTGTCTCCAAGAATACAGACATTCTTCCCTGTTTATGTCATTAGAGCTATGTATGTTTATGTGGTTTATTCAGCCTGAGCCTGTTCTGTGCAATATATTGAAACTCATTTTTTGAAGAAGATAATATCCCTAGGGAAATTTTCTTCTAATAGAAACTATTTAATAAAATATTTATAAAAGACTAAACTAATACAGTCATATCTTTCTAGATAAAATATGCAGGGTTACAAGCCTGTCCTGCCTGCATAGTTCAATGTTCACCAATTTTGCTTCAGTAGTCTTTTAGGACTTTCACAGAGAACAAAGCTTCAAATGTAAAACAAAGCCCTCAAGACTATATTGTACAGCACCTACCCAAATTTGCTATCACGATATATGTACTTCCTCCCTCATGTGAAGTGGTTCATAAACAAATCCACTTGGGCTTTCAATACTTTTTTTTTTTTTTCCCCTCAAAATTCAGCCCAATATTAAAGGGTAGTATCTGCACTGTGACTGATTCTCATTTAATATTTTTTATGCCTGGCAGGATTTTTGAGTGTGGATGAAAACTAAGGGAACATTTCAACAACTTGGCAGTGATAAGAAGCCTGAAAATGAATACAAATGTGATGTGCCCACTTCATGCTGTCAGAGAGATATAAAGTGGTCTCAGCATAAATAAGAAACCCTACAGAGTTTGAGCAAGTCAGAGGATAGTAGCTCAGATGCCAGTAGTTAAGTATTTCTCTGCATATCAAAGCATTTATAAAGAAAGTATCATTATAACACAAAAACTGCAGCGTTTGAGTGAATGTCCGTGATGGACAGAGGTTTAACTACCTACAGTGACTCTGAAGGACTCATTTTTTTATTTTAGTACCTGCTAGATAAAAAGAGAGCTATTGAATATATTTTTAAGGGATTTTGTCACACCAAACAATAAAAAAAAATAATAAAATACTTGACAAAATACTGTATCCTTCATGTTCTAAAGAACAAGACATATGTTAAACAGTTTTTGTTACAAAAATCTATTAGTTTCTTACAAACTAGAACTTGACTATTTATGATGCACAAAACAAATCTGTCTTGGCAACATCAAAATTCCTCAGAGACCTCATTTACAGAAAACAGCTTTAACTTCCCAGTATGCTATTTATAATCATCTCAATCACTGGTTCATTATAATCTATTTGAATGATCCCATTTTATTTTCAGATATTCTACTTTCATAAAACTCACACACTATAATAGAAATTGTAATGACACAATATTGTCACAGAATCACAGACTGGCTGAAGTTAGGAGATCCGAGGAGTCCACCTGGTCAAAACCCCTTGCTCAAGCAGGAATACCTAGGTATGACTGCCCCGGTTCAGGTGGCCTTTGATGCTATCCAAGGGCAGAGACTTCACGACCCACTGGGCAGCTGTGCAAGTGCTCAGTCATGCTCAGAGTAAAAAAAGTGCTTCTTGATGTTCAGTGGGAACATCCTGTGTATTTATAATTGGTGTCCATTGCCTGTTGTCACTGGGTAGCACTGAAAAGAGCTTAGCTTTTTCCTCTTTGCATCCTCCTATCAGGTTATCTATATATAATAGTAAGTTCCTCTCTAAGGCTTCTCTTCTCCAATCTAAACTGTCCCAGCTCTCTCAATCTTTCCTCATAAGAAGGATGATCCAGCCTTTTCATCGTTTTTTTGGCCTTTTGTTGGATTCTTTCCAGTATGTCCATGTCTCTCTTGTACTAGGGAGCCAAGAATTGAACACAGAACTCCAGATGTGGCCTCACCGGTGCCGAGTAGAGGGGAGGGAAGGAAAGATCACCACTCTCAACCAGCTGACAACTCTTTTTTTAATGCAGCCCAAGATATCTTTCACTTTTTTTGTGGTAAGGGTACATTGCTGGAAGATTTGAAGGCTAGTGTCCACCAGGACTCCCAGTATCATTTCTGTAAAGCTGATTCATCCCCAGCTGCATGGCCTCCAAAATTTATTGGTGCTTGACATTGTTTCCTACCAGCTGCAGGACTTTGCACTTCTTCTGGTTAAAGTACATGAGGTTCCTTTCAGCCCATTTCTCCCAGCCTGTCAGGGTCCTGCTGGCTCGCAGCATGACTCTCAGGTTTATCATGCTTTAATTCCAGCTCTGTGTCATCAGCAGGCCCATGATGAGGATGTTAAACAGGATTGAACCCAACACTGACCCCTGGATACACCACTAGTCAGTGGCCTCCAGCTAGTCTTTGTGCCACCACACTCTGGTCTCGGATATTCCGGTCATTTGCAATCACCTCGCTCTCTCCTTATCCAGCCCATACTTTAACAGCTTGTCTGTGAGCCACGGTGTCAAAGGCCTTACTGAAGTCTGGGTAGTCAATATCCATTGCTCTCCCCTCATTTACCAGTTGAGCCATTTCATTGCAGGAGTTTATTGAATTGCAACACTCTGGTTGTGGGGGTCATCCAGCAATACCTTTGTAATCCCAAAAAATCCCATAGCCCTGCAATGGCACACAGGTCTTTAACTCAATGTGTTTATTTCCCATACTGCCTGTATTAGGGTACAGGCACTTTAGAAAGGCATCTCAGCATATTGAGACCCTGGACAGGGTCTTGGGGATTTCTGTATAATTGTTCCTTATAGGCACTTCCTTGCTTACATGCAAGCCTTGGGGGTGACTTGATTAGAGAAAAATTAAAGTTTTACATTTCACAAGTCGTGCGATCTCCATGCAGCTTCATCTTGCATTGTTTCATTCAAAAAAAACAAGACATGCTTAGTATTTTATCTACCTATGTGTAATATTAACAAATACTCTACAAAATTATTTTTATGACATTAACACAAACTATATATCCTTTGTTAAATATGAAGCACTATAATTTTACTAAATTTTAAATCTACTTCTTATTTTAAATGCTCTTAAATCAGTCATAGATACTATGAAAGTTACCCAAGCTTCTCCAGACATTCTCATGCATTCCTAAACCTCCTTTTGTTTATAATACCAGTGTGAAGAAATATTGCCACAAGATAATTAAAACATTGTGTGTAATGTTTAGATACCACCAACTTAGGAAGCATTGAGCTAGATCATTGTTAAATCAAAGCAGACCCCCAAAGCTGCTGCTGAACCATAGATGAAGGTTAAACATTTTCCTACCATCATTTTTCTTTGGGAAACTTGCAGGTATCTCCACGCTTAGTGAGAAATTAACAGTATTAATATCTTTGAAGTCTCTCTGCCATATATGCTGTGGCAGTTGGCAGATTTTCTGACTCAGACAAGAGGAGACCTCTTTAGCAAACATGTCAGGTTTTCACTGCTTTCACCCTTTGGATGTTCCAGCACAGTTTTGCCAAATATTTCTGCTGTTTCTGTAGTATTCCTTGCTTCAATAGAGCACAAAGTTATTCTCAGACAGACTGCTTGATAGCAGCCCAAGGTGATGACATCCTTAGGAGAGCATGAATGTGTACGAAGGTTCGTAAGAACTTCCACAGGCTGCTTGCGGCCTCATTGCATAAATACACTATTTAGTATAATCTAGAGATTATTCACACAGAAATATCTTCATTACAGATAGTTTCACCCACATTGCAATTCAGTATATCAGAACAAAATATTTACAGCTGAACACTCAGTATTACATGATTGATGTCCACTTTAAACGCTCTTGGCTGCCATCACCCTTGTCTTTACCTCATTCTGTAGTTAGTTTTTTTTAAAGTTAATAATTCTCAATGAAAGTAGGCCCACCTTATCCTCCACATAATTTTCTAAAACTTAACCCCCCATCATTTTTGATCTCTACTCAGGAATCCTTCTCCCTCATGCAGTTACCTCAGGCTGACAACGGCTGATCTAAAGGCAATATTAGGAATATCTCATTACTGGGAGCCACTATATCAGGAGGAGCTAGTTCTGTATTCAGAAAGAGGATTGAGACACTGCTAAGATATATCTTATGAAATCTCCCATGAAGAATAGTATAAATTGTGGGGGGGATTTTTTGTCCAAGTCTGAAGATGCTCACCAGACCTTAGGAGGGAATTTGTAGTGCTCATGCTATTTGAATCCTATCCATTCCTTCAAGAATAACTGTATTCTTGTAAGCTTGAAAGCTCCAGTGGCTTAATCAAAATCCTGTTCACCACTACTATATTTCCATTTCTCAAATCAAAGCACTTAAACTAAAGTTAAAAGCATCAGATCAACACTGGCAGATTCCGCTTGAATTTCAGTTAAAAGTTGAGTTGTTTCGCATTTCTAAAATAAATGTACTGATGAAAAATAGACATCTTCTAAACTCTGCTGGAGATTTCTGAGATATAATACTACATAAAAGAAGCTTGTAGAAACCAGACTTTAATTTCTAAATCATTATTTTATTATGTTCCTAATTTCTCACAAACTTCTGTCTCAGGGAAGGAAGCTGTTCTTCAGTACTCATGTCTGCCATTGTTTACTTCAAACCATTCTTCACTGCATAGAAGAATCACATAGAACTCTTTTTTAATAATTACTTCACATAAAATCACCAATGCTTCAAGTGCTGTATTGCACTGGAAACCATTCAAACTAGACAAAACATCTGGACAACTCTTGGATGGGAAGGTTCAAACATATCATAGTTTTTGAAAAAAAAAAAAAAGGAAGATAATTATCACTAACTTTTCTACTTTTCTATTTTTTTTTTCTTTTCTTGTTTTTATTCTTGTAAAATGTTGTTCAGCATTGGCCAATTACAATAAAATTAGGTAAGATGCCTCAAGCATAACCTTAATATGGAGAAGCATAGCTGTTCAATTTACAACCAACAATAGATTTTAAAGGAATCATTCATATGCATCGTAGGAATTTAATCTAAGAAGGCTTGGATCAAACTTTTCTGCTTGATAGTACTGAAAATATGCTACTTTTTGTTGAAAACTGGTGGAGCATTTAAATATAAATCTATCTTCTACATAGAAAGAATTAATGAAAAATAGATTAAGAAATATAGATCAATACTTAGGCTTCCATTTCGAGACTATGCTGAAATATACCTAAACTGTCTTTCTAACACTGTGTCTAGTCATTGAAATTTCTCTTGTTTTCATCCTTAAATATTACAGTGTGCTGCACAGACACATAGCATTAACAATTCTTGCTCAGCCAGAAAAAAACAAACACCCTATTAATCCCAGTTACAATTCCTGCTAGAGAGACCCTGGTGTTTCCACAAGCCCAGAAAGAGCAATATCCTGATTACTTTGCATAGTGTCCCTCTTACTGCTTCAACCTCACTTCGCCTCTCTGGTTGCCTCCTGTCAGCTCCTCAGCAGGCTGTGGGAAACACAAACTCTTGCAGAGTTCACAGGCTCAGTTCAAGGTTTCTGAAGGAGGTCATACAGCCTGCATAATTTCCACAGTTAGGCTGAACAGCCAGCACGCTTCCTTCTGCCTTCAGAGTATTAGCTACACATATAACCCTATGCGTAACAGAAGGGTGAATTTCCAGATGTCTTTACTAGTGTTACCATTTATACCAACAGTGGATATTTGGAAAACAAAAACCTAACACATTAAAGTTAGAAAACCATCTTATATTAAAAAAATTCCTTTATTGACTGAAATACAAGACATACCATATGTGAGTACAAAAAGTGAGTATGAAATATTTTAAGCTGTCAAATATTTTAGTACATATACACTGTGCTGTCTGTGTATTTTTCACAGAAAAAGAATGCAGATTGTTCTGAAACAGATACAGATTTTTCTGACAATGATCAAGACTTTTTATAGTTTTATTTAAAATAATTGCTCCAGTTTGTTCTCTTTGTGTGTACAGTTGCATTGTACAGCTGCTTCATGATGCCTTGAGAAATTATTGATCTTACCTCCAAACTTCAAAATCTGTCCTAAGTGAATTTGATTCCCTTATCAAGAATGCATCACTTGAAATGATTCATCATTAGTGGGGAAAAAATTTCTAATGATACAATGCGACTGCCATAACTAGGGAAGAAATATTCTCAGATTTTGTTGAACATATTCATATCTCTATGGTAGATTTTACAAGATCAAAGAAGCAACAGCAAACATCAAACACAGTTGTTTACAAAATATTACAGGTGCAAGACAGATATGGCATATGTGTTAGTGCTTCAGAAGCTTGTTATGAGTTAGCTAGTTCCATACTATGTTGCATGGAAAGATTTTTCAGATTGTTAAAAAATAAGAAAGTAACCAATACATCTTCAGAGCCTGTGGTTCTGTGCATGTAATTTTGGAGACTGATTTTTTTTCCCCTAGTAACTTTTTACTTTAATTTTTTAGCAATATTTTAAGAAAGTTTATTTAAATAGCCCAAAGAATTCAGTGAATCATATCCATTCAGAGTGATTTTATCTAGGCTGATTCATCTTAAGGTTTTATATAGTCTATCAAAAACAAACAAAAAGAAAGAAAGGGAAAAAAAGGAAGTTCCTATTAAGAATAAAAAAGCAAAGATCTAATCACAACAATAATTATCATCTTCAAGGGGTCACAAACCCTCTTCACTTATTAAACCTAGTTAGGGAAGGATCTGATCATGTATGCTTCCATTTCCAAACTATTATTTAGGAAAAACTGACTGAGGTCTCTGAAGTGGGAATATAGAGAAAGCAGAGTAGTGACTGCAATGGGCTCATAGGAGAAGTGTGTAGGTAAACACAAAAACAGTCTTTCTTGCTAGAGAAATAGTCCTGGAGGTTGCTGCTGTGGTACTTTCCCTTCCTGGATTTAGAAGGCAGTATGGTAACATAAACAAATAAGCAATCTAAGAACTAAACCAAACAAAAAATCCTGCCAGCACTAACAGAGGACACAAAATGCAACACTGCAGAGAGAGGTATTTAGTGAAAAAAATACAAAATGCTTCATTTTACTCTACTGGGAGAAGAGGAGAAAGATTCTAAAGCAAATATTGAAATGTACTGAAGAGAATATGAGAGACAAAGCCATTACTTATCCTAAGAAATTTTAGATGCCGCATACCAGTTTGTTAGTTATTATCATAATGCAACAAAAGCTACAAAATAACCTTGTCAACCTTGTCATTTCAATTTTTTATGTGTTGGGTTTCTTTTCCTGGATATGTCAGTGAATTCTTCTCCCCATAAAGTATTGCCATAGGCTAAGCACATAAAAGAGTTCTGTCAAAGACATGTCACATATAATAACATTATACCATAAAGAACACTGTCTTTGGTTGCTTCTGGAGGTCTACATTTCAAAGGTATTGCCACACCTGAAGTACCCCATCTCAGACTTAGCTGGAAGTACATGGTGTTTGTTCCCACCTTCAGTCCTTTAGTGAAAAACTGTATATAGAAAATGACCTTCACAAGGTCTGGATAACATCCAAATTATCCTGGAAATAGAAGGTGAAGGGCTTTTCTGTTCACTCAGGGATTTGTTTTTGATCTCTAGATTTTAGGGAGGCTGCTGCTCCTTAACAATGCAAGTAGTCAGTTTTGAGATCAACCCAGAGTTGGAGCTGGGAGGATAATAAGCAGCTAAAATACATCCCAAAACATCTTTTGGAAGTGATGAGGAGTTCCAGCAGTTTGGGTAGCATTACCTCTACCTCAGTGCAACTAGTTGCTCTTTTCTATGCTCCCTTGCAATTGCCTTTCTTCAGGTTTATTGCACATCTGGCCATCTTACCTCCTCTGCTCTCTTCAACCCTTCTGTTTATCCTGTGTTATAAAAACTCATTAAAATTAGGCTAACGTTTTCTGAAGAGCCATCTGCACTCTGCTTTTGAATCAAGTACAGTTTTTCACTTCACTATTTCTATTCAGCTCTAAATGCTAGAAGCCAACTAATACTGTGTGGTTTTAAAGCATCACACACACAAAAATATACAAACAGCTTGCTTGAATAGTACTTTCAGTATGTTGTACATGTATGCCAGCATTATTTGTGGACTAAAGAGTATTTTCATCTTTATTAAAATTTTAAAATTTAAATAATGTAAGGATGAAGACCTTCCATTAGTGGGGTTTGGCAAACCCTGTGCTCTTCAACATCTTCATAGACAACCTGGGTACAGGACTAGAAGGGAGCAAATGAAAAGATGATAGAAAACTGGGAGAGCTGTAGATTCCCTTTGAAGGCAGAATGTACCTGTAGAGAGATCACAACAAATTACAGGGCAGTCTGGGCATTCACCAACCATACAAAGTTCAACAAGGGAAAGTGCTGGGTTCTGCACATGGGATGGGGCAACGCTAGATCTACAGACAGACTGGGAAATGAGAGGTTGGAGACCAGTGTCATGGAAAGGGACCTGGGAGTCCTGGTCAATGGTGAGTAGAATGTGTCAGCAGTGCCCTGGCAGCCAGGAGGGCCAACTGAGGGCCCAACTGGGGGGCATCAGGCACAGCATCACCAACCAGGCAAGGGAGGGGCTTGCCCGCCTCTGCTCTGCACGGGAAGGCCTCAACTCGAGGGCTGGGGGCAGTTTTGGGTGCCACAGAAAGGCACTGAACTCTTAGAGAGCATCCCAAGGAGGGCAGCAAAGACAGTGAAGAATCTTGAAGGGAAGCCAAATGAGGAATGGCTGAGATCACTTGGTCTGTTCGTCCTGTAGAAAAGGAGTCTGAAGAAAGACATCACTGCAGCTACAACTTCCTCATGAGGGGAAAAGGTGGAGCAGGCACTGATCTCTTCTCTGTAGTGACCAGTGACAGGATTTGAGGGAATGGGATTTGAGGGAATGGTCTGAATTTGTGTCAGGGGAGGTTTGGTTTGGATATTAAAAAAACGTTCTTCCCACAGAGGGTGGTTGGGCACTGGAACAGGCTCCTCATGGAAGTGGTCACAGCCTGACAGAGTTCAAGAAGTGTCAGTGCTCTCAGGCACAAGGTGTGGCTCTTGGGGACGGTGCGGTGTAGTGCTAAGAGTTGGATTTGATGTTCCTTCAGGGTCCCTTCCAAATCAGCTTGCTCTGTGATTCTGTGATAAAAGCTTCACCAAAACTGCCAAAGACAGGAAATAAAATATTAAGGGAATGATAGCAAAAAAAAAAATTAAAAA